>OW240913.1:147672335-147683291 GCA_933207985.1 Pelobates cultripes | reverse complement strand
ACAAGAACTCTGAATCTGGACAAATGCTGCCATATACACGCCCACCGGGATAGAGACGCTGAAGGTATTAAACTGATCAGAACAATACCAAACACACCACAAATAAGGTTTCTCTCCTGCATGGCTCCTCAAATGATGCTTAAGATTAGAAGTGGCTGAAAAGCATTTCTCACACTACAAACAAAAATATATTTTTTTAACATTCTCTCCACTTTGAACGAAATGACGTTTGGGAAGAGATTAACATAATTAAACACAGGCAGTAAAAATACAGTTTTTAGCCATACACTGTAACTTTTAAACTACACATCCCATCTTCATAATTACATATTTGGAATCAGCACACTTAAAACATAAACATAACCAAAAATCAGCCAAATACATCCAGGGGTTAAAAAGTTAGCTGGAGGTCCCTTTATGACCGACCGCAAGCACATTTTCCTGCCCAAACCAGTTCCATAGATTTGGGCTGTGAGGTCGGTCTATTTCAGGCTGAAAAAACGACTAAGTCCCATCGCCGAATGGGACTTAGTCTCTGCAGCTGTAAACCAGTAGGGGAGAAGGTAGAGCTCAGCGGTGTTCGCGGAAATGTGTAGCCGATTTTAGTTCCATGAATTTGGCTACACATACCACTGACCTCGTCGAATGATCAAAGATGGCCGCCGCCACGTGTTCGGCAAACGAACAAAGACCTCCCAGCATTGTCAATTAAGTTGCGGTTAACCGCAGCTTCTGGGAGGTAGATTGCCTGCACACTTCCACTTCTGGGTGGTCTGCCTGTGTGGTACTTGGTTCAGTAAGCCCCATTTACTGAACCAAGTGGGAATTAGCCAGGCAGGCACAAAGGGTTTGCACCAGGTCTGGGGACACAGGGGACACCGTTTTAAAGGGGCAGTGTCCCCAACAAGTCTGGGGACACGGCCTTAAAGGGGCAGTGTCCCAATCTTCCTGATGTCCCAAAAAAGGTGTTTAAAGGGCCAACACCAGTCACATAAAGAGTCCATAAGCCCCAATATGCCCACCAACAGTCTTAAAGGGCCATACACACCAAATAAAAGTGCATACATTTTCACAATCTCCCAGGGGCCATAGTCATGCGGGAGGAGGCTGGCAAATAGGCTTCTCCACAACCCAGGGAAGCAGGGCAATTTGCCATTTAAAGGGCCCGTTACAAATAGCAGTTTGTAACAAGGTGTCAATCCATATCCGCCAAGTGACCCGATGTAGGGGGACCAGTCCCTATTCTGCTCTGTGTCAGTGTGTACCAGGGAACCTTAGGACAGGTGTCAATCCATATCTGCCAAGTGACCCTATGTTGGGGTAACATTCCCTATTCTGATCTGTGTCAGTGTGTATCAGGGGCTCTGAGGACAGGTGTCAATCCATATCTGCCAAGTGACCCCATGTAGGAGGAACAGTCCCTATTCTGCTCTGTGTCAGTGTGTATCAGGGATCCTTAGGACAGGTGTCAATCCATATCTGCCAAGTGACCCTATGTAGGGGAACCAGTCTCTATTCTGCTCTGTGTCCGTGTGCATCAGGGGCTCTGAGGACAGGTGTCAATCCATATGTCAAGGTGTCAATATGTCATATGTCAGGTGTCAATCCATATTGATTGTGATTTAGGAATGTTAGGTGATTTCTGCCCTTTATGGATTAAAACCAGACTGTATCAACTGTGTAATTTTCCATGGGAGTTTTGCCATGGATCCCCCTCCGGCATGCCACAGTCCAGGTGTTAGTCCCCTTGAAACAACTTTTCCATCCCTATTGTGGCCAGAAAGAGTCCCTGTGTGTTTTAAAATTCGCCTGCCCATTGAAGTCTATGGCGGTTCGCGCGGTTCGCCGATTCGCGAACATTTGCTGAAGTTCGCGTTCGCCATTCGCGAACCGAAAATTTCGGGTTCGCGACATCACTACCCTTCAGATTGGGAGCTAGAGGAATCCTCTTTTGCTCATTTATTTGTATATGAGGAAATACTTTTTTGAGTCACCTCTTTAATACCTGCCTTAGCGATAATGTCTGTTAGTTCTACAGTAGTGTTCTGGGATGAAGTAGATGCTCCTTCGTTAGCAATAACACGGAGGAAGTCCCGGCAGACGTTTTTCCCTTCAATAGCCACAGCAGGACAAGCATGACACTGTTTATTCTTTCCTTTTTCTTGTGGAACCTTCTTAACAGGCTGTCTTGGGCTGCAATATATGTATATAATGTAGTAGGAGTATATATATATACACACACTAATATATATATATATATATATATATATATATATATATATATTTATTTATTTTTAAAACCCTCATGCTCCTATACATATGTAAATACTGAACCTAAATACACATATACATATGGCTAAATTTAATATAAAAAGTTTTTTTAATATAGATCAATGAGAATTTTATTGAGGTAGAACCCCTCTTACCTTGCAGTAGTATTCAGACAATCCCACACTGCACCAGTTCCCCCGAAACCAGGATTTTTCACCAGAAGAAAGCCATTTGCAAGGACCACCTTTAAACACCATACCACCTTAACTGACCTTTTACGCACTACTGGCACATACGCAATTGCTCCCGTGAGATGCCGGTCGGCCATGCTGGATTTTTGCAGAACACACAGACAAGCTGAGCTGGGAACCGCAGTATACAAATAAAGTTGCCCCAATACTTCCTGATAATTAGGGACAGTCCAGCAGACATGGTGAAACGGGAGAAAAGGATGATTATTTCGGCCAATCTCTTAGTTTTGTGACATTCAATCGTATGGGTTCCAGACAACAGGCTTAACAGAGGAATAATTGATCCCTTACCCTTCTATGCACACTAAACAGCAGAAGGGAATTAGATAGGAAAATAAAGAGAGAATAGAAACAAATGAGGGAGGCTTCCTTACCTCCTCTAAACAGATATAATCCTGTGAGTTTAGTTGCCTAACAGCTGGAGGACAGGGAAAAGACTGCTGGTATAGGAGAGGAAGGTCCTTATTTATGCTAACTCAATGCAGCATCCCAAACCCCTCCCCCTACTCACATTCCCTCTCCCTCCCAATACCCATTTTGATTTTGTGTATCAAAGGTTGTAATGCTAGGATATTTCTGTCCTATCAGATGAGAGGGAGGAGCTTAACCCATTGGTGATGCTGACATGGATTAGCCAGGAAATAAAGGTGATTTAACTCCTTAATGGCATAGAATTGAGAAGTAAAACTGCTGGGCATGATCTATACACCCAAGCCGCTTAATTAAATTAAAGCAGTTTTTTTTTTAAATATTTAGTTTTTTATTGCTTGTTTCAGTTCTTGTGTTACAGTGTTTTTGAAACAGAATATATAACAGATAAACATTGTAAACATTCTACCATGGTAAATTTTAACTAGGTTTCACAGAGAGTGCAGCGTTACAGCCATATTTTGGTATGCAAGTCATATACAAAGGGAGTAGGGACATTGTATGGCAGCAGATGTTATATTGCTATAGTCTGGTGAGTATATAGTCATTCCAGATCTGGCTATTTTGGATACCATGTATGACTACGGGGAAACAAAAATAAAAGGGAGAGGATAATTGGTATTGGGAGGGAGAGGGAATGTGAGTAAGGGGAGGGGTTCGGGATGCTGCATCACCATTTAGAGTGCTGTCTCAGAACACTGTCTTAGCTCACAGTCTTAGTTCGCACAGGTTCGGCTCAGCCACCACGTCCACCTTCGTGAAATTAAGGGAGTTGTGTGTGATATTCAGTCCCGTACTGCCCTGACTCCTGGGGCGGGGTGTCTAATGGACCTAAGAGTATGTTGGGTCCTGGTTCAGCTGACCCGACCATTTTGACCATATTTGGGTATAACGTGTTAAGGTGCCCTTGATTGTGTGTGATATTTTCTCGAGTTGCTGCGTTTGGTTCACACTGTTAACTACCTGTTTTATTCCCGGTGCAGTGGTTGATTTCCATAGGGAGGATATGCAATGTTTGGCCGCTAGTGTGATGTGGGTGGTTAACGCTGCCTCAGAGTGCGAGAGTGTTTTGGGTAGCATGTGTAGTAAGTAGGTCTCCGGAGTGAGCGGGAGCACCTTCCGTATACTTGTTTCTATCAGCGATTGTACTTGGTTCCAGATGGTGGTTAGTACAGGACATTGCCAGAATATGTGGCACATAGTACCCACCTGCCTGCAGCAGTGCCAGCATGTCTGCTGTGCACCTGGGTATATTAGGGCCAATCGCTGAGGGGTGAGATACCATCTCATCCAGAGTTTATAGGCAGCTTCCACATGGTCTAGGCAGTGCGTGGCCTTCTTCACCAATGCCATCGCTGCTGACCATCTGCCCGCATCTAGTGTGCAGTTAAGCTAGTTTTTCCATTGCACCATGTACTTTAGCTTATCTGGTCTATCCACCTCTAAGAGTTTTCGGTAGCATAGGGAAAGCGGCTTTGCTTGGATTTTGACGTTGTAACATAGGGAGTCAAACATGTTAGGCCCTCGGGTGTCAGATGCCGCGTGGGTGACGCCCCGCAGTATGTGCTTGACATGGAGGTAGTTAAAAAGTTCCCTACCAGGGAGGAGGAATGTCTGCTGAAGTTCGGGGAATTGCTTTATTCCCATGGCCTCTATGATTTGGGATACTCTTACTATCCCCCTCTCTGTCCATTTGTCTAGAGCCAGGTTGTGTGTGAGGTATTGTAGTTTTGTTAGGGGGGCATATAAAATCATAGGGTGGGTAAGCATTTTTGGGGCCCACTGTCGCCATATGTGGAGGGCTGTGCTAGTAGTCGAAAGCAGGCCAGAGTGTTGGGGCTGAGACTTGAGTTGGATCCATAGGAGGTCCAACAGAGTATGTGGTGCGATAGTTGCGGTTTCCAGGTGGTACCATAGGGGGCGCATTGGGGCCCGCAGTAAGCATGCTATTTGGGACAGGACTGTAGCTAAATAATATTTGGAAATATTGGGTACACCCACCCCTCCACCACCCATGATGAGGGTTATGCTCGTTAAGGAAACTCTTGGTGGTTTCTTTTTCCAAATATAGGCTTTGGGCATGCGCTGATATCGTTGCAGTAACAACTTTGGGATGTCATCAGCAAAGGCAGCTATTTTTGGGGACCTAGTGGCGAGGGGACTCCTGCGATTTTTTTTGGTCCATTTTGATTTTGTGTATCAAAGGTTCTAATGCTAGGATAAATATGAGGGGTGATAAGGGGCACCCCTGCCGCGTACCGTTCGTCAGGGCAAAACATCGGGATATGAAGCCGGAGCTCATGACCGTAGCTGTCGGGGAGGAGTACAGTGACAGGATGCCCCCGAGAAATTTTTCAGGAAATCCGAATCTGCGGAGGACCTCTGTCATGTGGCCCCAATGGAGCCGGTCAAAGGCTTTTTCTGCGTCCAGAGCCATTAACAGTCCTTGCATCTTATTCTTGGCCATGAGCTCCAGTACATCCAATGCCCTCCTGGTGTTGTCCTCCACCTGGCGATCTGGGACAAAGCCCGATTGCTCTGGGGAGACAAGCGTGCATAGGAGCGGGCATATTCTGTTGGCTAATACCTTGGCAAATAGTTTAGTGTCTGCATTGAGTAATGAAATAGGGTGGTAATTTGTGCAGAGGTCCGTGGGTTTGCCTGGTTTGGGGATAGTGATTATGGTAGCCTCCAGCATTTCGGGGGGATGTAGCCTGTCTCCATGATGTTGTTAAACAGGGAGGTCAGGTGTGGGAGCAGTAGGTCTTCAAAGACTCGATAGTAGTGGGTGGTAAATCCGTCTGGGCCTGGGGCTTTATGTCTAGGAGTGTCTTTAAGTGCTCTGGAGATTTCCTCGGGGGTGATTGGGTTGTTAAGTGGCGAGGCTTGGTCGCTGGAGAGCTGGGGGAGCTCCACCCCGTCTAGGTAGGCGGTTAGTTCCTGCGGAGTTGGTTGGTGTTGGAGAGGGTCTGAGGCGAGGTTATAGAGTGCCCCGTAAAATGTTGCAAACTCATCCACTTTCATTTTGGGGTTTGTCAGTTTTGTTCCCGTACTATCCACTAAGTGTGCTATCCGCGTCTGAGATGCTTTTTCGTGTAGTTGAGCAGCTAGTAACCTCCCTGCCCTGTTCCCCTGTCTGTAGTAATCACACTTGAGTTTGCGGAGTACCCTCTCCACTCACTGAAATTGATGAGTTTCTTAGGCCACCCTGATCTTATTAACTTCCCTTTTGTGTGTGTCTGTGGGTGAGGATTTGTGGAGGTCCTCGGCTATCTTCAGGTCTCTGAGTAGTGCGGTATTGGTTTCCGCGATTTTGCGTCTCAATGATGCTCCCTTTTTAATCAGTACCCCTCGTATCACTGCCTTATGGGCTAGCCATGTCACTGTCTCGGACGTGTCCTGACTCTGGTTTTCCGCAAAGTAGCGCACTATGGTTTTCCTCACCTCTACATTTTGTTCAGCCTGATCTATGAGCGACTCGTTGAGATGCCATTTTGCTCGTCCCCTGATTGGGTGCAGTGTGGTGAAGGAGGACATCAGGGGGGCATGGTCCGACCATGTAATAGAGTCAATAGTGACCTTGGCCAATGTGTCTAGGGTTTTACTGACCTACTAGGCACATGCCTATACGTGAGTATTGGTCGTGAGCCATCGAGTAGAAAGTGTAGTCCCTAGTTGCTGGGTATAGTGAACGCCATGTGTCATGTAGGCCATGGGAGTGTAGGGGGGCGGAGAGTTTCTCGCCAAGAGAGGTGGAGCGAGGGTGGGAGCCTGGATTGTCCGATCTGTCGAAGTCAGCTTTTTCAGGGATTTCCTAATGAAGGCATATTGGTTGGTATTGGGGGCGTATAGGTTCACTATCGTCACAGGGACACCATTGAGGTTGCCAACTAGAATCAGCAGTCTACCCTCTACACATTTATACTTTATTGAACAATTAGGATACTGACTCCTCTTGTTTTGTTGGACGCCAGGGCATGGTACGAGGTGGGGTATCTGGCCGAGAAGAATTTTGGGGGGTTTGTGACAGAGAAGTGGGTTTCCTGTATACAGGCCACTGAGGCATGCATTGTGTGGAGCTGGGAGAAGGCGAGCCTGCGCTCCTGTGGTGTGTTCAAGCCACGGGCGTTTAAGGAGAGGACATTAAATTGGTGAGGGGGGATCATGTTGTTATTACGGCGCAACCGGTCTTCTAGGTCCACCAATTTGACTGTTAAGCGTGTTTGCTCTTCTTCTAATTTGTGGACTCTCTCCAGAATGCCATCATTGGCAAGGCAGAGATCTTCAGTTTTTTCCTCCAAAGCGTTTAAGCGGCTGCCCACCTCGTGTACCTCTCGGCGGATGTCATTGACCGCCAGTTGGAGATCCTCCTTCATAGAAGAGCGGAGCTCCTGGAGCATAGCCGCCATTCTTTTCTCCGACATGGAGATATCCCCAGGAGGAGGCTGTGTGGTCTCTGTGTCTGATCCCTGGTCTGAGGCGAGCGTTGGTGAGTGGAGCCGCCGCCATCTTGTTCCGGCCTTGTTTAATCCCGTCTGCCTTGGCCGAAGAAATCCGATGCGCGCTGTGCTTTAGGGGAGGTGGAGGGTGAGGTCTCCCCAAGTCAGAGCTGCTGTATCATGTAGTTGTCTATCCAAGTTCTGCGTTTTGTAGTCGCTTTAGGCCATTTCTAGCATGGAGTTTAAACACCATGCGACCGTTCCATAGGACCAGAAGTCCCGCTCCTAAATTAAAGCAGTTTTAATGCCTACAGTATACCTTTAACCCCTTAAGGACACATGACATGTGTGACGTCATGATTCCCTTTTATTCCAGAAGTTTGGTCCTTAAGGGGTTAAAAACACCTGTGGTGGCTTATGTAACAGTTTTTAACAACAAGCTATAGTTTAGGAGATGGGGCACAAACAATTATTTGTTTCAAAATAGGGTTCTTCTTCATTGTGTACTGTATCTCTTTCCGAATATTTATAGTTTAATTTTTGGCTCAAACGAATTGCAATAACATAGGTGTTTTTGGAAGATTGTGTAAGAAACCAGCAAAAAAATAAAATAAATAAAGGCCATGGAAAAAAACATTAATGCAGTATTAAAGCTACTAATATATTTGCATGCACAAAAAAACAATTAGTCGAAAACAGGCATACCCATATCTACAATTTGATTTAGACTAAATTTACTCTTTCAAAAATAAATCCAGGTAGATAGATTCACATACGATGATCATGTGTGCTACTGTGACCATCAATGGCTTCATATATACAGCACTCCTGCACTAATGTGATTTTAATGAGTTTTTTTTTATTTAACATCTGCAATTTTTGCTTTCAAATTTACATTTGTTATCAATTTCCTACACTTCAAAGTTACAAAATATTAACACTGCTGAGGTGTTATGGAAGACCAGGATGCTTCAATAGCGGCCTTCAGCTCTTCTGCATTGTTTGTTCTCATGTCTCTCATCTTTTTCTTGGCAATGCCCCATAGATTCTCTATGGGGTTCAGGTCAGGCAAGTTTGCTGGCCAATCAAGCACAGTAATCCCACGGTCATTGAACCAGGCTTTGGTGCCAAGTCCTGCTGGAAAATGAAGTCAGCATCCCCATAAAGCTCGTCTGTGGAAGGAAGCATGAAGTGCTCCAAAATCTCCTGGTAGACGGCTGCGTTGACCCTGGACTTAATGAAGCACAGTGGACCAACATCAGCAGATGACATGGCTCCCCAAATCAACACAGACTGTGGAAACTTCACACTGGACTTTAAGCATCTTGCAGTGTGTGCCTCTCCATTCTTCCTCCAGACTCAAAAGAGATGCAAAAGTTGCTCTCATCAGAAAAGAGGACTTTGGACCACTGAGCAACAGATCAGGTCTGTTTTTCTTTAGCCCAGGTAAGACGCTTCTGACGTTGTTTGTTGTTCAGGAGTGGCTTGAAAAGAGGAATACGACATATGAAGCCCATGTCCAGGATCCGTCTGTGTGTGGTGGCTCTTGATGCACTGACTCCAGCCTCAGTCCACTCCTTGTGAAAGTCCCCAACACTTTTTAATGGCCTTTTCCTGGCAATCCTCTCCAGGCTGCGGTCATCGCTGCTGCTTGTGCATCTTTTTCTTCCACACTTTTCCCTTCCACATAACTTTCTATTAAGGTGCTTTGATACAGCACTGTGGGAACATCCAACTTCCTTCGCAATGACCTTTTGAGGCTTTCCCTCCTTATGCACAACTGTCAGGTCAGCAGTCTTCCCCATGATTGAGATTCCAACTGAACCAGACTGAGAGAGCATTTAAAGGCTCAGAAACCCTTTGCAGGTGTTATGGCTTACTTAGCTGATTCGAGTGGAACACTGTGAGCCTAGAATATTGCACCTTTTCACAATATTCTAATTTTCTGAGATTGTGGATTTGGGATTTTCATGAGCTGTAAGCCATAATCATCGCACTTGTGACAAATCACGGCTTGAACTATCTTGCGTTGCATGTAATGCGTCTATCTCATATATTAGTTTCCCCTTTTACGTTGCATCACAGCCAATAAATGAATGTTTAATTAAATTCATTGGTAACAAACAATGTTTAATTGCACATATAAGACTTTAATAGAATCCATGCAAAATGGTCAATGCATACAGAAGATATCAAATATGCAGAAAAAACAACTTACTGAATCATAATTGTACTATACTAAGATGTTTGATCATGATAATTAACCATCAATAAGATACATTTCACTTAAGGTTGAAATATTTAAATTATGAAAACCCATTTATTTGACTAATTTTAGATACAAGTATTCATCTGCGATTACACTACTTGCTTTGAAGAAGAAGTGACAGATGCCCTAATAAAAATCAGCCAGCTGGTTTATAGAAAAAACATCACAATAAATTATATCTACAGATTAAAAGTACATAAAACATCTGTACTCAGCTAAGAGCTTTTAATAATTTCATATTAGTTTTGCAATATTACTCATAATTTCATAATAAAATACACATTTTGTTGCTTTAATATTTTAATATATTCATTTGAAAAATCATCTTAATGTAGACAATTTTGCTACTTAGTTAAAATTCTCTAATTTGTTGTCTATCTTTAGAAAGGCATCCCTATATGTGTAATCCATGCTATGTCTTGAAAATGCCATAGAATTATTTAAAGACTTTAGCTTTTATACTACCTATCTTACATTCTACATTCTATAACAGTGTGTATGTATTTTTCTTTTACACATGAACATTCAGTACACTATGCTATGTTGATATGCATGAGCTAAGTTGTATAGACAAAAAGTTTATACAATTCTTAAAAATCAGCTCTTTAGCTAGTTACTTTACTTTTTTTTTTTTACATATTCACTTCCTTAAAGGGATATGATAGTCACCAGAACAACGACAGCTTATTGAATTTGCTCTGGTGAGTAGAATCATTACCTTCAGGCTTTTTGCTGTAAACACTGTCTTTTCAGAGAAAATGCAGTATTTAGATCACAGCCTAGTGATAACTTCCCTGACCACTTCTCATATGGCTGTTAGAGATCCTTCCTGGGTCATGGCTGCCTAAAATGCATCCAAACTTTCAGTCTCTCCTCCCTCTGCATGCAGACACTGAACTTTCCTCATAGAGATGCATTGATTCAATTCATCTCTATGAGGAGATACTGATTGGCCAGGGCTGTGTTTGAATTGTGCTGGCTCTGCCCCTGATCTGCCTCTTTGTCAGTCTCAGCCAATCCTATGGGGAAGCATTGTGATTGGATCAGGCTACAACTTCTGATGATGTCACCAGGCAGTGGGCAGGTCTAAAAGAAACAGGGACAGAGCCAGCAGCTTCAGACTTGAATACAAGTAAGATTTTACTATGTTTAGGGAGTCATGAGGGGACAAGGGGGGCTAGATGGTGGTTCTAATCCTGTATGGTCAGGAATACATGTTTGTGTTCCTGACCTTATAGCACTCCTTTTAAAATGTTACCTGAATCATAACCAGTGTAGCCCTCAAAAACCCTGATCT
>OW240913.1:147633419-147672235 GCA_933207985.1 Pelobates cultripes | reverse complement strand
TGACACAAGGGGCCAGCCAATGGGGGGCCCTGAGGTGACCGGCTGCTGGGCCCCCCCAGGAGAAGAGGCTGGCCCTGTGGGTACATACCGGGGGCGCAGGACCCCCTGCGACCCGGTATGTACCCACTGAATGTGGGGCCCGGACGACCTGAGCAGTCCGGGCCCCCCAGGACCGCCGGGCCCATGACAACCGTTGCGGTTGTCATGCCCTGATGGCGGCCCTGTCTCCATTATTTGATTTTTTTAATCTTTGTTTACCTCCTACAAATACCTTTTTATCTAAACATCATTTTGAACTAGGGTATAGTATTAAATAGAAATGAGAGGTAGGAACAGAAGTAAAAATGTCGGGTTGCTTTTAAGAAATGGGGGGTAACCCCTAGTAAATATTGTAAAGAGAAAAGGAGGGAATAAACAAAGACAGAGAAACCAAAGGGTTAAGGTAAATCAGTCCCAACGGTTCCCTGTAATTGCAGTGCAACCCAAAGGAAAATAATTTAAAAATTAACTTTTAATAGATTCCTTCTAAAAAATCAATGCCTAATAGATAGGTAACACACAAATATTGATTAAATAAAAAACGGAGAGAGAGGAGAATAGAGCTTGCAGAGTAACTAGGTTATTCACAGAAAAAAGAGAGAGAAAGGGGTTGCCTAATATATCGTGGAAACATCCAATAGTATCTATAGAGAAAAAAAGGTCTTAAGTCTGTCTAACTGTGCAAACCCTAGTATAACTAGTGCTGTCTCCTAACTCCCAGTACTCACAGGCTCGAATCACCTGCCTAAATATAACAAAGTGAAGCCTCAATAGAAGATACAGAGAGGTTAAAGTCTAAAGATAAAAGTGAAGAGAAGGTGGTCTGCTCGGAGCATGCTAAATGATCTAAACTAGCTGCAGCATAGTCCCCAGTCAATCTCCAACCACCCGCTCGCTAACTAATCCCGACGCGTGTTTCGCCACAGAGGCTCTTCCAAGGGAACCGAGCTGGACGCCGGCCGTCATTTAAATAGCCCGCCCTCCTCTAGGATTGGTCAATGTTCAGACCAATCACAAACGAGGGGGCGGAGTCAAATGCCGAAGCCGATTAACCCATGATCGCAGGGGAAGCCGGCACGGAAGATTAATGAAATGAAAAAGTCTTTAGAAAAGTCAAAATGAAGTGTGATTGTGGATGAATAAACTATTGAAGTAGAATGTGATATGAAACAAGTACCTGCATAATGAGCAGGCTTGTGAATAAAAGTGTCCATCATTGTTATGAAATAACATATCAAGATACAATTATAACATTACATAACTAATACCTGGGTTATAAAACAAAGAATTAGTTGTTATAAAAAAATTGCTCTTAAAGCTTAAAAGCATAATAGAAACAGACTTATAAATGTAGGTTCTCAATGCTGGAAAATACATATGACCAAAGTCATGCAGGTCAATTGCCCAATAGTAATGAGAGTAATGATAGAATTATAAACAACATGGTGCACCAGATTGAAAAGGTGTCCATTGCTGTTACAAAGTAACAGATCAGGATGTAATAGTATCACTGCATCAACAGTGTATGAATGGTGAAAGAACTATCTACAAAAAGGTATTAGTTATTTAGTAAACACTTGTTCTAGCATCTTGAATACATATTAGAAACAGGCTTAGAAATGTAAGTCCTAAATGCAAGAGAAATTACAGGACCAAGATCATGCAGATCAAATATATTGCTCAATAAGAATGAAAGTAATCATAAAATTATGAACAGCAAAATCCACTTGTGAATGCTTGAAAATAGTAAACTATTCCATATATAAAGAAAAAGATATACAATGAGGCTTGGTACCAGATTCGCCCATAAATTTAGAGCAACTGTACTGGCAAAAAACTGATTAAGAATGGATGAATGGAGTGAAATTGAACTCTTCATTCAATCCTTTAGGATAAAGTGTTTGAAACAAATAAATCCAACGGGATTCAGCTTTAAGTAATGCAATGTTAATATCCCCTTTTCTGTGGTTTTGGAAGACTTTTTGAATCACTTGGAATTTAAGTACATTGGGTCTAGAGTTGTGATTTGTATGTACGTGCCTTGCTAGCGGGGTGTCCAAATGTAAATTCAGAATTGAATTAATATGTTGCAAGACACGTCAACGTAATTGCTGATAGGTCTTACCAATGTACTGTAATCCACATTCATATGTGATGATGTAAATGACATTGGTAGAACCACAGTTGATAAAGGAATTAACCTCGATGTCTTTGGCAGTTCTACGATTCCGTACTATTTTAGATGGTAAAATAAAGTTGCAAGCCTTACAGAGCCCACATCTAAAAAGGCCCTTAGTCTGAAGCCAAGTGGATTGGCTTGGTAGTGGTTTCAAATGACTCTGGGTAAGGAGATCTGCAAGGTTCTTTGCTCGTCGATAGGTTACAGAAGGTTTATTGGTAATGGTGTTCTTGAGACATGTATCGTGTTGGAGTAATGGCCAATTACGATTGAATACCTGTAAGGTATTGTTCTAATTTTTGTCATAGGTCCTTATGAGTCTGGTAACCCTAGTGGTGGATTGAGTGGTCTTAGGAGGTTTGTGTAAGCTCTCAGATCTATCTACGATTTTTGTTCTTTGGTAGGCTTTCTTAAGGATACGATTCGGATAACCTAGACTTTTGAATCTCTGTCTGAGAATTTTCGCTTCTCTTTCAAAGTCTTCTGGGTTGGAACAGTTTCTTTTTACCCTAAGGTATTGGCCGTATGGTAAGTTAGCCTTTACATGAAATGGATGGAAACTGTCCCAATGCAATAGACTGTTCGTAGCAGTGGGTTTTCTATATAGTGAGGTGGATACTGATCCATCCTCTGACAGAGCAATAGTGAGATCTAAAAAGACTAGGTGACTCTCATGAATAACATGAGTAAGTTTAAGATTAATTTGGTTGATGTTCAAAGCATCAACCCAATCCTTGAATAATGAAAAAGAGCCTAACCAGAATATTAGCACATCGTCAATGTAACGAAACCATTTGAAGATTGACGAAGTGTACATGGAATAGGTACTGGTAAACACTATAGTTTCTTCCCACCATCCCAAAAAGAGATTAGCGTAGCTGGGTGCACACGACGAGCCCATCGCAGTGCCCCATAGTTGTAAATAATATTTCCCATTGAATGTAAAATAATTATGTGTAAGGACAAATTGTAATAGGAGCAGGATAAACTCCTGTTCCTGTAAATTCAATGTTTTAGCTTTTTTCAAAAAATAGGCTACTGCTGCTAAACCCTTATCATGCGGAATGTTGTTATACAATGCTACTACGTCCAAACTCGCCAGGGATGTATAAGGGGGCACCGTAAGATGTTCCAGGACAAGGAGTGTCTGTTTCGTGTCCCGTATGTGTGATTTTAAACCTGTTACCAAGGGCTGTAACAGCTTGTCCAAAAATTGGCTAGCTCTCTCAGTTAGGCAATGGTTATCCGATACGATTGGCCTACCGGGAGGGTTCTGAGAATCTTTATGTATTATATTAATTTAAATAGACCAGAATCATACCTATAACAAATAGGTATCTATTTACCTTTTTTAATTTTTATCTTTATTTTGCTTCCAAAATACCAGTTCGTTATCCAATTTAAGGCGATTTCTACTACCTCTTTCATACTCATTATCATAACTAATTTTGATAATGTTAAATTTGCCTTCTTGATGCAGTCTTTACTTTGTAACTGGGTATTCAACCTTGATGAGTAGAAATTCATGGGCTTCCCACCAACTGTGAGGATCCTCAGCCTTGTTTGAAGGTAGAAATTATTGTAGCAATTATTGTAACTATGGACAAACAACTTTCATACTCATTATCATAACTAATTTTGATAATGTTAAATTTGCCTTCTTGATGCAGTCTTTACTTTGTAACTGGGTATTCAACCTTGATGAGTAGAAATTCATGGGCTTCCCACCAACTGTGAGGATCCTCAGCCTTGTTTGAAGGTAGAAATTATTGTAGCAATTATTGTAACTATGGACAAACAACTGATATTTGTAGCCTTCAGTAGTGATTGGGCAGTCATCTGATTTCAGAAAAGGCAAGAAGCTCCAGTCATGCTCTTCCTGCTTCCTCTTTTTTATCTTAGCGGGCTATTTATATGATAATGACTGTTAGGAAAAGTAATTTCCTTTGTTACTTCTGACTTCCTAGCAGGCAGCTGGCACACAATGCCCTGCAACCCCTCATGTGCACCCACATGCTAGGAATAGTCATTTTTTTTGTAAAGTATTTGGAGGTAGGGCAAACACATTTTCCTGAACTGTTCATTTCTAGAAGTCAGAGGGGAGTTGAAGAGGTAGGTACATTTTATTGTTGGCTAGTAGTTCAAGGAACACTATAGTCACCTAAATTACTTTAGTTAAATAAAGTGTATAGATTATTCCCCTGCAATTTCACTGCTCAATTCACTACCATTTATGAGTTAAATCACTTTGTTTCTGTTTATGCAGCCCTAGCCACACCTCCCCTGGCTATGACTGACAGAGCCTGCATGAAAAAAAAAAACTGGTTTCACTTTCAAACAAATGTAATTTACCTTAAATAATTGTATCTCAGTCCCTAAATTGAACTTTAATCACATACAGGAGGCTCTTGCAAGGTCTAGCAAGCTATTAACATAGCAGGGGATAAGAAAATCTTAATTAAACATAACTTGCAATAAAGAAAGCCTAAACAGGGCTCTCTTTACAGGAAGTGTTTATGGAAGGCTGTGCAAGTCACATGCATGGAGGTGTGACTAGGATACATAAACAAAGGGATTTAACTCCTAAATGGCAGAGGATTGAGCAGTGAGGCTGCAGGGGCATGTTCTATACACAAAAACTGCTTCATTAAGTTAAGGTTGTTCAGGTGACTATAGTGTCCCTTTCAGCATATCTAATATGCAACATACTTAACCACTCTTTCCCAAATATAGTCTCATATTCCACACTCTGCTCTCTACCTCTCCCACTCTATAGACCAAAGGCATTCAGTACTTTTCTTCTCTGAATTATAAAATAGAGAATATAGAACTGGAAAAAAATTATAAACACACACATATGCCTATATTACCATATAAGCCCCTTTTATTGGGTTTAACATGAATCAAAATAATTTATTGGTCATGGTTAATGAATGTTAAAACAAAAAAGTAAAAATAAAAATAGTAGCAAAGAAAAAAATTAAATATGGCGAGAAGTAGTAGACAACAAAAATGTTACCACAATAAACATACTTATTAAAGGGACACTCTAAGCACCATCACCACTACAGTGCACCTTTGGGGTTATGGTGCCCACAGTCTCCTAGTGCCATACTATGATAAATTGTTGTGTCATTTTCAAATGATTTGATGCTTACCTAGATCTGTTGGGCTCTATGTTCTATCTGAGCTGATATGCTAAAGTAGTAGTAGAGAAGTAAAGTAGAAGTCCTGCACCTTGTCAGACTTCCTCCATTATAAATTCATATTGTGTTCATACAGCACAGCCCTCACCCTTGCTAAACAATCCTACTTTTCCCCTATCATTAGTTCATGCTCACGCAATCCCAGGCATCTCTTTAATACCTTCAACTCTCTCCTTCGCCCACCTCAAGCCACCCCCGAAACTAACCTTTCAGCCAATAACCTTGCATGCTACTTTACTGACAAGATTAAACAGCTAAGGAAATAATTCTTCCCCCTTTGCTCCTCCCTCTCACAACCATACCTGGACCATACCTTCCCTACCATACAAGCCTTCTCCCCAGCTACAGAACAGGAGGTGGCTGCGCTTCTCCTTTCCTCTCTTCCCTCTTCAATCTGGCTTTCACCCCCTCCAATCTACTGAGACTGCTCTTATTAAAGTTACAAATGACCTAATCACAGCTGAATCCAAAGGACACTACTCCATACTAATCCTTCTTGACCTTTCTGCCACCTTTAACACTGTCTCCAGAGGTGTCACTGCTGCCTTTAAGGTGTCTCTTTTTGCAATGACACCACCTGCTCTCGTCCTCTCTTGGTTGGAGTCCCCCAAGGATCTGTTCTTGGTCCCCTTCTGTTCTCTCTTTATACTACCTCTCTTGGCAAACTCATTAACTCCTTTGGATTCCATTACCATCTGTATACCGACGACACCCAGATATATCTCTCTTCCCCTGACCTCTTCCCTGCTGTCCTACAGCATGTCACTGCTTGTCTTTCTTCAATCTCAGACTGGATGTCCTCCCGCTTTCTGAAACTCAATCTCTCTAAAACTGAGCTTCTTATTCCCCCCCCACACCTCATAATGCTGATCCTCCTCCTACGCTTTCCCTGCAAGTTAACAGTACTTACATCAGTCCATCCTTGCAAGCTCGTAGTCTTGGTGTTATCTTTGATCCTAGCCTCACCTTTGCGCTGATCTTTCTCACCCATCGCTCCTCCCATACCTCGCCCCTATGTAAATCTTTACACTGGCTTCCTGTATCCTATAGGTGTCAATTCAAAATATGAACCTTACCTATAAAGTTCTAACCAACTCTAGCCCATCTTACATTTCTTCACTGATTTATAGATATGCCCCTTCTCAATCTCTCCGCTCTTCCGTGACCACCTCCTGTCCGCTGCTCCCACCCTTATTGCTAACTCGCACTTGCTGGACTTCTCGCCAGTGGCTCCCTTCCTTTGGAAAAACCTACCTACCCCCATCAGACTCTACCCTAGTCTTCAACTGTATAAAAAGTCCCTCAAAACGTATCTGTTCAGAAATGCTTATGGACTCCCATAGTAAATTATCTATACCTATCCATATCTGTCTCTTGCTCTTCTGAAGAGCCACACTTCACTCTCTCCTCCAGTTATACTATTTTTCACCTTGTTTTGTGGCTGTCACCCTTGCTGCCCTGTTGTATATTTGTACCCCATCTCCAGTAAGTAAGCTTGTTTGACCAGGGCCCTCATCTACCTATTGTTCATGTTTCACTGTGTAATTGTCTAATTTATTGTAAATATCCCCCCCTTTCATAATATTGTAAAGCGCTGCGGAATTAGTTGGCGCTATATAAATACCAATAATAATAACAAAAATAATAATTATCATGCCATCTCGTACCAAGTTTGGACATTATTCATTAGCTGTGAGTGATTAGGTGAATTCATAATACCATACCAAACATTACAGACAAAATAATTTAATGAATTCAGATGACAACAACAAAAAATAATAATCTATTAATATTGCAGTTTGCATTCAGAGACTTCAGTGTCTTCTATTTTGAGCTAGAAGACCTGAAGCAAGAAAACGGGATTTGAATTCCATAGGTCATTCATTTTATATACATTTTAAAACAATTGTACAGATTCTCTACAAGGATAAGGTAATTGCTTATAGTTACTGTAAAGTGCTGTATAAACATGAAAATAAAAAGTTTTATTTATTGAATAACATTACGTCACACATAAAGGAGAAAACAAAGTTTGATGACTAATCCAGATACACACATAATGATACACATGCAGATACACAGACACACAGAATGACATACACTCACATACACAGTATGACACATAGATACACAGACACACTCTGACACACATGCGAGTACACAGGCACACACACATACAGATACACATATAGACACCCCTACAGACACACATACAGATACACATACAGACACCGATAAACACACACATGCAAACTGTACATTTTTGTATTCACTCTCCTGCCTTTTAGGTACAGGAGGGTGACTTCCCTGGAGTTATGAGGCAGGCTAAGGCTGATGGGAGTCAGAGCTCCCACTCTGACTCCCTCCTCCCCTTTCACCTTCCACGCGTTGCTTTCCTCCTTTTCCAACTTCATGGCTCTGTTAGCTGGGAGGAAGTGACAGCTCACTTCCTCCCAGTTTGACGTCATCACAACAGGACCTGGTCTCTTAAAGTGCTGCAGTGCTGACTTCTAAGGGTTGAATTATAAGTAGGATTAGGGGTTGGATTATGCATTCTATTATGGGTTGAATTATAGATAGGAATTTAGAGTGGATTATGGGAAGGATGAAGGTTGGATTTTTTTATAAGATTATGGGTTGGTTTAAGGGTTGGAATAGGGTTTGTTTTAAGGGCTAGCTTAGAGACAATATTAGAGGTAGAATTACAGGCAGGTTCAGTGAAAAAAAGTATACATGTGGCATATCATTGTACATGTGATCAGCTGCAGAATACACATATATAGTGTTTGCAGAAGTAGGACATGCATATTTTACGAATTACCTCAAAACAAAACATGTGTAGAAAAAAACCCAAAGAAGAAACAAAGTGTCAAAATGTCCTTGCTTACATTGCCTGGTGGATGTACTTTCTACAAAGAAATACTTTTGTGTAGCGGTTTTGGATTCTGTGACTACTATAAAAGCTGTAGTCCCAGCATCAGAGGCGTCACTAGAAACCACCTGGTCCCAGTGTGAAAATCAGGCCCCTCTCCCATGAGTCTTCATCACACCCCTCCAATGTCTCATTCCCACCTCCAGCTTTTTTGTATGTCTCATTCCAGTACCCATGCCCCCTCATGTGTTCCATTCCCTCTCCCCCTCAGCCCCTCCATTTGTACCAGGGTCTGATCGCACTCTTAAAGTGCCGCAATGCTGACCGGGCCACTTAAAACAGTGCATCGGGTGGCCCTATGATTATGGGCCCCCTCTCTCCCCTTCCCCCCTCTCTCCCCCTTCCCCTCAGTGTCCAATTCCTCCCTCTTTCTATCCCCCTCACCTCCATGTGTCCCATACCCTCCCTGTTGTATGGGACACATGGAGGGTATGGGACACATGTTGTATGTCCCATTCTTCCCTCTCTCCCTTCCATGTGTCTCATCCCCTCCCTCCCCTTAATGTCTCCCATTCTTCCCTATCACCCCTTCCTTTCCATGTGTATGATGCCTTCCATCCCCCTCCCCGTTATGTGTCTCATCCCCTACCTCTCTCCCCTCCTTCTGAACCTGCTTCTCTGCCGTGGTTCCCGGTCTGACAGGAAGTGCTCTCACAGTGAGCTCTTCCTGTCAGACCGCTCCTCCATGCTACACATGGGCAGGAAGGGAGCAGCATAGACCCCCCCCCCCCTCCTGCCAGACACCCGGGAACCAGGAAGGCCTTGGAGTGTGGGGCCCGGTTGCAGCTGCGATCCCTGTGACCGTGGTAGGTACGCTGCAGCTCAGCATGCCAAATTTTGCAAAGTTTTAGCTTTAAAACTGTAATTCACTCTTTAAAGTAGTTGTTTTATAACTTCAATTAATTCATTTTAGTCCTAGACAGATTGGGCATTTTAACAATCAGGACTAATTAGTGGATCTATTTTGAGTTAGTTTTCTTTAGTTGCAATTGGTGCATACGAATTATTAAAATTAAAACTGAAATGTTTATTTTAAAAATAGTTTTTTATTTTTTTTATATTTTATTCTATTTAATATTATGTTATGTATACATGTAGGGTATCAAAAGAAAGCTCTATTTCACTTTTTTTTTTTTATATATATATAACATGTATGGGTGAACTTGTACAGAAAGGGGGAAATTGTGGTAGAATGAACTCAAGGCAAAAATGGCAAATTTTTTAAATATTTTTTTTAAATGGCTTTGATCACTAACGGGTCGCATCTCAAACAACCTTGGTGCTTAAAGGATGAACATATTTTCACAAGAAACATTGTTGATGTATTTAAGTTAGGCATAGTTTAATTTTTGTTGCAATATAACTTGTTATGCTTTTCTTTATATCGCATTATGTAATGATTCTTGAAATTGTTCTCCAGGGTTCAGGCCGTAGTATAACATTTCTCCATCAATCCCTGCCCATGCCATCCTTTGTGTGGTAAACCTTGCAGCCCATTCTCCGGTTTTACTGACAGCAATCAATCCACCTCTCCCATGTACTTTGTTTTTCATGTAGTCAAGTGCTTGATCTGAAGCATCCCTTGGACTTTTACCTAGAAACAAGTGATATAAAATATTAATTAATGAATAAAAAGATGATATGATATACAGTATAGGCAACCTTTCTAATGTCACAAACATACTTACAAGTAAAAAATATATTTAAAAAAAATGCATGTTTTAGAGCACTCATTGACTAAAAAAGGAAACTTTGTTCATGGTAGATGTCTGTTCCACTGTGAAATTTCTCTTGGATTCTGGGATAAAATTCAGTTTTAAATCAATTAACTATATAAATATAAATAAAAACGTTGTCTTTATTTAAACACCTTACAATCATTTTTTTTTTCATATTCTTTATTTTTGTCTTGCATAGGTTAGAACATGTAGAAACAATAACATGTCAGAAAGAATATACACATTTTCAAGTTTGGGTCAAACATGCTAAGAGTTATTGCACTTTTTTTTGTCATCCTAAGTTAACACATCTAGATACTGATGAAACACAAAACATTGCAAATTGTGAGTAGGTGCTTGCAGACTTGTTGTGCCTTGAGGGGGAATCACCTTCTCCGGTGCAATGGGTCAGGCAGGAAGCCTGCATTAATAATTTTAGCAGAAGGTTTGCTGTATACCAAATTAACCATTGAAAAAAATAGTTTAGGACATGCAAATCTATTCATGATTTCCTCTAAGAAACACCAGCCTAATTGGTCAGATGCGTTTTTGGAATCTAAGTAAAACAGTAGTCCCTCCTTTGTAATAGCATTTAAGCAGTGTACAATGTCCAATACTTTTCTTGTATTGTATGCAATTTGTCTTGCCTTTACAAACCCCACCTGATTGTCCCCTATATTTTGAAGTAAAATCTTGCTCAGATCATCCACAGATAATTTTGCAAGTATCTTAGCATTGGGAAATAGAGCAAAAGTTTTGGCACCGGCTGGGTGCTTTTCCAGGTTTTGGAAGTGTAAAACCATGGGCTGACATAATTTTGTTGGTAAGCTTTCTTGAGGTTGTTTAAGTTGGTCATTGTGTATATTTTGGACATGTATCTAATACTTGATGTGAGATATCTGCTCCTGATCTTGGTCATCTTTGCATTATATTTTGGAAAGAAACATTTTGTTGTTACCAGAAATGTGGAGATGCATATCTTACTTTATGATTATCTATTCATTGTCATTCATCATTTCTGTACTCTACTTCCCAAACTTTGTTGATGATTAATCATTCTGAAAATGTACAGCCCTTACATTCCGACGTGTACTCTTTTGACATTAATAGGCTAAGATTTAAGACTGTGTTTGCTGGAGTGGGATAAAATGAGTTGCTTAAATCAATGAAGAAAAATGATCATCAATATTCTCACTTGCGACTTTTTTATGTGTCTCACAGTTTGATTATATTGAATTATGAAATTGATTTTTCATAATCATATTTATAGACAGACTTTCTGCAAACAAAATTATACTTGCTTAAAATATTTCTGTTCCCTTTTTTATGATTTTAATCTTTAAATTAATGTATTCACACTACTCAACTTTTCTCTTGCCCATCCAGTGTATTGAAAAATAATGTAATGCACATTATGCAAAATAATTGAAATTTTAACAAAGTCCAATTACATTGATCAATGTACTAAATTCAGTTTTCATTCTCATTTAAAGAAAAGCTATTCTTGGACCCAGAGTGCAGCAACAGAAATGTAGGGATAGAGACAAATGGTTTTACACTTTGTTTTACAATAAATCTTGAAAGGATTAAACCATACAATTGTCATTGGTTTCACTCACGGGCTAAAACTCTTCAATTCAAAAACATAAAATGAAAATTACTTGACTCAAAACATGTGGATGTGAATGTCTTCTTCAAATAAACATTAGGATAAATTGATGCAAAGTATTGATAACATTGTATTAGCCCACCAAGCAGTTTTGTTTGAAAAAGCATAACATTTATTTGAAACATGGAATGCATAGCACATAAACATAAAACAAAACAACAATTTTGTGTATAGATTGCTATTCAGACAAAATTAAAAATTAAATTAGGTAAATGTACACATTTAATGTATGTGTGTGTGTGTGTGTGTGTGTGTGTATAAACAAATTAAAAATAAATGTGTACATTTACCTAATTTCGTTTTCAATTTTTTCATATTAAAGGACCACTATAGTGCCAGGAAAACATACTCGTTTTCCTGGCACTATAGTGCCCTGAGGGTGCCCCCACCCTCAGGGTCCCCCTCCCGCCGGGCTCTAGGGGGTGGAAGGGGTTAAACTTACCTCTTTCTCCAGCGCCGGGTGGGGAGCTCTCCTCCTCCTCTCCGCCTCCTCTCCTCGGCTGAATACGCATGCGCGGCAAGAGCCGCGTGCGCATTCGGCCAGTCTCATAGGAATGCTTTCCTATGGACGCTGGTGTCTTCTCACTGTGATTTTCACAGTGAGAAGCGTGGAAGCGCCTCTAGCGGCTGTCAATGAGACAGCCACTAGAGGCTGGATTAACCCTAATATAAACATAGCAGTTTCTCTGAAACTGCTATGTTTATAGAAAAAAGGATTTTAAAAAGGGCACCCAGACCACTTCATTAAGCTGAAGTGGTCTGGGTGCCTATAGTGGTCCTTTAAGGTTATTTAAGGGACACTATAGTCACCAGAACAACTACAGCTTATTGAATTTGTTCTGGTGAGTAGAATCATTACCTTCATGCTTTTTGCTGTAAACACCGTCTTTTCAGAGAAAATGCAGTGTTTACATTACAGCCTAGTGATAACTTCACTGGCCACTCTCAGATAGCTGTTAGAGATCCTTCATGGGTCATGGCTGCCTAAAATGCATCCAAACATTCAGTATCTCCTCCCTCTGCATGCAGACACTAAACTTTCCTCATAGAGATTCATTGATTCCATTCATCTCTATGAGGAGATGCTGATTGGCTAGGGCTGTGTTTGAATTGTGCTGGCTCTGCCCCTGATCTGCCTCTTTGTCAGTCTCAGCCAATCCTATGGGGAAGCATTGTGATTGGATCAGGCTACAACTTCTGATGATGTCACCAGGCAGTGGGCAGGTCTAAAGGAAACAGGGACAGAGCCAGCAGCTTCAGACTTGAATACAAGTAGGTTTTTACTATGTTTAGGGAGCCATGAGGGGACCAGGGGGGCTAGATGGTGGTTCTAGCCCTGTAGGGTCAGGTTCTAACCCAGTAGGGTCAGGAATACATGTTTTTACAATGTTACCTGAATCATAACCAGTGTAGCCCCATACACAAATATATAATGTATATATATATATATTTGTGTTCAGGTCTACACTGGTTAATATTCAGGTAAAATTGTTAATAACCTTTATATGAAAAAGTCGGTTGAAGTGTGCCGAAACCGACGTATGCTGTAGGCCAGTAAATAAAGTGGGCCTACATATATTAAAGGTAGGACCAATTACAATGAGGTAAGGAAGGGGGGAGTCCCTTTTAAAGGTCCACAAGCCCCTCCCACAAGCCCCTCCCACAACTCCAGGCCCTGCCTTCCAATTTGTGTTCGTGGGTACACCAGTTATGATTCAGGTAAGATTGTTAATAACCTTAATATGAAAAAGTTGGTTGAAGTGTGCTAAAAGCGACGTATGCTGGAGGCCAGTAAATAAAGTGGGAAAAAAGTAACACATCCTTGCTTAAACACATTTATTGATAAATACACATAATGCAACCTAAGTACTTTAAGAGGAAATTTTCTCAAAGGCTTTAGGCATCTCTTGTATTGGTTGAGGAATGTAGGTTATATAAGATGATGACTTCCAGTGGCCCAGCAATTTAATGACATGGACTGGAACATTCTGGCTGGATGTTGTAGATGTGGCCCCTATTTTAAATGAGTGTCCTGAATAAATGCTAGGGTTCAGGCCGAGTCTCATTAACAATAAGCGGACGAAAAACATGAATTTGGACGTGGTGAGGCTAGCCCCGTGCAGTGACAGAAGTGACTGTGAGGCATGATTTTGTAGGGTGAGAAGTTAAGAATTGAAAACTTTAACTGGGCACCAAGAATTGTTCGTGGGGTAATAAGGAATGTGGACAGGCTGGCCTAGCTGGCTCGTTTTGGTCACTGGCATAGTGAATATGTAATGATCTAGGTGTTACCTTAAATATGAGACGTAGAGATAGGGTTGTGCGTTATGTTGTCTACTTATGGTGAACTCCCTTGGTCTCAGGAAGCCATAAAAGGCTAGCTATATGCCTTCCTTAATGACTGAGTTAGTCTGGGGTTCAAACAGGGTTGAATCTAGTACCTCGGACATGTCTTTGAATAACTGTTTGTTGATAGGTAGCCTTTTTTGTGGGTTAGGACCGTCAGCCTTGGCTATGCTCTTAAGTATGGTCTTGGTGGGGTATAAGGAGAGGAAACTAGAGTTATTGGGGAAGGCGGTGTACATATGGTGTTGGATGTCTATCAGGTATAACTTAATTGTGTTGTGTGATAACCTGGAATGCCACCAGGGAGGTCATATCAAACATGTTATCTAGTTGATGGTCCACCATAAATTTCCTATATAAGGAAAATGCCCTGTCATAGGTAGTACGAATGTTGGCATATAGAGGCAGTTTTGTCAGAGTCTGGCTATGGTGTAATAACATGCCTAGTCCATAATTAGTTCTTGGAGTAGGGGAACTGTTGTGGCCAGATGTGAGGCAGTGGGTAGGGATTCTAGGAAAGCTTGAAATTGAAAGCGAGACAAATTGATCACAAGCAGTATTTAAAATACCTGAGACATGGCAGCACACTAAGTAAAACTGATTGCAGGCTGCCAGCCATGTCAGTCTCCTGATGAACTTCATTATTATCAAAGAATCCGAGCGGCCTTTGTTAATAACGTGGCAAATTGCCTGATTGTCTGAAAAGCATTGTATTTGTTTTGCCTGACCACAAATGACCCCATGCTACTGCCGTGGCTACAATGGGGTAGACTTTGAAAAGCGCTGAGTTCTTGTAGAACCCCTCTATATCTTGTACCTCCTCAGGCCATCTACCCCAGAGCTATTCGGTGCCAAAAATGGCTGCGTAACCTGTGGTAACTGCTGCATCCATCCAAATGACGGGGGAGTGTATAGACAAATGTGGGAGAAACATGCTTCTCCCGTTCCATTCCGAGAGAAACATGTTCCATATAAGAAGATCTGCTTTGGCTTGGGCTTTGAGGGAGATGCAACTTTGGTTGCAAAAATGGGTACTAGACTCAACAGTCTGGAAATGAATGCTCTATTTGTGGGATGATTCTCATTGCAAAGTTTAGTGAGCCTAGCAGGGATTGTAATTCTTTCCGGTTACATGAGCCGGTATGTCTGTAATGATTGATGTCGTGGAGAATGCTCGTGATTTTCCCCTGGGGAAGATTGGCTTCCATAGCCACTGAATCTAGTTGTATCCCTAAGACATTGATAACTGTGTCGGGACCCTACGTCTTCTTAAGTGAGACTGGTACCCCTAGTGAAATGAAATAGCTTGACTGATTTACCCAAACTGCAAGAGGGTGAGGAATTACTTTAAGATAAATTTGAAATCATCTAGATAATGTACGATGGTGTGGCACCTGCATGAATTCAGCAGGAGCCAACACAGAGTTTCTGCGAAGGTTATAAAAATCCTTGGGCTACTCTTAGAACCAAAGGTGAGCCTAGTGAAAAAATATAGGCCTCTCCATTTGATCCCGTGCAATGGATGTATGGGTAACAATTTAAAGGCGTTGACAATGTCGGTCTTGCTAAGCCATGAACCCATGCCAGCCACCATGATAGCATCTATGGCATTGTCAATTGTGGTGTATTGCAGCGATAACTCCTCTGAGGGTATTAGTGAGTTAAGGCTCAGGACTACCGAGGACTGCAGATGGATCTATAATCAGTCTCTGTTTAGCCAAGTTTTTCCCGGTGACCAGGCCAATAGGTTTATTCCTCCAGTTGGAAAAAGGCGGCACTTTAAACAGCCCTAATATAAACCCCTGCTCCAGTTCTTGTTGTAATAACACCTCTACCGACTCGGTGTCAGCCATAGCTGACTGTAGGTTATTACACTCTAAAATTCCCGTTGGCAAGTGAATAAGGCCCCTGTGGAACCCCTGGGTGAAACCTGTTATCAATCCACCAGGTGTCGTGAAGGGTGAGTGGATAGCAGATGAACTAGAATACCAACTGTAACCGATGTCAGATAAGGTTTATGGTGCATTTTATTTGGTCACATGGCTTTCGCATGAGCTCTGAAACAGTGAGAACAAACATGCAACAAATGACAGGCACTGTAACCACATGCACCTTCATTTAAATTATTGCAAATTTGCAACTTGCCAAGGTATATAATCCAGGGGTCCCAGTTTATCCTTGCCTTGTTTCTCAACCCTAGTAGTGCCTGGGATGGCTGTGTTAGGGGTGGTGTCAGGTGTATTGGGACAGAAGTTGGCCGAATGTGCAGTTGATGAGCAAATTGCACAAGCTGGGGTTCTTAGCCCAGCGAAGTGTCTAAGGAACAGCTCTGTATCCAGTTGGCTCCAATCCAACCTGACATTGTACTGGGCCAGAGTTGCCGCTGCCTTTGCTGAAAACGACCGGTGATAGTCGTAGAAAGATGTACCCCTGTATTTGTTGCCAAGATCTACCAGCTTGTGCATATAGAGGTCCAACTCCTCCCTACTATGTGGGTGCCCTGAGCACAACACATCCCTATAAATACCCAATGCTATGACAAAATCTGGAATTGATAGGTTTTTACTGAGTCTTGGATCTCTAGCTTTCATCACCATTGAGATATCCCTATATGCGTAAGTGCAATTCTCAACGACATCCTGGGAGGCAATCCAAAGGGAGACAAGATTTACATCTTTGCCCTACATCTTTGTCTTTTTAAAGATTCGCCGGAACCATATGGACCGGGTTAATGATGTGCTCTTCTGCACTAGTGGGTATACTTTTACCCGGTTGTAGCTGTGGTGAACCTGGCAGTTCAGCTGAGAAAGGCTCAATTGTAGTAACGAGAAGGCTACATGCTTCCAGTCTTTCTAGCCTGTCATTAATTTTCCCCATTAAGGACACTAGGGAGGCGATCATCATATGGAGGCTGGTGTCGTTTGAGCCACTCGAGCCCTTCCCTGCGTCTGTATTGCCTGGTGCGTATAAGCTGGAATAGTACCGCTTTCTTTGCTGTTGCTGGGAAAGGGATGCTGCGTTTGCTTAGTTTGGCTGTGATGTCCATGACCTGATGGATGCGGGGCTACTGGTGCCGCCCTTGCGTGTGAGAGTAGCGGATCTGGCCGGAGTGCTGGGGACTGATACATCGTCACAGTCATCGGGAATCGGATACATACTGAAATATAGTAATAATATGCTTAGACCAGGGGGTGTGTACTAGCTGGCTAGCTAGCTAGTGCCAAGTGGTAAAATGATTCACTGGGCCAGTGACAGGTGAGACCTACCTAGTTACCAAGCTTCTTTAGAGGCTCTCCCTAAGTGTTGGCACAAGGGGTTTCGTGGCCACTGAAAAATTGTGGCTGGGTGTTGGCCTCTTGGTGATTGTTAAACAGAAGAAAGACAGGCCGTGATAAGTGAGGCCCTAACTATGCAACAAGCGAGGCAGCTGGCTATGATTTGGCCCATGGAGTGTATTATCTCCTATGTGGAGAATGGAGGTAGGCCTCGCGGGACCACTGAGACTAAGGCAAAGAGAGCCAAAATTAAATTACCTAAATGGCCACCTAGCTCTCTATCAGCCAGTAACCTAATTGTTAAGCCAAAAGGCTCATGGAGCGGAAATGGAGCGGAAGTCTCATACCTGGTGGTAAGTCTCATACCTGGTGTGTGTTTGAAGGATCCGCCATGTGATAATCTGAGATCCCAGCTAATAAGGAAGGCCTAAACCAAATAAAAGGTATATAAATAGTCATACTGAATCAGCAAGTGGATATGACGTATAATACCTTAAGCTACCCACCTATAAATTAGGCTGAGGCTTTAAATGAGCCAAGCGTGTTTCGAACAGGTAACCTTGTAATCTGCTAAACTTAATGTAAGATATGAAACCTGTTATGCTTCATGCCCCTGAGTAATATAGTAACCTCACTATAACCAAAATATATAACCGGTATCCATAAAGCTTAATAAACCGTACACAACCCAGAAAACTATGACCTACCCACCTATGCATTTAGGACTTGAGGTTTGAAGAGCCAAGTGCTGCTCTACTAGGGAACTTTGCAATCTGTAAAACATGACACATGGTTTGTCAGAACCGTAAATTCCCCAGAGTGACTAAGCAAATGACCCGACACCTTAGACTTTAATATATTAACCAGTTAACCAGGTTCGGAAAGCATATAAAATAGTGACATCCACAATCTTTGAAACCAGAGGTGAAACCAACACAAGACCCCCCTTTTTTTTTTTTCAATGATTTGTTACAGATTTAGATTTAAAGAGTTAGGCTTAATTCTATAAATATAATGAACAACTAAACCATGGTAAAGCGTGACAGTACTTGACCCCTGCCAAAGAGGAATCAAACACCACGGAGGCCAGTCCTCTCCAAGGGGGAAGTTCCAGTATACTGAACTAATGACACGTGACCGTTGGAACCAAAGGTGCGAGACGTGTCTAGCCACAGAATGTAGCCTGTGCCCTTCCATGGTTTTCCTTTAGGTACAACAGTAGCAGAACTAACAAGCTCCCCGCCAAAATATGCAAAAGATAAACATGGGGCACGGAGGCCATATATGGCCATAGAGTCTCTGTGCCCTTCACCCACCTAACTCTGCGACCGTGTCCATGGGACTATGTCCCCATTTGTCAGGAGCCGAAAGGGTGGTACCTGTGCCATCATAGGTCGTGGCCAGGAACCAATAACATGAAGGAGAGTCTGCTATGGGTGCAGCACTACTAACAGTGCTTAACCAGACTACCCAATAGAAATGAAACAAATCGAACCATAAAGACGTCACAGGGGGACGTGCGACCACAGGGGGGTTGCGACCACTTACCTGCTGGGACAGGATCCAGTCAGCGTTTCCGTCCGTGGTTGTTTCTGGGTCGGCGGTAAACAGAGCAGCGAGCTGCGGTAATGTAGCCTAGACTGACCGCCTTTCTGCCGGGAACGGTGTCGCGATGAACCTGGATACTGGGAGCAGGAAGCGGAAATGGTGGTCTGTAATGCAGCAGATCGTCGGACCAACTACGATGAAGTAGGGAAGGGGGGAGTCCCTTTTTAAGGTCCACAAGCCCCTCCCACAACTTCAGGCCCAGCCAACAAATATATTATTTTTTGGGGGAGGAGGGAATGAAAGTATACATTATACCTTATTTGCTATTTTTTACACAAGCTCAGATTTTATTTCTCACATACAGGTTGTGTGACAAAAAAAAAGATAAATAAACACGGTTAAATATCTTGCTGAATATTTTTAAAGATTTTTTTCTGCTAAGGAGAAAAAATTTTATGACACCTATAGAATAGGTTTACCTTGTTCCATATGCAACAGTACAAGTCTTGCAAGGGTGACTTTCATTATAGATTCTCCGTGCCCAGTTGTGGATACAGCACCAACAAAGTTATCAGCATATCCACCAGATCCTTTAAACAAACAAAAATAAAATAATCTATCATAATTTTTTATTAGATCTCTAAAAAGGTATAATGTCTGCAAAGAATATTTCTTACTAATGATATTAAATTGCTATAACCTGAATTTCCAATAACGTTTAAGAATTTCTTTCCCCCAATATTTTAAGGTCTGATAGGAAGCCTAGATTTTTTAATATGTATGCTTCAATAAACAAGCAGTTGTGCAAAATTGACTAGTAAGTACAAATTGAGGACAAAGTAACTAAACCAAAAACATACACTGAACAAAATTATAAACACTTTTGTTTTCTGGCCCCATTTTTCATGAGCTGGAATCAAGATCTAAGACTTTTTCTATGTACACAAAAGGCCTATTTCTTTAAAATATTGTTCACAAATCTGGCTGATAAATCTGTGTTAGTGAGCACTTCTCCTTTGCTGAGATAATCCATTGCTGAGATAATCATAGGTGTGGCATATCAAGATGTTGATTAGACAGCATGATTATTGCACAGGTGTGCCTTAGGCTGGCCACAATAGAAGGCCACTCTAAAATGTGCAGTTTTACTGTATTGGTGGGGCCCGGAGGGGTTCGAAAACCAGTCAGTATCTGGTGTGAACACCATTTGCCTCACGTAGTGCAACACCTCTCCTTCGCATAGAGTTGATCAGGTTGTTGATTGTGGCCTGTGGAATGTTGTTCCACTCCTCTTCAATGACTGTGCGAAGTTGCTGGATATTGGCAGGACCTGGAACAAGCTGTCGTATACGCTGATCCAGATCATCCCAAACATGTTACATTCTGTGTTTTTTTTCTGGTCATGGCTTTTGATATCCAGTGCACTTTTTACAATTCTTCTTCAGTTTTTGTTGGTTTTTCTTTATGCTGGGTTTTCTGGGTGCATTCCTTTATTCCATTCCTTGAATTCCCAGTCTCCTGGATTCCTTTATATGTTTGTTTTTTGTTGCCACACCCATTCATTTAAACTCAACCTGTCAAACAGAACTTCTGGTCTTTCCTCCCTCAAGTGTTACCACTCCTGTGTCGGTCTACCTCCAAGTCAACGGCGCTACCATCACCTCTACCTCTCAGGCTCGCTGCCTGGGTGTTCTTTTTGACTCCAACCTCTTCTTCAAATGTTAGAATGTTAGAATGTTAGAATGTCCAATCAATCGCCAAATCCTGTCGCTTCTACCTCAATAACATAGTGCGCATCGTCCCTATTTAACGCCAGATGCAGCTAAGGTGCTGGTCCATGCTGCTGTTCTCTCTCGCCTTGACTACTGCAATCCCCTTCTCAGTGGTCTTACATGTTCCCAGATTGCACTGCTGCAATCTATAATGAATGCAGCGGCGAGGCTCATTTTCCTGTCCACTCGCACCTCCCACGCCTCCATCAGTCCCTGCATTGGCTTCCAGTTAGATATAGGGCTCAATTTAAAATTCTGGTGCTTCGTTACAAGTCCCTAAATAATGCTGCTCCAACCTACCTATCTTCCTTAATACGTAAGTATGTACCGTCGAGGCCCCTACGCTCTGCCAAAGACCTACATACATCCTCTGTCCGTGCTCCCACCTCTAATGCTCGCCTCCAAGATTTCTCCAGGGCTGCACCTCTGGAACTCCCTTCCCTCCTCCTTAACACTTCTCCACTCATTCAAAAAAATAATTGAAAACTCACTTCAAGAAAGCATATCAATTAAACTGCTAGCATGTTTTTATCCGCCACGCCCCATGACTCCTCTCCTGAAACTGTCAAAATTACCTACTAAACCCTCAGTGTATATACAATGTATATCTTTTTTTCAACCTTTTTCCCTATTCAACATTTAAGTTTCCCAAAAATAAAACCGGTATTTAAAACAATATAGTAAATGATAATAGTGTCTCATTTTTAATCTGTTTTTTTTTTTCAAAAGAACTATAATGTTTGAAATTACAATTTTGTAAACATTACATTTCCTCCAATATAAAGCTAGATTGTGTTCTTTAGTGTTTCTATGGTGATTTGGAATGCATCCCTTTGGATTCATTTACCCTTTGTGTCACTATACCCCACTCCCTCTAGAATGTAAGCTCATTGAGCAGGGCCCTCCACCTCTCTGTTTCTGTACATCCAGTTGTCTGGTTACAATTACATGTCTGTTAGTCCACCCATTTTACAGCGCTACGGAATCTGATGGCGCTATATAAATAATAATAATAAATAATAATAATAAATAATCCTTTTTGTTTCAGTGGTCTCATTCCTCTGCTCCTTTCCTTGCAGGTAAGTACTGTGTGTGTTTTATTATTGTACTTTGAGTCATGCATAACTAGGCAGTTAGGACCCACTGTAATTGGAATACTTTGGCACCATGGTGGGTAACATACATCTTGGCCATTTATGTATATCTAAATCTCCAATGTTTATTACATATATAATACTTAGTTATTTCTCCTCTTGTTTTGCCTTGTATCTTCTCTTGTTTTATTTTGTCTTGTATTCCCAATTCATGTACAGCCCTGTGCTGCCCTGTCCATGTCCTGTTCTTGTTTTCCCTCATGTCTTGTGTACATGTTCTCGGTTCTGCTTTCTGTCCTGCTCAGGTTCTGTGTTCTTCTAATAATGTCTTGTTATCTTGTTTGGTGCCTGTTCTAGTCTTGCCTTTTTTATAGTACTGGATACATATCTGCATAATATCTAGCTCCTGGGATCCGCAGAAGCTGCATCAGGGTCCTGGTATGTGGCTGCACAAACCCAGATGCTCAATACCAGCGGGCGTGTGGTTACCCTGCACCAGGCCCTGATTATTCATTTCCACGCTGTGACACCTACCATCATCAGGCATACAGGGGTCCCGGTCTCTGGACCGCCACCAGTGACACTCAATGGGTGACAGGTCCGGTGAGTATGCTGGCCATGCAAGTACTGGGATGTTTTCAGCTACCAGGAATTGTGTACAGATCCTTGCAACATGGGGCCGTGCATTAACATGCTGCAACATGAGGTGATGGTCGTGGATGAATGACACAATGATGGGCCTCAAGATCTCATAACGGTATCTCTGTGCATTCAAAATGGCATCAATAAAATGCACCTGTATTCATTGTCCATAACATACGCCTGCCCATACCATAACCCCACCGTTACCATGGGCCACTCGATCCACAATGTTGACATCAGCAAACTGCTCACCCACACGACACCATACACGCTGTCTGACATCTGCCCTGTACAATGAAAACCAGGATTCATCCATGAAGAGAACACCTCTCCAAAATGCCAGACACCATCGAATGTGAGCATTTGCCCACTCAATTTAGTTACGATGACGAACTACAGTCAGGTCGAGGTCCAGATGAGGACGAAAAGCATGCAGATGAGCTTCCTTGAGATGGTTTCTGACAGTTTGTGTAGAAATTCTTTGGATATGCAAGCTGATTGTTGCAGCAGCTGTCTGGGTGGCTGGTCTCAAACGATCTTGGAGGTGAAGATGCTGGATGTGGAGGTCCTGGGCTGGTGTGGCTACACGTGGTCTGCGGTTGTGAGACCGGTTGGATGTACTGCCAAATTCTCTGAAACACCTTTGGAGATGGCTTATGGTAGAGAAATGAACATTAAATACACGGGCAACAACTCTGGTGGACATTCCTGCAGTCAGCATGCCAATTGCACGCTCCCTCACAGCTTGCGACATCTGTGGCATTGTGCTGTGTGATAAAACTGCACATTTTAGAGTGTTTTTATATTGTGGCCAGCCTAAGGCACACCTGTGCAATAATCATGCAGTCTAAGCAGCATCTTGATATGCCACATCTGTGAGATGATTGGATTATCTCAGGAAAGTAGAAGTGACCACAAACACAGATTTAGACAGATTTGTGAACAATATTTAAGAGAAATAGGTCTTTTGTGTACATAGAAAAAGTCTTTGAGTTCAGCTCGTGAAAAAATGAGGGCAAAAACAAAAGTGTTGCGTTTATAATTTTGTTCAGTCTATGTGTCCCAGAACCACTACATTAAGATGGAGTGGTTCTTGTAATTATAGTGTCATTTTAATTGTTTGCCTTTTTTATTTTGGAATAGTACAAAAACGGGTACATGTTATTGTTTTGCTAATGTAGCTGAATGAATTCCTCAAATATAACTCATAATAAAAAAGTAATAAAATTAATTCAACATAGGAAAGTTATAGAGATGGTAGAACATTTTCTTTTGTTGTTCATGCTATATTCCTAGCATTGGATATAAAATTTAATTCCTCAAATGAATCCAAAGGAATGCATTCCAAATCCCCATAGAAACACTAAAGAACAAAATCTAGCTTTATATTGGAGGAAATGTAACGTTTACAAAGTTGTAATTTCAAACATTATAGTTCTTTTGAAAAAAAAAACAGATTAAAAATGAGACACTATTATCATTTACTATATTGTTTTAAATACCGGTTTTATTTTTGGGAAACTTAAATGCTGAATAGGGAAAAAGGTTGAAAAAAAGATATACATTGCAGCTACAATGAGTAATAATAGGTATCAGGCTGCAAACATCTAGATTAGACTAACTTGGAAGGTGTTTTGACAGTTTCATAGGTTATTGTAAAATAATTGAACATAAAATATTTGATCTCAGAAAATATGTATCTCACTTGCACATCAATTGTGAAATTAAGTAGTAATTTAAAAAGGCTTGTAAACTATGTGGATTCTATTAAACAATTGTATGGAAATAATCAATTTCTTATTGAAAGTCTATTTTCTCCATATTCCTAGGGACTTTTTTTAGACTAAACTTTCAGAGAATCTGATTATAAATTAAGAGAGAAATATTTGTAAAAATCATAGAGAAAATGTACAGCTGCTAAAGTGTTCCTATTTTTGGATAGGGGATATTTATATTTTTTGTTGATTCATTTTTAAAATGTTAGAATTTTTGAGTTTCCATTGTAATAAATAATAAAGGTTTGTGATTATTTAAATAAATGTCATACCTTGCTAATATGCACAGTATTAAATGTGCTAAAAACAAATCTTCAAACCTTAAAGTGAAAATATAAAAATAATAAATGTCCAGCACAAACCTTTAAGTTCATTGATCATTTATTAAGGTGTCAAAGAAAAAGGTGACATAACTTAGCATGCACTAGACATTCTTATTCTTACTAAACTATTTTTGGATGGGGCGGAGCCAACGTCTGTGCACCCTAAAGTGACCAAAACTTGCATTTTTTTATTTTACTGTTTAAAGTGAAAATATAGATCATAGTATAGGTGGAAACATTATTTTTCTTTAAATCTTTATTTCAGATTTTCCCAGAACCCCTAGTTTTTCTTCAAATCCTATGCTCTCTAGGCACAGTGTGGCACATCTATGGGATATGCTATAGGATGTATACAGTGACTGTAAGTAAGTGGTTAAAGGAAAGAAATAAATTAACAGAAGTGGGAAGAAATAGGGCAAGATGCAGGGTGAAAGGTTTGGAGAGTAAGGAAAAGATGAGTTCCTCTGCACCAGTCCATCTCCCATCCCACCCCTCTCATTTACTCCATCTGTTTCTCCAAGAGCTCTATCAAACTCAGGGAAACCTGTGCTCAGTGTTCGTTACACTTTGCCCTGTCAGGTATGCTGCTAGGGCCTCAGCTGCCTGAAGTTATTTAACATTGCTAAACCACTGTTCTTTTGTTGGTGTCTCTGACCTTATCCAGAGGACAGACACAAGTTATTTTGTGGCATATAATAAATGCCAAAGAATTAATCTTGTCTATTTCGATATCAGCGGGGAGGGGCTGGGTCACATGTAGGAGCAGGTTTTCTAATTGAAACAGGGTGCCTCAAATATGATGGTGCATCAAATATGATGCTGTCCATGTCCTAGAATGTGGGCAGATGGCAAAATGCATGGTCAGTCCCACCATATGTGTTTCATGGTCCCAATCTTGCCTCCACATGTCCAGCAATTCAGAGGCACTGTGAGATATATTCCCATCCATTTCAGACCTGCCCACAATTTGATCTTCCTTGTGGTGTGCCATTGACAGTTGCTTGTTGCTTGACAGTATTTCTGGAAAACAGACAGTGCTAGGCCTCCCCCAGCCCTAGGAAGGCAAATGATGTCATGTTTTACTCATAGTCTTTCCCCTCTCCACAAATATGCTATCACCATTGACCCAAGGGGACGTGAAGAATGCTTTAGGAATTGTTTGGAAGATACATTGAATTCTGTGGAGCACATTGTAATGATATTGATGTTACAAAGTTTTGGAGTCCAGTAGCCAGATCAGCAATGTTTTCTGCCAGAGGTAGCCACTCGTTACCCAGGTGGTTGAGCCCCTGAGCCTTGAGTGGCCTTCTGGTCTTAAGCAGAGATGGGAGACTTGAACAGAAAGATGATAATCGTAGTGAGGCAAGCCGAGGTCAGTGGGAAGGAGAAGCAGCAAAGTCAAAACAGTCCAAATTCAGCAACAGGAAGGAGAACCAGGAACACGCTTGATTCGAGAGTACAGGAACCACAATAATCTGGCAAAGGTACAGAGACAGGAAGTGGCTTTTATGGGCCAAGAACCAGACACCTGACCAGACACAGCTGAAGAGAGTTGTCACGGATAACCTTGACTCTACAAGCAATGGTATCAGATCTCAGGTAAATTTGCAAAAGGCAGGCTGGTGTACTGGTAAGGAAGAGGTTTAGCACCATGTAAACCAGGTTTAGAAACCCAGCAGAGTCAGTTCCTCACATTATCTCCACCTCTACAGGCGCAGCCTCTGGATGCCCTATTTCCTGGTTTAGCAGGGTACTGTGCATGGAAAGACTGAAGAAGATCAGGAGCGTGAATATTGTCCACTGGTTCCCACGATCTATCCTCCTCACCATAGCCTTTCCAATGAACCAAATATTGAAGCTTGTTGCGGAAGATCCTGGAGTCAAGAATTTTTTCCACCTCGTATTCATCTTCACCATCCACGAGGACTGGTGGTGGGGCAGGCAGGGCTCGACCAGGGAAAGTATTTTCATGAAAAGGTTTAAGCAGTGCCACGTGAAACACCGGATGTATTTTCATGGAATCCGGAAGTTGCAGACGGAAGGTGACTGCATTGATCTGAGCGATGATCTCAAAAGGTCCCATGAACTTTTGACCCAATTTATGAGAAGGAATCCTAAGCTTAAGATTCTTTGTTGACAGTCAAACCTTGTCACCAACATGATAAACTGGGGCCTCCTTTCTGTGCCTATCAGCAGCTCTTTTGTAACATTCCTGAGCCTCCGAAAGAGTCTCCTTCAACAGTTCTTGGGAATCTCGTAAGGCGGTTAGCCGGTCAGTGACTGCAGGAATCGGAGTAGTAATTGAGACTCACTATAAAGGTTGGATGGTAACCATAATTGGCAAAAAATGGGCTCAGAGAAGTGGAGCAGTGTTGGGCATTGTTATAGGCAAACTCTGCCATGGGTAGAAAATCCAGCCAGTCATCCTGCAGGTAACTAATATAGCACCGCAAATATTGTTCTAAAGTCTGGTTGGTTCGCTCAGTCTGTCCATTACTTTGTGGATGAAAAGCTGAAGACAGATTTACATTAATACCTAGAATAGAACAAAAATATTTCCAAAAATGAGATGTAAACTGCACTCCCCTGTCAGAAATTACTTCATCAGGCACTCCATGCAAGCAAAATATTTCCTGAATAACTAGGTCAGCAGTCTGTTTAGCTGAAGGGAGACCACGAGCTGGTATGAAATGACTCATCTTGGTTAACCAGTCCACAACAACAAGAATGGTAGTGTGTTCCTTAGAGGGAGGTAGTTCCACAATAAAGTCCATGGATATAGATCCCCAGGGACGATGAGGAATCGGAAGAGGCTGAAGCAAGCCAACAGGGGATGAGCGAGGAGTCTTATGTCTGGCACATACATCACAAGAGGATACATACTTCTTAACATCCTCATAATATTTAGGCCACCAAAAGGATCGGGTAAGTAGTTCTTGTGTCTTTCGGATTCCTGGATGACCTGCTGGTTTAGAGTCATGGTAGAGGCGTAAAACGTCCAGTCGCACTGATTCTGGAACAAACAGACGTTGTTGAAAAATCCAAAACCCATTAAGCATGGTCATATGAAGATCACGAGGAGGATCACGAAAAACTGGATCTTTAGAGTAGCCCTTTTTAATGTGAGACATTAGATCAGAAGGAAAGGTAACTCCTAAAAATCTACTCTCTGGCAAGATGGTAGCCTTGGTTACTGTAGTATGGAGGGGGTCAGCTATCCTAGACAAGGCATCCGCCTTGCCATTTCTGGAACCAGGGCGGTATGAAATAAAAAAAATTAAACCTTGAGAAAAATAGGGACCAGCGTGCTTGTCTGGCTGACAGTCTCTTAGCGGATTGAATACATTCCAGATTTTTGTGATCTGTGAGGATAGTAATTGGATGGGTGGCTCCCTCCAAGAGATGTCTCCATTCGGCGAAGGCAGCTTTTATAGCCAAAAGTTCTTTATTCCCTAGGTCATAATTTCTTTCTGCTGGCGGGAATAGAAGGCACATGGATGTAACAACATCTTAGGTCCAGTTCTTTGAGACAGTATAGCCCCAACAGCTGAATCAGAAGCATCTACCTCTACAGTAAATGGCAATTCTGGCTGAGGATGTACCAAGATAGGGGCAGATGTAAACAGAGTCTTTAATCTGGAAAATGCAGTGTCAGCCTTATTGGACCACTGAAAAGGAGTCCCTTTACGTGTAAGTTCAGTGATCGGTGTAATAACGGCAGAGAAATTCTTAATGAAACGCCTGTAAAAATTGGCAAACCCCACAAATCTCTGTATATCTTTTTCATTCTTGGGGATGGGCCAGTCCAGCACAGCTTTAATTTTACTTGCGTCCATACTTAAACCTTTAGGAGTTATTACATACCCCAGGAACTGAATTTCTGTTTGTTCAAACTCACATTTTTCCAGTTTAATGTATAGGTGGTGGGTATGAAGGTGCTCAAGACCAATGCAGACCTGTTTTCTGTGATTTTCAAGATTATCAGAAAATATCAGGATATCATCCAAATATGCCACAACAAACTGATCCAGGAGATCCCGTAGTACATCATTGATTAGATGCTGAAAAGTTGCAGGGGCATTACAAAGCCCAAATGGCATTACTAGATATTTGTAATGTCCGTACCTGGTTCTGAAAGCTGTTTTCCATTCATCATTTGGTCTTATGCGAACCAGATTATATGCCCCCCGTAGATCAAGCTTCGTAAATATTTTAGCTGAACGAAGTCTCTCCAGAAGTTCAGGAATGAGAGGCAAGGGATAACAGTTTTTAACAGTGATTTTATTAATAGTTACATAGTTACATAGCTGAAAAGAGACTTGCGTCCATCAAGTTCAGCCTACCTCACATTTGTTTTTTGCTGTTGATCCCTGTAATCGACACATGGCCGTAGACTGCCATCTTTCTTCTCTACAAAGACAATAGGAGCTCCTGCTGGAGAAGTGGATGGTCGAATAAAGCCATTGGCAAGATTTTCTTGTATGTATTCACGAAGTGCTTTCAATTCAGGCTCAGAAAGGGAGTATATACGGCCAAATGGGATAGCAGCTCCAGGTAGCAGCTCTATGGGGCAATCATAAGGCCTGTGAGGTGGAAGCTGATCAGCATTCTTCTTATCACAGACATCTGCAAAATCCCGGTATTGTAGAGGAAGCTTAGTTAAGTTTGTAGCAACCATTTCATTAATTGTTGTGGTAACAGGTGTCGCCTTAGAGGGTTGACAATTCATTAAGCAGTGTTCTGAAGAAAAGGACAAAGTTCTAGTCTTCCAATCAATCTGTGGGTCATGCAGAGCAAGCCAGGGTATACCCAAAATCACTGGAAACCGTGTTGAGGAAATTAGGTGGAAAGATATAGACTCATGGTGATTCACTTCCAGAATCAATTTTAAGGGCACAGTCTCATGTGTAACCGGGCCTGACGTAAGTGGAGAACCGTCTACTGTTTCCATTAACACAGGTGAAGATTTAGGGATAGACTGAATTTTATTTCCTGCTGCAAATTTAATGTCCATAAAGTTTCCGCCTGCTCCGGAATCTATCATAGCTGTAGTTGAAATTTTATTATCACCATATTGCAAAGTGATAGGCACCACCAAATGAGGATGTTGAGTCATCATACCTTCTTCACCCTGAGCCAGAGAAAACAAGGGTTGTGTGACAGAATCCAGTTGGTCTGAAATCTGGGATTGGTGTTGAATCTGTGCACCCTCAGCAGTCATAGCTATTGTTCTTTTAGACTTGTTAGGGCAATTAATGGCATAATGCCCTGCACTACCACAATACAGGCATAAGTTGTGAGTGCGTCGCCACTGTTTCTCTTCATTGGATAATGGCCCTCTTATTAGATCTACCTGCATAGCCTCAGGTTCAGAGTCTGTAGGTGTTTGTGGGGTCGGAGTAGAAATTCTTGAATAGAAAGTAGGAGTAGCACTTGGTTTAAAAGAGCCCTGTCTTTCCAATCTTCTTTCTGAAAGTCTCCGATCAATACGGATAGCCAACCGCACAAATGCATCAAACTCAACAGGAAGATCAACACGAGCTAGCTCATCTTTTATAGCTTCTGAGAGACCCCTTCTGAAGTGGAACCTCTGGGCTGATTGGTTCCAAGTAGTATCAGTAACCCACTGTCTGAATTCAGCAGCATATTCAGCCACAGAGCGCCTCCCTTGATGTAAATGAAGGAGAGTGGCTTCTGCTGTAGCACAGCGATTGGGATCATCAAAAACTAGGCACATGGCCTCAAGAAAGTCTTTTAAATTTCCCAAGACTTGACTGTCCTGTTCCAGAAAAGGGGAGCCCCAGGCCAGGGCTTCATCTTTGAAGAGGGAAAAAATAAATCCCACCTTCTCTCTTTCAGATGGAAAATGGTTAGGTAACATCATGAAATGCAAACGGCATTGATTTAGGAAACCCCTAAATTTTTTGCGGTCTCCTCCAAATTTTTCTGGTAGAGGCAAGCGGGCATCTTGTGCAGGTGTAACAGTAGTAGTAGCAGCAGCCGCAACATCATGTGCCCTGTAGCTGGTAAGCTCACTATGCATTGATCGAACTTCATTTTGCAGTTCAGCTACCTGATCCTGCAGCACTTGAATGGTCTGTGCCTGGGTCTGCATAGTTCTTGCATTAAAAGCAACCTGCTGGGCCAATGCAGAATCTGATCCGACGGTCTCCATGAATGGGCCAGATTATTCTGTAATGATATTGATGTTACAAAGTTTTGGAGTCCAGTAGCCAGATCAGCAATGTTTTCTGCCAGAGGTAGCCACTCGTTACCCAGGTGGTTGAGCCCCTGAGCCTTGAGTGGCCTTCTGGTCTTAAGCAGAGATGGGAGACTGGAACAGAAAGATGATAATCGTAGTGAGGCAAGCCGAGGTCAGTGGGAAAGAGAAGCAGCAAAGTCAAAACAGTCCAAATTCAGCAACAGGAAGGAGAACCAAGAACACGCTTGATTAGAGAGTACAGGAACCACAATAATCTGGCAAAGGTACAGAGACAGGAAGTGGCTTTTATAGGCCAAGAACCAGACACCTGACCAGACACAACTGAAGAGAGTTGTCACGGATAACCTTGACTCTACAAGCAATGGTATCAGATCTCAGGTAAATTTGCAAAAGGCAGGCTGGTCTACTGGTAAGGAAGAGGTTTAGCACCATGTAAACCAGGGTTCGAAACCCAGCAGAGTCAGTTCCTCACACACATTCATCTTGAGCACTGAAATTTGACATATCCAATATATAATAATGACACAAAGGGAATTGGGGGCACACCCGGAACATGTCTTCAGGAATGGTGCTGCTGTAGATACCAAAATATATACATAATACAGATTAAGAACAGCACACTAATTCCAAAAGTGGGAGACAAATTAGAGGTGGGCCTAACACGAGATGGCCATATGGTGGAATTGAATCCCCATATTTGTTTGCTGAGATGGGAGATTTTAAATAGCTTTATAAAATGTAAAACTGTATTCGTATGTGTGCGCAGTTCTTAATCTGTATTCTGTATATATTTTGGTCACTATGGCAGCACCATTCCTAAAAAAATGCCTGTTCTGGGTTGCCCCTAATTCGCTTTTTGTTTTTACAATGTAATTGTGTAATCTGGACCAGATTCCTTTTGGATCCTTTTGTTCTTAATCTGTATTATACAATTTATATGGGCATAACTCCATTATTTCAAGTCTTCCTAAACCATACACTTTAGGGGTATGTGGTTCCTCTTGTACAGCTAGGCATGGTCAATTAGTGAGCCATACTCCCATGGGGACCATGTACGAAGCAACTCGGCAAGGGTGATGTTCAATACCTCACATTTGGAATTATTAAACTTGAGGCTGGATATTTTGCTGTACTCCACAAACCCTTTCATCAGGCATATGAGTTATTTGCAGATTTGAAACAAAAAATTACATGTTATCCATATAGACGATCACTTTATGTTCTGTGATTCTGCCTGCCTGAATCCCAAAACATCTGTATTGTATCCTGTCTGCTTGTCTGTGTGTCTGCTAGTCTGTCTGCTTCAAGAAAAGTTTCTAACATCAGGGAGAATAATAGGGGTGAGAGAGGGCATCATTGTCTAGTGCTGTTTCAAATCTGTAGGATTTCCATCAGCATCCCATTAAATCTCACTTTCTCTTTAAGGCATGTGTAGAAGTCCAATATCCATTTAAGTATCTTCTCTCCAAACCCCATCTTCTGTAGGGTAAAATGCATGTACGGCAAGTCCACCTGGTCAAAGGCTTTTCTGACATCCATAGACAACAACAGCATGGGAACTCTGCGCTTTCTAGCCAGGTGTTGGATGGCAAAGATTCTTAGTCTGATATCCTTGGCTTCCCTACCATTGTTCCGGGTGGACTAGACTACCCAACAGTGTTTAAATTCATATTGACCAAAGATGACTGTTCATAAATATAAAAGTGAAATTTTTAGGAACGTGGCTTGATTTTAGAGGAAGATGGCATCTTAATTAATCACTCCTCATCTGCCTTGTGCTGCCATACAGCTTATCACGGCTTATACCTTCACAACACTCACAAACCCTCGACTGCCCAGAGACCTTCAGACTGTGAACAAGAGTCTCCAGTACTTTGAAACTGCATCACAACCAAGGGCTGTGGAGGCCTTGGATGACACAGGAGATCTTTCCTTGACTCCTTTCTCTCTTTCCGGAGCAGACATCTGACCTGGCTTAAAAGGATTGGCTGCTTTTATTACAGACTCTCCTGACCCGAGAGGTTTTGGTGGTAACTAAAACGGTGCAAAAGGCCTCCATTAAGGCCAACATCCAATCCCTACAAGAAAACCTACAGGCCATGAATAATTGCGAGAGCCGTGTAGAAGCCACATGTGATTAGATGCAATCAGTGCAGAGAATGATGACAGACATATTCTCACAGCAATCTGACTCACTCTGCAGCATAGCCTAGCAGATTAAAGATTTAGACAACTGGGGGAGACGCTGAAAGCTGTGTCTGTGTGGACGTCCTGATACTGAAGGCTCACCTGCTCATCTCTCATCTTCACTGAGAGCTGTATTAGCCTTTTTAGCAGAGTGGCCGCTACACCAATCTTTTTTGTGCATGGGTATGTGCCACCAGGCCAGATTGCAACATCCATCGATAATGTGCCCTCTGGACCTGGAGAACACGTGTGAGGGGTCTCAAGGCCCTCTGGTAGTCCAACATGGCTGGAGATAACAGCATCATGGGAAACCCTATGGATGTTATCTTTTTTGGAGAACACTGCAAGGCAGCATACCACATCACATGGAGGCAAGACCATCGGTCCTGATTATACATGGAACATGGGGTGGTTGGACCCTATGGACTTTTATCTCCCTGGCACTGGATGACCTTTCACAATGAGAGAGAAGACCTGGGCTTGCTATTATTATTATTGCCATTTATATAGCACCAACAGATTCCATAGCGCTTGCTATCAACAGGCCTGCTGGATCTCCCACTTGACCAGAGATCTACCTGCTAGACACCTACACATCAATGTCTTAACCACTGTCTTGAGCCACCAATACCTGCAACTTTACCCCCCTTCCATCTTACTCTTTATCCCTACCTATTTCTTTTCTTTCTTTTTATTTTATCCTCTTTCCTTTCTCATTCCATCCCTCTAGCATCCCCATCCTTGTTCTCTTACTGATACCTTCCTCTTTTTAAATGTCCTCTTCCTATTCTACCCAGTTGTCTTTCCAAACACTTTTTGACTCACCCCCCCTTTTTTCTCTTCTCTATCCTTTTCCCTCACTCATCTCAATCCATCCCTTTTCCAAGTTGTATGCTTACCTTTTATGCAACTCATTTTTTTCCTCCTCTACTCTTTCTTAATTCGGCTCTTTCCACATCACATTTCTTTTTTCTTATCTCCTCTTTCTCTTCTCCTCTTCTTGACTTTCTTAATTTCTTTTCATATTTTCTACTTAATTTTCCCATATTTAGCTACCAGAGAGAGTACCACACTGACTCCCACTTGGAGTTGCCCCCCATCTTAAGTCCAATGGACGGTCTGACAGTTTATATGGATGTTTATTCTTTTGCAACTGATATTTCACTCCTTTAAGCTTGACATGGTGAACACTCAATATTCTATCCAAGGCAGACCTCCCCTTATGTTGGTGATGACATAGTTGCTGCTGTAGAACACCTGACCCCTTTTGGCCTGACCCTGGCTCAGGAGCTCTTCCTTCTCAGTTCCTGCCAGCCTGAGACAGGTGCAAGCCCACCACCTCTACTACTGGCGGCCTTTTAATTTCTATATTGAAGCACATGTTGTCCTTACCTCTCTCTATTCTCCATATTATCTGCCTTCTCTCTTCTTAGATACTTCATTTGGCAATTGCCTTGTGATTAGAATAATACACAACTGATTTCTTCCATATTTTTATTTTCCTTTGATGACCCTCTGTTTGATGTTAGAAGCCTGATGACACCATTGCTCATTTATATTGTAATTGAGAACTTTGTCTTGGCTTGTCTTGTCTTCATTTAAGGCTCCTGGTGTGTAAATCATACATTCTTTATGAAAAATTAAGTGATATTTTCTTTACATTTTTTTTTAAAATACATAATTTAAAAAATATTAACAGAACCCCTGCAGCCATATTAAATCATATGTAAAATGGATGTTGGGTACTATGACAAAACTAAAGAGCTACCGTATATACTCGAGTATAAGCCGAGTTTTTCAGCACATTTTTTGTGCTGAAAAACCCCAACTCGGCTTATACTCGAGTCAGTGTCTGTATTATGGCAATTTACATTGCCATAATACAGACTGGGGGCTGGCAGGAAGTTGTTACTTACCTCTCCTGCAGCTCCTGTCAGCTCTCTCCTCCTCCGCGCCGGTCCGGTCAGCACCTTGGTCAGCTCCCAGTGTAAGTCTCGCGAGAGCCGCGGGGTCATAGTGCGGCTCTCGCGAGACTTACAGTGTGAGCTGACAGAAGAGCTGCACGGACCGGCGCGGAGGAGGAGAGAGCTGATAGGAGCTGCTGGAGAGGTAAGTAACAGCTCTGCCAGCCCCCCTCCTCCCCCCACTGAACTGCCAATGCCACTGGACCACCAGGGAAGGAGAGCCCCCCTCCCTGCCATGTATCAAGCAGGGAGGGGGGACGAAAAATAAATACATTTATAATATATAAATAATAATAAAAATAATATAACAAAAAAATTAAAATAATATTAATTAATAATATATAAATAATAATAATAATAAAAAATAATAAAAAAAATAATATAACAAAAAAATTAAAATATATATTTTTTTTTTTATAAAAATGCCCACCCCCCCACCAAGGCTCTGCCACACAAACACACACTGCATCACACACACACACACACACACTGCACTCATATACACACACTGCACTCATACACACACACTGCACTCATACACACACCCTGCATTCATACACACACACTGCACTCATACACACACTGCGCACTCATACACACACTGCATTTATGCACACACACTGCACTCATACACACACTGCATTTATGCACACACACTGCATCACACACACTGCACTCATATACACACACTGCATTCATACACACACACTGCATTTATGCACACACACTGCATCACACACACTGCACTCATACACACACACTGCACTCATATACACACACTGCATTTATGCACACACACTGCATTCATACACACCCCCTGCATTCATACACACACACACTGCACACTCATACACACACTGCATTCATACACACACTGCACTCATACACACACACTGCATTCATACACACACACACTGCATTCATCATATACACACACTGTAAATAAATATTCAATTAATATAATTTTTTTAGGATCTAATTTTATTTAGAAATTTACCAGTAGCTGCTGCATTTCCCACCCTAGTCTTATACTCGAGTCAATACGTTTTCCCAGTTTTTTGGGGTAAAATTAGGGGCCTCGGCTTATATTCGGGTCGGCTTATACTCGAGTATATACGGTAATCTACATTATTGGCAGCCTTCCAATTTCTATATTGAAGCACATTCCTACTCTTCATATAGGAAATACAGGGAATGCAAGAAAGAGGGGCGGCCCTGTATTTTCTATATGAAGAGTACCCTGGTATTGTTATGTCCCAGTCATGTTTCTCATTATACCATGTTTCAGGGATAGCATAAAATCTAGCCTAATAAAAGCTAGTGAGGTGAGCATAGAGTCCATTTGGGTTACATTAGATTTGGTAACTTGTGTAGGTGTGATTTATAGGCCCCTTGGACAAATAGAAGAGTTAGATAATCTACTAGTTGAGGAAATAGCTAAAATGACAATGAAGGGGGAAGTTATCATCATGGGTGACTTTAATCTTCCTGATGTGAACTGGAAAACCAAAATAGCTGCCTGTGCCAGGAGCTTACATATTCTAAACTCCCTACTGGGATTGTCTCTAAAGGCCATACTAGATTTAGTGAAATACAAAGTAAATACAGTACTGGAATAAAGTGATGTATGTGTCGCTTCTATCACCAGTGTTTAGTCACCCTAAAAACATATATATATATATATATATATATATATATATATATATAACAAAATAAATCACTCAATAGGTGAAAGCTGACACTTTACAGAATAAATACTACCACTGTGGTATCCTGGTTTGTATGTAAAATCCACTAGTAATCTGCAACAAAACATAGAATACCGATCATAGTGTAGTATATTAAAATAATAATAAATGTAAGCCAACGTGTTAAACTCACATGCTGCTGAGACTATTTATAGCAGGCTCAGACTTTTAGCGCTCTTCAGTAGTGATGTCGCGAACCATTCGCGAACTTGCCGCGAACGGTTCACCGCGGTTCGCCACGAACCGTTCGCGGCGAACTCCGGTCAGCTGACACATCCCTGCCAATCTCCGGCAGACCCTCCCTCCCAGACCCTCCCACCTCCTCGACAGCATCCATGTTGAAGCTGCCTTCAACATGGATGCTGTCCAGGAAGTAGGAGGGTCTGGGAGGGAGGGTCTGCCGGAGATTGGCAGGGATGTGTCAGCTGACCAGAGTTCGCCGCAAACCGTGGCGAACCATTCGCGGCAAGTTCGCAAACAGTTCTCGACATCACTACTCTTCAGTATAACCTCCGGATTACTGCTCCTGAATCAAATTGGTTCCCCATCAATTCTTTACATTTCCTTTATACACTTCACTTGAAGCTGTTCAAATTTTGATATTTATGTATATTGCTATGTATGTATTTTTCATCTCACCTAATTGCTATGCCTTTTAATGTTTCCTATTAGTTTTAATTACTTATTTATCAATGGGACACTATTAAAGAAGATTAAGGACAAAATACAAAGATTTTCCCTATCCAAATATGGAGCTGACATCGTCATGGATGCAAATACGTCATCACGTGATGACGTCAGACGCTGCAGCATTCTGCTGAGCATCAAAATACAGATTGCTGACTTGACGTAACGTGACCTCCCGAACCCGGAAGTTCAAGAGAAGCGCGTGAAATAGGAAGAGGAAAACCGTGCAAAAACGGATATAAAAGTGAGACTGTAACGAGTAGATACTATGCATTTGATAAAGGCCGATTATTTGTTACGTGTGAGTCTAGAGAGGAAGAGGTTCTACTGTAACATGTGAAGACAGTAGTGTATCTATTTAACATGTTTATAAATGATCAGTGTTTGCAGATGACACAAAACTAAAGTAATACAATGTGAGCAAAATATTACTTTGCTGCAGAGGTATTTAGATAGACTGGGGGACTGGGCACTGAAATGGCAGATGAAATTTAATGTTGAAAAATGCAAAGTTATGCACTTCGACGTAAAGAATGCACAAGCAACTTATACCCTTAATGGAAGTGAATTAGGGATAACAACACATGAGAAAGACATGGGAATTGTTATAGACAACAAACTATGCAAGAATGTGCAATGTCAATCAGCATTGGCTAAGGCCAACAAAGTATTGTCATGTATAATTCTCAGAATGAGAATATCATTTTGCCTCTTTATAAATCACTGGTGAGTTTGGGCAACTGTTCTAAAGAAGAATATTATGGCACTAGAAAGAGTGCTGAGGAGGGCTACAAATTTAATAAAAGGAATGGAACATTTTAGCTATAAAAAAGGTTAACAAATTTAAACCTCTTTAGTTTAGGAAAATGTCACCTCAGAGAGGATATGATAACATTATGCAAGTATATCAGGGGCCAGTACAAACCATTGTGTGGAAACCTATTAAGAAACAGGACTTTGCTATAATCACTCTACCCCCTGAGTATAATCACTAGCTCTTCTAAGTATAATCACTAGTTCCTACTACGCTCTCTGGACTAAGAGAGATCTACCCACTGGAAGCTGGGTCCTGGTCTTAGGTCCAGGGTGGGTAGGAGACGGTGAGACCCCCAACCAAGCTGTGGTGGTTTGTTGGGTTTATGGTAGTTATGGTCCTCCAGTGCAGTGGTTATGGTACTTGCAAGTACTAGGAAGCAGTGATTGACGGAGGTACCTGGTTGGGGTCCAAGGCGGTCCATCGCATTTTGTGGCAGTGGCGGGATGGCGTCCTAGTGCGAGGAGAAGCATCCTGGAGACACCGGTAATGTGTTGATCATAGTGAGGGCAGCGCTAGCATTCATACAGCGCCCCTGGAAGCAGAGGTGTCCATTGACTTGAAGCAGGCAAGTATGGCATACTCTGACTCTTGCGAAGATTTTCTGGCTGAGGTGAGGCAGCGAGTGGCCTGGTATTGCCCTGATGGATACTTTCCAGGCGATCTGGAACCAGG
>OW240913.1:147620977-147633319 GCA_933207985.1 Pelobates cultripes | reverse complement strand
TAACAGTCGAAAGACAAGCGAAGAGGGACCAAGAGTTCCTGCTGGCTAAAGCAAGGAAAAGAAGTCTCCAACAAAAGGAGGTTAGCCTCTCTCCCCAGAGGCAGCCGGAGGTACCCGAAGTAGGGGAGACAACCGATCTCTCTTCCCATCGGCAGTGCATCTCACATAGAGAGGAGACAACCGGTCTGTCATCCCAGCGGCATTGCATCTCAAAGGGAGAGGAGACAACCGGTCTCTCTCCCCAACGGCAGTGCATCCTACAGGGAAAGGAGAGAACCGGTCTCTCTCCCCAGCAACGATCATTAAAGGAGAGGATACAACCAGTTTCTCTCCCCAGCGGCAGACAGTATTACCGGGAGAGGAGATTGTCAGTCCCTCATCCCAGCAGCAGCAAGCAGCCCTGGGGGTGGAGAAAGTTGGTCCCACTACCCAGCACCAGGCCGTGTTACCGAGAGTCGAGAATGTTGGTTCGATCCCCCAGCGGCAGCTTACCTTACAGGGACAGGAGACAACCGGTCTCTCTTCCCAGCAGCAGGGCAAGTTATTGGGAGTGGAGACGGTCGGTCTCACTCCCCAGTGGCAGTGTGCATTAGAGGGAAAGGAGCCTATCGCACACTCAACACAGGGAGTGGAAACAGGCGGTCTCTCTCCCCAGCGGCAGCCGGATATACCAGAAGGGGTGACAGCTGGTCCATCGCCCCCAACTACAGAGGGGCAGCCCTCCTGACACCAATGGACTAGACCTAAAGGGATGCTGGACGGCCAGTCCAGATCCCCAACCAACCCTGCAGCAATGCCAGAAGGAGGAGGTAGGCGATCCCTCCTCGCCACAGTGGAGCCTCAACCAGGTTCTGGGGGTAGTATTCACTGATCCCATCCAAGCAGAAGAGCTGGCATCAGGGCAGAGCAATGCTGGCCTCTGCCCTACCTGCCCCCTTGTTACAGGGCACCCAGAGGAAGAGCTGGCATCTGGGCAGAGAGCAGCTAGCCTCTGCCCTCCTCTTTCCCTTTGTTCCAGGCCTGAATACCTTCAGGCCACTCCAGCAGAAGTGCTGGCAACAGAGAAGAGCGCAGTTGCCCTCTGCCCTTCCCTTGTCCCCAACTGCAAACCGAAAAGCAACTGAGAGACCAGGAATACCAGACACCGCCTCTGCTGCATGGGACAGACAGGACAAAGCTGGACATCCGAGAGCTACAGGTCAAGTACTTGGTTGTGGGTGGGTTGCTCGACTAACTCAGGTACCCACCGACCGGAGGTCAGGTACCTGGTTAGTCTCCCCTTTGAAGGAAGATATGTGATGAAAGTAACCTTGTCACTGGCTTTTCGAGGGGTCTGTTTGCCAGCCTCCTACCCTGTGATTATGGCTGGCAAACTGAACCTCATCAAGGGTTCTTGGAGGGGCCTGCTGGCCAGCCTATTGCCTCAGGACTATGGGCCCTGCAATATACCTTGCCCAATGCACTTTAAAAGGTTATTTTCATGTGAAGTATGTACTTTTGTACTCCAGACAGAAAGAGAGACCAACCGTTAGCCCTAATTCTCTGGAACTGTTTTGGGCATGGGACTATGTGCACAGTGGGTCAAAAATAAGACTTCCAGGAATTTCCTGAACCCCTGCTCTGATCTGGGGAATTTTTGGATATGTTGTTCACACAGACCAGGACTATCAGGGGATGTCTGATTTATGGGCATATGTTGTGTTTTGGGGTACTTTTGGGACTTTGTGAAATATGTGTTTTTTATACTTGGGGATAATTACGTTAATACATTATTTACCTTAATTGTATCACAGGCAGAGGGGAAGGATTGTGTGCTGTATGTGGGAGTGTCAGTGTTACGCTACTTGGGTGATTTGGATTGGAACTCAACTGCAGCTTGTAAAACTCCCTAATTACAATAGTGAAGAAACAGAGAATCTTTAAAGTAGCAATACTGTAGCTTTAAGAAAAGAGAGAATTGCTGGTAACTTGATTCAAACAAAGTTTTAATAAGTGTTAAACTTAAATGAATTGCATTTAGGCAATAATCCAATAAGAAGAAGTGCAAGTAATCAACGACACAATGTTCATTAATAAGTATTTCCTCAGAGATGCATTAAGTAACATTCTTTAGGTTAATGAGAATAATCTTCAATAGTAACTTTAAGCAAGTAGCTGAGAACATTTGCAAAGCAGGAACAGTTCCTAGTTAATAAGCATGATGGGAGTTGTCCTCCATATAATTAGTAGCTTGTAGCAGTGAAGATTTAAGTAAGCAAGCATTAGTTCATTATTAAATGATATTGTAGACAAATAGCTGAAAGATATACTTAAGGTTAATGTGAGTAGTCCTCCAATAGTTAAGAGATATGGTCCACTTGTAAAGTAAGTGAGTTTCTGTTCTCCAGTAATCCTCTATGGCATGAAGCATAGTTGTCTTAGCCCAGAAGGCTAGGATGACTTCAGAGCTTGTAGAGCCGGCGTGTCCCAGGAGCTGGCGTGCATACTCGGAAGTAGGACCCACATTGCCAGAGCCTGTGGAGAGGTAAGTCTGGCGGAAGTAGCTCCCAGTATCACCAAGCACCCTCTCTCTGGCGGGGTCTCCCTAAATACCGTCAGAGCTGCATCAGAGGGGGGCAGGGTCCGACTCCACACAGCGGCGTGCCGAACCCGGAAGTGTTACCGCATGACAGTCAGGCATTGCTACATTGTTTCTATTGGTCTGTACAATTTGTGTCCTGTGCCCCATCCGGTCCAGTGGGTGTTCCTCTGGCCAGAAAAGTTGTATAAAAATCCAAGCTGTACCATTAAATGCTCAGGTCATCTTGCACCTTCATGAAGTTTCGGCTCATGTTTGGGGGATTGGAGAACTACATACACTCTGGGGGATTGCTATAATCACTATACTCCCCTGAGTATAATCACTAGCTCTTCTAAGAGCTGTTCCTGCTGCGCTCGCTGGACTAAGAGAGGTCTACCCACTGGAAGCTGGATCCTGGTCTTAGGTCCAGGGTGGGTAGGAGACGGTGAGACCCCAACCAAGCTGCGGTGGTTTGCAGGGCTTACGATAGTTATGGTGCACCAGCGCAGTGGTTATGGTACTTGCAAGTACTAGGAAGCAGCGATTGATGGAGGTACCTGGTCGGGTGCAAGGCGGTCCATCGCAAGCGCTATATCTGCATCAAACAGCTTTCGGATACGATCATATATATCAGCAATATCTTGTTTAGTAGAGGGTGCTGAGGCTGGCGCTTCTGCAGGCACACTGTGGATTGATGGGGTAGGTTTGGTAGGCCTTGATTGGGAATGACTGACCTGTGCTTTCGGGAGCAGAGTGCCAGTTAGTAGTTTATCGATGTCTCTTGATTCATTGGATGCTGTGGCCGGAGTCTTTGGCTTTGTACGCCCCATTTCTGGTGAGGGATATGCAGTTTCAGGAAAGGGTGAGTGTGGTGCCCAGTCAGCAAGGGTCTCCATGTGCCCTGCAGCAAACCGCAGGTCGCTCGGCCTGAATGTCTGCTTGGTCCTGCGGGACGATTTGGCATGCGAATATAGAGGTGCTCCCTGAGTATTCCCCCAAGCTAGGCAGACACTTCTGGGGGTTGATAGGCTTGATGCAGCCAATAAAGTCTGGATTAGGATTATTGGGACTGGAGCTATGTGAAATGGAGTCAGCTCTGCTTGGCTGCTTGGCCAACTCTCCCCCACCCTACCAAAAGTTTTTACTTGCCCATTTTTTCTGCTTCTCTGCTTCTAACCCTTGAAATTGAAGAACTGACTGTTCACTTGCTACCTGATATATCCCACCACTTGACAAGTATCACTGTAATGATATAATCAATGTTATTAATTTCACCTGTCAGTGGTTTTAATGTTGTAGCTGATCTGTGTAAGAGTTTTGAACCATTAAAGAATAAAACATACTAAAGAACAGAAATTTTAATTAATATGAGCATTTTTTGTAATAATTATTTTAAATGTCTTACCTATAATTGGACTGTCTCCAACTCGTCCAACCATTTTATTGGTTATGCCTCCAGTTGATGTTGCACAGGAAACATTTCCATCAGAATCGATTGCTACAGCACCAACTGTATCATGTACCCTAAGGGGGAAAATTGCTTTATGAAGCAGGGAAATAGACCAACATATATAACATTAACAATTTAACACCTCTCAAATTTAATATACCACATACCACAAATATACCACAGACCCCCCCTAACATATGATTGGCTTCACATGCTAACTATAGATAAGTATATTTTTTTAATCTATACTCTTCAGGCAATATAAATCGAGGTTATCTATCTCTAAATATGAACTTAAAATTCTGAAGTAAAAATGTATGGTTACTAATTAAATAAAATGTATAATCCCTTCACTGACAAAATCCAATATGTTTTTATTTTCATGTATTTTTCAATCTGAGATTTAGACAATAAAGCTTCACACATCCTTATTTATACTCTATGAATGATTATCAGCCTGTATAGAAACAAATTGGGCAGCCGGAAACCACTAGTCACTGATATAATGCCTGCAAATTTGCAGAACATTTAAACTCACCCCATGCTTCCAAAAAGTAAAGGATATTTCAATTGTCATATCATTCCGACAGTTGGCGAGGGGGGGGAATGGATAGACTCTACCATTTCAACATTTTCTAGAGATTGATAAACATTGCTATAGCAGTTTTAAATGCATTTATTTTAGCACTATATGATTTTATTACATATTTACTGTATGTTGGCATGACACATTATTATTATTGCCATTTATAAATGCAGGAATTCTAGCAAAGCCTTTAGGGTCCTTACAACTGCATATAAACAAAGTATTTAACTATTTTTATTTATCTATTTTTTGTCACGCCTAAAATGTTTCACTTACATTTCAGACTCTGTGTGAAATATTGCAAACGATAACGTATACTGTCTCAGGATTTTAATTTCTTAGATAATTTAAATACATGATAATTGAATAAGTTAAAAATAAAATTTGTATAAAAATACATAATTTAAATATGTGTGTCTGCAAAATTGCTGTGTTATGATTTGTTTATATGCTAGCTACACATTGTTCCCTATGCTAATATTGTTAAATCAAAAAGTACTTGACAGTGAATAAGTTATATAAATGAACACAGATGAACATTCATACGTTTGGTCAGAACTTGCATCCATATCATGTTTTAAAGACTTACCATATACAATCAGCTTGCTAATGACTTGCTAGTGTTTACACATAGTTTACAATATTAACGCTAAATTATGGCCCTGTTTCCTCAAACAATGTATTTCATAATTGCTATTTTGTTGTTAAAAAAAACACAATATATATATATATATATATATATTTTAAGACTAGGGCAAATATTAAGTTATAAACTTTATTAGTGAAACAAACTGTCTCTGTCAGTATCTGCCACAACTGTGACCTCAGATAACAAAAATCATATACTTAGGAATGGTTTCAACATTTGGTTAAACCTCAGCACAAAATTCCCATTAATACTCAGTCTATCACATAAAGGTGGAAAAACAGAACATCAATATTAGCATAAAAAGTATGTTGAACGGAATTGCTACTATTGCCAGACTGTGAAACATTTGTACTTTTTGCATTTATATTATAGCATGTTGTCAAAGCTAAAGCACAAAAATAAATTCAAAAAATATTAATAAGAACTGTTACTTTGTTCCCTGCAAGAAAGGCAGTTCAATTTGCAGGCGCCGTATACACAGATGTGTCATTAATAATAGAATTTAGCCAAAGAAGACAAATGACGGCAAATTAACACTGTGCCACAGAGGAGGGATGCTAGACTATTTTTATTGCCACCCCTAGGAGATCACCTTACTTTGTAATATCAGTAACAAAGCTACTCACTAGTTTCCTTTTAAGCTTTTAACTTTTCAAATTCAAGGTGACAATGAACAAACTTCTGTACGATCTGTCTGGCAGGTTTCACACTATGCCTGCCGGACGTCTCAATTTCCATTTCATACGTCTCCAATTTAAATTGCATGGTACTGTTCTTTGAATGGCATTATACAGCTTGGTATGATACCTTATTTAATGGTCTCAGTATGAATAACATTTTACAGCTGATTTCAGCTTTTTACATTAAGACATGATTTTGTTTTTAGTCCCTGAGGATAAATGAAAACTTTGAAACCTATATAGTTCTTAAAAAGTAAATCCGTATTTTAAAGGTTTTTGAACTGTGATTGCCATCACTAGCTCCAGGTATTATAGACCACTGCATCCACTATAATGATATGCGGTATATAATCTAGTTTATCAAGCAGTTCCAAGGATCGTAGAGCCCCACATCCAGAAAAAAGGGTGGTTAAGCCCAATATATCAAATGTTACACAAGGGTGTATTCGCCTGCTAACACTGTTAAATGGTGTAGATGTGTTCTTGAAAGAAAACTGATCATAGCATGATAATCCCTTAAAACACAACATTTATTTCAAAAAGTATAACAAATGATCTTGATATCACAGCAAACCTTGCAATTTAACCGATAAAACAAATGAGAAAGTAAGACAAATCCATATCCCAATGGATTCGTGTAAGCAGGGGATTCCACCCTTCTGTTACATATAATCTAGTTTTAAACATATATCAGACTGTAGTAAGGAACAATCTAGTAGTTTGCTGTAGTATCTATGGTGGCAGGAGTGTCCTGATGTAAGGAGCCAAACCATTTTAGAATATTTAACATCTTACCTGGGTTTGTCTGGGTGCTACTCTCAGTCTTCACTACTTCCTATGGAGAGTTGGATGCTCCTAAGCAGGAGCTTCCCTTAGCTCTCCTCTAAAATACCGTGGAACAAATTAACACTACATAAATGTCAATAATAATAATTATTATTATTATTGGCTGAGTGTGTCAGCTGATCTAAGTAGAAATCTGATTGCCATTTCAGAGTCAAAACATTTGCTTAATATTTTTGGACATCATTTCAAACTGGCTTGCATTTTTGGACCAGCAGCAGTAACACTGTGGCAAACAGTAATACATTAAAATATTTGCTAGAATTGCTGACCATGTAGGTGGGTTATGTTATGTATCAAAAAACATCTGTGCACCTCCTATTGCATTATCATATAACCAGTGAACAGATCTCTAAAAATATGTATTCTTATAATTTCAGCCTTGTTTAAACTGTGGATTAGTGACATCAAGAGTGTACATTACTTTGTAAACTTCCGAATGGGGGCTTGACTGGAAACTTGAGATTCCTAGTTAGGAACAATTTATAATTTTTAATATTTCTAGGAAAGTGCTATTTTTCCTTTGCCAACCACCAATTAACAGAAAATAATTCTGCTGCTCTGTAATTGGGCTTAATATAATTTTCTATATTTAATATATACTGCCCATGTTTATTTATTTTCAAATGTATATATAATTCAATCTATACAATGTATAGGTAGAGAGAAAATCATTTCACATAAGTCTATCCCCCACTTGTCAATCAATTCTCTTATTTATAGAGTCAGTATAGACATTTATGACTAAGAAGTTACAAACTGTAGAGAGTGGTATAACTTTCTTGCAGGCTTTTATCCTGCTCTCTGCCAGAGCAAAAGTGCAGTGGTTGTTATGGTTACTTATAGCTGTTGCTACTAGGCAAAGGATAATTGGAGTGGAGTGACTGATGCCCCTCTGTTCTGATATGAATGTTCAGGCCAAAGTCTTTTGGCATAATTGAAGAGGATTACACTGCTTAGGAAAGCATCGTCAAACATGGTAAGTTAGGAGACAGTCAGGACACCCACAGAGCTTCAGAAATTGTGAGGGTGGGCCTAAGATAATTATTTTTTATTTATTTGTTTATTTATCAGGGTGAACAATGACTCCCCATTAATTTGTCTTTGTATTGGCATCAGTTAGAAGTGTGCTATTGGTCCTTAATCAAGGTCTAGCACAGAGTTAAAAGTGTATTTTAATACCCTTGCACTACTAAGTGTAATTAATCCACATACCCTTCACTAGGTAATGAACTTCACAGTGAAGATTATTTGTGTCATAATAACTGACATAATTACTTAAAGACTAGCTTTTATGACACTAGCAATACACGCTAGTTTTAAAAATAAAGACAAGGAATAAATAGTCTTCATGGGGACATTATTATTATTTTTATGGATATGGTAATAATAAAATGACATATAACCAACAGCTGTAATGCTTTTAATCAACCTATCATATTGTTCAGCCAGAAGTTTCTAATTATGGCCTCAATTTAATATTTTTGAATAAGCTTTTTAAATTTAATATTTTTGGATACACTTATAAAATTATTTAATATTTTGCAATATTTTTATAGTTCTTTATATATTGATACATCTATTGATATTTTATAAGTTTCCAAATATTTATTTACTTTAACCCCTTAAGGACCAAACTTCTGGAATAAAAGGGAATCATGACATGTCACACATGTCATGTGTCCTTAAGTGGTTAAAAAATATCAAATGGAGGCCTATAAATGGATAGAAAGGGATCTTCAAAGAAAACTGTTGAATGAATACTGCATTACATATTAGACTGGCACACAGTCTTTTGTAGGGCTAGCTTCCATTACGATGTATAAATAAAAGTTATCAGTTCTCCAAGATTCTGGGTTTGTGATCATTAAAGTAACATGAAGGGCTGATTGTCCCTCTGCGGAACTATGTGAAGTACATAGCCGATCAGGATGACATCACAGGCAGAAAGAGAGGTTATATGACAGGAAAGAGAAAATAGACTAATTGAAAGGAAATAGAAAAATTCCCTGAACTCAGCAAGGCTGGGCTGTGTGTTTTTTGACTAAATTGACTATTTTCCCTCAAAACAACTTCACCTCAATAAAGTTGTTTTAAAGGCTGGGGACCCCTAAAAAAAATCTGACTATGAGATATTAACACCTAAGGTGAACACTGGGCACCTAGCACCACTCATTTGTCATTAAATACTTTTTTGGGGCTGGAGTAAGAGTTTTTTAGTTTTAATTGAATTTAGTTGCTGTTTATCCATATTGTTATTAGGTTTACTGTCAACTTGTAAGTATTATAACTTGAGTTCACTTATAAAAACATTTGGATGGTCCTTCTGAATATCAGGCTTATTAAAGAAAAACACTTTAAAACCATCACCTGATCACTCTTAGGCAACAACTAAGACCAGGAGAGCTAACAGAAGTTCCTGCTGAGCAATGTCTGTCTCTCCAGAGATAGGAGTGGAGGTGGGAGCAGTGTTGGCAGACCCCAGTTAATAGGTCAAACCATTCAAAAACAGTTTGACTACTTATGGTGAGAGGGTGTCAGGGCACTGCACATTGTAGTGGATATGGTGTCTAGATTGTTCCTTTAAAGCAGTGCTCTTGTATTAGAATTAAGTTGTGTAATTTGCAAGAATGAGTTAATGAGCACATATACATCAATGTCATTTTTTTTATGAATAAAATGTATATATTTAACTTTTATACACGGTCTGTCTAATCTATATGTCTGTCTATCTTGTGCAATTCTTATTATACAAACTGTATACTTACTTTTCCGAGTTAAAAAGATTTGTGACACTTTGTGTATATTTTTGGTACTCTTCCCACTCCTTAATGCTATGATCTGTCACTAATTCATCTGTTGACACTCTTGGAATATTCATCTTTTCAGCAAAGGCATTTGCTCCCTCCCCAGTCAGCATAGCATGCGGTGTCTAGAAAATACACATATTATATCAAACATTATTTAAACATAATTATCGTCTCTGTTATAATAGAGGAATACATTTTACTATATCCTGAACACATACTATAGGTTATTATAGTGGTTAGAGTAAACATTTTAATAATTTGCCAGGATACAAATCTTCCGCATGGATGTAAATATATTTACATTGAAGTCTTTTTTGTAACAAATTAGATATTAAATAAATCTCTCTCAATGGTGACATTGGTTCAACAAAGGAGCATTAAAAAGTTCATTCACATATTAATTCCATTTTTCTCTGTCTCTTATCAGGGAGAGATTACACTTAGGAAAACCTGTTTTAGTCTAATGTGTTTAGATTTATTTATCAACTTGACAATAGTTCCATATATGTGCAAACTAAACAATTACATCATATTTTCAGAAATCCTTAATCTGTGTTTTACTAAACAATTTTCTGAATATCTGGCTTTAAAATGAATAGAATCGTAAGAATTATTCCCCCGTTTATTATACTCTGATTGTAGTTATTCGTGAAATAAATATTTAAGACATACAACAGCATGCAATTACATAATAGTGTGAGTCATTACTTTGAAGAAACATAATAACACAACCTGTGATTCAGATATCTCAGTATAGGTGTAATTAGTAATAATTCCTATTTTAAGGAAATATTAAGGACAATAAATAAATTGGAGTCTAATTTAAATTATACATAAAACCCAACTGGTAAATGTGGGTGAATTCTAGATCAAACTGCATAATGACTCAAAAGGCTCAAACAGATACATTTGAAAAACTGTCAAGTTGAATTTATCTTCCAAATGATCTATTATATAATAAATTTTGTACACAGGATTTCAATTAATCACTGTCCACCATTTAATAAACACACTCTTGTATTAATATGCTTATAATAGATTAGTAACCAACCTTGGAAAGAAACTATAATGATGCACATAAACATATAACATAATTATTTACCAATTGCCAAACTACATAACAAGTTAAGTACTTAATTAACAGGATTATTAAGAAATGGGGTTTCTTCCCTAAAAAAAGATTCTCTAAAAAATACATTAATGAATTTCCAGGGGAAGTATTCCAAGCATATGAAACCAATTCAGAAGTTAAAGAATAATTTGCCAGGTTCATGACTTTTCATGAGATTTTTTGGTAAGTTCAGCATAGTCACATGATTTCAATCATTGTTAAATATAAATAAAATGTAAAATAGCAGTGTTATTTAAATTTTACATATTCTATATTTATTTATATTCAAATTAGGTTGTTGTTTTTATAACACTGACTTCTTTACATGGGCAGCTTTCCCACCTTGTACCAGGTTTAATCTATTAATCTAACCAGAAAAACTTCTTTAACCCCTTAGTGACCAGACCGTGTTTCAATTTTCTCACTGTTAAGGACCAGAGCTCTTTTTTACATTTCTGCAGGGTTAGAAACATAGAAACATATAATGTGACGGCAGATAAGAACCATTCGGCCCATCTAGTCTGCCCAATTTTCTAAATACTTTCATTAGTCCCTGGTCTTATCTTATAGTTAGGATAGGGTTTGTGTTTAGCTGTAATTTTCCTCTTACTCATTTACTGTACCCACACATATTAATTACAGTTTTTCTCGCCATTAAATTTTTTTCTAAATATACCATTATTTTTATCATATTATATATAATTTACTATAAAAAATTTTTTGTTTTATTTTGTATGTATAACATTGTCACATATAGAACAGGTTTAAGGTAGAGATGCTTGTTTGCCTACGCAGAGGCATAGGTTGCTTAAGTGGAGTAAAACTTATACAGCAAATTTCACATTGATTCCAGCCTGAATAATGATATGGCATTGGCAACATTGGCAACATTTAAAGGTAAACATTGTGCCCACGCAGGGGCAGTTATGCTTATTCAAAAAGCAGTTAGGGTTGTGGGATTGATACATCAACAATCTTGTAACGGGTTGTCTGTGCAGAGGCTGTTATCACGTGATCCCAGTTGTCCCTGAGACTGGTAGTTTCATCTTTTTTTTTTTCTACTCCTGTTGGGGGGTGTGAGGGGAAGGTGGTATGGCTATTGTGTCATGTGAAGTTCCTGGTCGCCTACTGTGCTCTGATGTTGTATAGAATCGTTCAACTTTGCTGAGAATAGAATAGCTACTCCTCTTTTATTTTTCTCCTTTAAAAGATGAATAAAAGGAGAGAGGAAAATCTTTAAACTTATATTTTTTTTCATCTGCTTGTCGCCATTGGGTCTCTTGAATACATATAATATGAGCATTTTCTATTTTCATGCGGTCAACTAAGATTCTCCTTTTTTGAGGCGAATTGAATCCTAGAGCATTAATGGAAACAATATTTAACATTATGCCATCTGATTTTGAAAAACCACATATCTAGGTATACAGAATTCTATCCTTGTAATATCAATGTGTGTCCTATATTTAGGGCACAAGTACCTTCTATTTGATATCATAACCTCAAAAGAAAAAGTTAAAACCGCCACAGGAATTCCTGACTCAGTTATCCAGCGCAACACTTACTGATTCAATTTTACGTGAAGACAAGGCATTAATACAAAGACAGTGACATGTATAAAAAAAAAAAAGACCCTATAAGGAAGTCTGGAAG
>OW240913.1:147594775-147620877 GCA_933207985.1 Pelobates cultripes | reverse complement strand
GATCAATGAATTATCCCGCCTCATTTGGCCTTCCACCGTGATCCTATTCAAGGATCAATCTTAATGCTATGTTATCTCTGTGAGAGAGAATTGTAACAGCTAATCTAATAAACCATTTAAAGTTTCCCTTTTAGAGAGAGGTAGAAAATTTTTTTTTTTTTAATTCCCACCACACAAAATTTCAAAAATGATCATTCTGGCCCAAATTTTCCTACTTATTGTCCTACTTTTATTACATAATTTGTGTTTGAAGTTATCTTTACCTTTTATGTGTCTTGTGTAAACATTATTTTATATATCTACAGTCAATGTTCCTATATCCTATCTGTGTTTATTCTCTTTCTCTTATTCTATTTCCTTCTTTCCCTTTCACCTCCTTTTCCTTACAGCTGTGCATTATTCATAAGCCTATAAAAAAAAGCACTCTTGGTGGACATGGATTGTCGTGCTTATCATCCTGCTTTAAATTGCATACAGTGATTAGTGCTTATAGTCATTTTTATCATCTTATGTGATTTATATAAAAATTGCTTAACATATCATTTATCTGTAATTATTTTAAATTGTCCTTACATTTGTTTTTTAACTCTATAGGGTTATACAATTATAATAATATTTTAAATCTAATTTACTCATAAGATATTCCAAGTAATCCCTTATATTAATTTGTCAATGTGCATAATTACGTGAAATATCCCTCTTTCAAAAATTGTGATACTTCAAGGGCAGGAACTAAAAGAAAAAAGAAAGAAGAAAGAAAGAAAGAAAGAAAAAACAAACATAGTCCCCCTCCTGTGTTCTTTATAACTTCTTCCTTCTCTCTTCACTTCTTTCAGTTTCCTTAGTGCCTCTTAACTCAATTCAGAATTCAGTTCCTTGAACCACTTAGATAGAGCTAGTGTATCCAAAAATGCACATGTCTTTGCCTCAGAAGAGGCAATAATTTTACATGGGTATCTCCAGGCATAACGAATGTTCCTTTGTCGTAAGATTTCCGTATAAGTTTAGAATGGCTTTCTTTTCATCCTGGTTTAATATGACAGATCAGGAAAAATAGAGATGTAATTGTATGGTTCCTTGAGTCTGATCACTCATGCTGCTTTCAAGACTCGTTCTTTCACTTTATAAGATGTACAACAGATAAGAACATCTTTTGGTGAACTTTCCACAATGTTAGATGGTTTCATTAATCTGTGACACCGTTATAAAGCGGGGATTTGTTAATTGAATGCCCAATTGTAGAAATAGATCTAAAATAAATTAAATTAATTCAGTTTATTGTTTGCTATTGTGTCTGAAATTCCCCTAAATCTTAAATTATTGCATCGCGATCTGTCTTCAAGATCTGCAAATTTAAATTCTAAATCTGCTATTTTCTTTTTTGAGCTTTCCGGTGAGTCTTCTAGTTGGGCTTGTTGGTATACCAAGGATTCTATTTTTTCTTCATTCATCTTAACTTGATCAATAAGAGTTACATTCTGAATTCTGTGAGACCAGTTTGAATGTAATTTTTAATTTTATCTAGTTGACATTCAAAACATGCATCCAGGTATTTGTGTAAATAATCCTGAATGATCTCCTTTGGAAGCTGTTTAGTAGATATAATCTGGTGTCATTGATTCTGTTTCTTTACCTGCTTATATCGAAATATCCATTTCTTTCTGATGATCTGTTTCTTGTCTTTGTAAATGAGGCAAAGTAAAAAAGGATAGCCGCTTTTCTGTCTTATTCTCCTGTTTTTTGTTTTTTTCCTTCTCCTTCTTTAGAAATTGCTTGTTTTCTTGGGCTTTTTTTGGAGCCATGATAAATTAATCGAAGCAAAATCCCTTACGTTGTCTCAATAAGGGGTCTCTTTCTTTTCCGAGTCTTCCACTGCTTGCTGCTCTTAATGGGATTAGCAATTCAACACTAACCCCTAAGGCTTTAATAATATATGTGCTATTGTTTTAAATCTGGATCCTCACTTGCATCTTTTCTTTTGCTTATCTCTTTGCCTTTCCTTTTTTTTTTTACTTAGCTTTAGCTTAGTTGTAGTGAAGCAGTAACAGAGCTCGTCTCCAATGATCTGGGTTTAGATTTCTTCCGCTAATCTTTCATCACAGATTCTGCTCTGTTTCTGCATGCTTGGCATTATCTCTTTTTGTATATTTTTTTCCTTTCTTTTCTTTCTTTCCCCCCTGTCCACTTTCGGGAAGTAAGCCACGTGGAACGCTGAATATTATTGCGGATTGCCCCGCATCTAGTCTGCTATTATTCAGGGGATCTGTTTGTATGTCTCTCTATTATCTCCCTGACGTCTCTCCGGGTCTCTTCAGGGAAAGGAGCAAGCAAGCAGTGGTTCACCGATATCTCCTCCGGTCTCTTTCTTAGGGTCACAGCACCGCAGCAAGTGTAGGCGTGCACATCCCATACGTCATGCGCGTCCTACGTCATCGCTCCTTCCCCCCACACCCAAACCATATATTTTTGAATAGTAGATACCCTGGGGTATTTCAAATGGTGGTATTTTAACACTTTCCATGCACAAATTCTACCACCAGGCTTTGTCAAACGTTTGGGTAGTCATTTTTTTGTGTTATTTTTCACACACATTCTATTTTAGGCATGGATTCCCAGCTCCTGGTAGGTGTTACTGCCAAAGAACACCCCAATATGTGTTCAGCAACATCTCGTGAGTACAGTGATACCACCCATGTACAGGTGTGTTGGGTTATCTGGGGGCTAAAAGACCTTATTTGGAGGGGTGCCTTCCAGTTTTCCAACTTGGAATTTTCACAGCTGGCCATCATGCACCCATGTCCCATTTGGGACATATTGAAAGCCGGCCAATGTAATTTACTCCCATCAAACCACTGCCAAAGAACACCCCAATATGTGTTCAGCAACATCTCCTGAGTACTGTGATACCACCTATGCATAGATTTGTTGGGTTGTTTGAGGGTGCAATGCCAAACGCCTGATATGTGTTTTTCAAATTTGACATATCTTCTTTGCCTATCTTCTTTTTGGGGGCTTTTTTAGATATCCCAATTTCTTTTCTTGCCACGAGCGTGCATATATTTGAAAAGCTGACACCCCAAGGTATTGTATATGGAGTATTTTGATGCCTTTGATGCAATCATTTTACTCAAAAAATTTAGAGAAAATGTGTGGTGGTAATTTTTCAATTTTCATTTTTACACACACATTTGTGTGTGATTTAGGGAAGCCTGTTGGTTATTGCAAGAAAACACTCCAGGTTGTTTTCTGCAAGGCCTCCTGAGTACACCCATGCCCCCAGTGCATAGCTTAGCCAGGATTTTGGGAAGGTTCAGTTACAATTGTATGACTTGTAATTTGAGTTGAAATTGAGAGTATTTCTTATGATAGGCCTATCTTTAGTTTGGGGCTTATCACGTACCCCAGTTTTATTTATTGCCATGAAAGTGTACATATTTGAAATGTAGACACCCCGAGGTATTGTATGTGGAGTGCTTTGATGCAACCATTGTAGCTTAAAAAATTGGAGAAAGTGTGTGGTGGTAATTTTTCATTTTTCATTTTTACACGCACATTGCTTTTTGACTGATTTAGGAGAACCTGTTGTTATTGTAAGAAAACACTCCAGGTTGTTTTCTGCAAGGCCTCCTGAGTACACCCATGCCCCCCATACAATAACCAAAAAAAACCTGAACGGCAAATGTAAAAAAAAAAAATAAAAAATGCATCAGTGTGTGGTATCGTTTGAAGCAATCCCCAATGCAGAGTCCAAGCTGTCCAGGGCAATCAGGACAGTAATATACGGTATCTTTTCTCTGCCCCCTCTTAAAACAGACTCTGCATTTTTTGGGGAGAATTCAGCTTTGCCGCAGTAGGGGGGGGGATTTTAAAAATAAAATGTGTAGCCCCATCACCGCCTGGGGAGCAGGTGCATCACGGTTCAAAATCTCCAAAATGATTTGGAGATGAAACTGTAAAAAACTCAGTTGCATTCCGGGGTTTGCTTTTTTCAACAACAAAAAGCGTTGTGGGTTGCAATCTGCATTAAGTAGATTGCAACCTTTTTGTACCAGGCCTTTCTCTTCTGTATAATTAGGTAAGGCTGCAGCAGCTGATCTGCAAGATCAACCCCACCCATATGCCAGTTATAGGCCTTAATGCACACTGGCTTCCTTGTGCTCTCAGCTCTGCCACGTACAAAGACCTCCACAGTCCTCTCAGTGTGGATGGTGGTACTTAACTGCCAACAGCTCCTCTCGGCGCAGAGCTGAGGTCTCCCCCCTTCGTAGCCGGGTGCGTGCAAGTTGTCCTGGGAAACCTGTGCAGTTCTTTTTTATTGTACTGCAAGCTACTGTATCAAAACAATACAGTAGCTTGAACAAAGGGACACTTGTATAAAAATTGTCTGTATACAAGTGGTACCCTTTGTTCATCGGGGGAATATCAGATCCCAAACAATTTTGCCACTGGTTCCCATATGTTCTGGGCAACCTGGAGGGACAAGGTGGCTATCCTTTCCCTCATACACCCGGAAGGACTGAGTATACCCAGTCTCACTATCACAGAGCTTATACACCTTTACACCATACCTAAAACGCTTGAAAGGAATATACTGCTTGAATCCCAGCCTTCCCTTATACTTCATCAGGGTATCATCCACACATATATTCCTTCCAGGTGTATAAGCCTCTGCAAACCTGGCAAGTGGGTAATCAGGGGGAGGATTTTATACAGCCTGTCAAACTGGGGATGCTCCCTTGGGGTCACAGGCTGTTGTTGCTGAAGTGCATGAAATGTAGAATCATTTCATACCTCTTCCTCGATATACACTGGGAGTAAATGGGGGTGGAGTGGATGGAGGGCTTCTTTATGATGCCCATCAGCATAGTCAATGCCCAGAAATTTTTTAATTATGGCACATCGATGGGGGCCCATTGCTGCTTTGCAAAAAGAGTCAGGTTTTGCAGCACGGAACTGATCGGCATATAAATTAGTTTTGGATGACCCCAATACATCATCGCCCAGAAACACCTCCATAAACTGCTGAGGGATAAATCTTGTGACATCCAAATTGATGCCAGGATTCGCCTCTGGCGATGAGGCACTACCCACTCCTCAGCAGTACTCCCAGCTGGAGCAGCACGTCTCCTTCTGGCAGGGGACTAGCAGCCTCAGATACATCAACTAGATACATCAATAGCAGCAGACACTGTATCTAATGATGCATCTGAGCACCTGGCAGGGTCAAAATCATGGTCGGAGTCACACATAGACGTGTCAGACTTTAACGCAAGGATGGCATATGCCTCCTCAGTGCTATACGACCTCTGTGACATGATCACAATCACTTTACTAAGTGATCTGTCACAAAAAAAAACACACAAAAAAATTAGTCCCTAAAAAAAAATGCACAGACAGCAAAATAAGTGCTGCTGTGCAAGAGCCGGTGATCTATATACTGAACACTGGCAGGATATGGGTTAATAGCTCTGAAAAGAGCTTTTGGGTCTCACAAAAAAAAAAAATAACAAAAAAATGAACCCCTAAAAAAATGCACAGACAGCAAAATAAGTGCTGCTGTCCAAGAGCCGATGATCTATACACTGATCACTGGCAAGAAAGGGGTTAATGACGTTCAAAAGAGCCTTTGGGTCTCACAATTTTACAAATCCCTACCTTGACATCAAGGCAAAACCATCAGAGCGGCTGGAAGCGTTCATGATTGCTACCAGCGCTCTAATTAGCCGCGGACGTATAAGGTACGTTCGCTGTCCTAAAGGACGTTTTTTGTCGGACGTACCTGATATGTTCGCAGTCAGGAAGGGGTTAAGGAGAAAGTGTGTTACTTCAAAAAGTGCTTTACGTATAAAAATAGCAGCTCTACACATTAGTGCAGGATACCCTCTTCCCCACACACTGCAGCAATTATACCCCTTCTATTTACTTTAATTTATTTTTATTAAATTTTTTATGGAAATATTGATAGACATAACAACATCTGGGGAAAGGAACCTTACAGAAAAAAAAATAAGGACTCCTATCCCCATTAGACATACAAAGGTATATTAATCTATTTCAAATTACATCAGAAATAAGCCGTCTAGTACACAATAATATACTAACATTAATATCCCAGAGAAGGGATATCATGGTCCAGAAGCGGTCAGATATATTGCAGATCCAATATTACATTAGCTAATATCAAATATGTGGTCAAGGAGCCCCATAGTAGTGCCCACTAAGAAATCATCAATTAGGCATAAGGTGATCATAGAGAGTAACCCCACCTCCTCAAACTCATTGAAGCCCTTTAATTTTTTCAACAAGACTGGAATAAAACATTAAAATATTAAAATTGGGATATTCTCTCATGTAAATTAACCCCTTTTCCATCTCGACTTGGAATAAGAGTTGGGCTTTAACTTGATCTCTAGTAGGAATATCAGTGCTTTTCCAAAATCTAGCAATTAATATTTTGGTAGCCATTAAACAATGTATAATCACAATATCGAGATTATCCTTTATTTCTAAGCCCATAAAATGGAGTAAGGCAATTTCCGGTTTGTGTTCCAGCTGTATACCTCCAATTCTATATATAAATTCAAATGTAATACTCCAAAGAGACTTAATTCGATGGCAGGTCCACCATATATGAAACATAGAACCATCTGGGTGTAGACACCGCCAACAATTAGATGGATTAGTAATAGATATTTTAGCAAGTCTAGTCGGTACCAAGTACCATCTATACAATATTTTAGTGAAAGTCTCTAGAATATTCAGGCAATGAATGGTTTTTTTAGTCATCATAAAGGATTTACACCAACTATTAAATGGAATGGATATTGCTAGATCAGTTTCCCATTTGGTTAAAGCTTTGGGGATAAATGGAGTCCCCTTCATTTTTATTAGTTCAACTGCAATAGAGAGTATCTTTTTAACCTTACACCCTGAAAAAAGTTTCCTAAACAATTTTCCAAAACGGCCGTCTAATACCAATATGTTATCTTTCAAATAGCTCTTAATACGAAGAAAATCAAATAATTCTCTAGAGGGTAAATCTAACCAGTTTTTCTTAACTTCAAAGCTTTTCAATTGGTGATCATTACAAAGATCTTTTATCTTATAATTAGGATCTTTAAACCAGTTCGTCAGATTTATCTCTAGCATAAAACATTCTAAGGACCTTAGACTGAGGTTCTCATATAGTTTTTTTTATTAATATTCAACTTCTTCTTTATATTAGTCCATTCTTTTAATGTCTGTGATAGAGACAAAGGAAAATGAGAACTAATCTCGCACAAATGCTTATTCTGACTTGCCTCTCTCCATAAGAGGAATTCAAGATTATCTAAACCAAGGCTGGCTGCCTCAATTTTATACCAAGCTTGGTCTATAGAATCACTTAGTTGTAAATTACTGGCATGAACAAGCATATTAGCCTGATCGATTTGATTAACTAGGGGTTAACCCAATCCCCCCTGGTGGGCCTTCCTTGATAGAGTATATGTACTAATTCTTGGTATACTGAATAGGTATGCCCATTTAGGAATTATATAGGCTTTGATAGTATTTATCCTTCCCTACCAGGAGATTTCATGCACTCTCCAGTCTTTTAATAACATATTAGTCTCTTTTAACAATTTCAAAAAAATAATTTCCATAGTCCGTCTTATATCTGCAGTTATAATCACCCCTAAATATATATATAAACTGTCCATTTAAAGTCAAAATCTTTCTTTAGGGAAATTAAATTATCTTTATGTATATTAATCGGCATAGCTATTGTTTCATTTGTGTTCAGATTATAATTTGAAACACTACTATAGTTGTTAGATTCTTGCATTAAATGAGAAAGAGAGACCAGTGGATCCATAATAGAAATTAAGATATCATCAGCATATAAACATATCTTCCATTCATCAAGTTGAGTTCCTAATCCTTTAATCCCAGCATTTTGTCTAATATTATTTGCTAGTGGTTCAATTGATAAGACATATAATAAAGGCGAGAGAGGACACCCCTGTCTTGTCCCATTATTAATATAGAACCAATCTGAGCATAAATCACGGGCTACTATACGGGCAGAGGGATTCGAATATATAGCTCCCACCGCATTCAAAAACCACCCTTCGAAACCGAACTGTAACAAGGTTCTCTTCAGATACCCCCATCCGACCCTGTCAAAAGCTTTTTCTGCGTCCACCGACAGGGTCAGAAGGGGGGTTCCTTCAACCTGAGCCCATTCTATAATGTCCAGAGCCCTACGGGTGTTATTTGAGGAGTGCCTTCCCTGCATAAAACCTATCTGGTCCCTATGTATAAGTGATGGCAAAAGTGTTTTCAAGCGTGCCACTAAAATTGCGGCATAAAGTTTCATGTCCACATTAACCAGAGAAATAGGACCATAATTACTCACATCATCTGGACTTTTGCACTGTTTCAGAATTGGAGTAATATGTGCCCTTCATAAATCTTGAGATGCATTCCCTTTGATTGCCAATTCGTTAAATGTATCAGTTAACAACGGAAGTAATTGTCTTTTAAAAACCTTAAAAAACAAATTCGTATACCAATCCAGTCCAGGAGCTTTACTATTAACAAGCTTATCAATTGCTAACTCAACTTCATGTTGAGATATATTTCTATTAAGTTTCACCATCTGGTCATTAGATAACTTAGATAGAATTTTCCAAATAATTGTCCAACAAACTTAGGTCGGGGGATTTATTCAGGTTTAAAAGTTTTTGATAAAAATCTCTAAATTTACTGGCAATTTCTTCAGGCTTATAGATGTAATTAATTCCATCTCTTAATTTAGAGATCTTATGGTCAGTCATCTTTTTCTTCAGTTTGTTTGTTAAGACTGAGTCTACCCGGTTGTTCTTATAGTAATATTTAAAATTTAACTTATTTAGATTACGTTTCACCCTATTCTTAATCTGATCATTTATCTTTTCTTGGTAGACTTTAATAGCTAAGGCTCTCTCTTCAGAGTAGAATTGTTTATTAGCTTTAGAGAGATTATAAAATTGAATATAGAGATCAGACAAAATATTGTCTACATTCCTTTTTTGGAAACTTGCAAGTTTTATCTAATATCCCCTGATGACTACTTTACAGGAGGACCATAAACATTCTTTAGATACATCATCAGATTAATTCTCCTTAATAAAGACATCAATTAACTTCTCTATGTGTTCTACATTTGCTTTATTTTTTAGCAAATAATCTGCAGATCTGCAGAGGTCTCTTATTAATTTCCGCCAGATCTGCGATTACCATATCATGGTCAGACCAAGTATTTTCAACGATAGAAATTAAAGAAATTGCCTGAACTAAATTTAGATTTCCCAAAATCATATCTATCCGAGCAGCCGAATTATGAGGGATAGATCTGTGCATAAAATTTCTTTCATTGGGGTGAAACAATCTCCAACAGTTGAACATATCCGCTTTCTTAATCACTCTACTTAACGACGCTGCCTGCTTTTTAAGAGATTTATCTATCTTCTGATTTTTAGCCAATTGTTTATCCCAAAAGGTATAAAAAATGCAGTTAAAGTCGCCTGCGAAAATGACTCTACCTTTTTTAACCTGTTCTACCAGACCAAGATTTTCGTCAATGTTTTAATTGGATCTTTATTAGGTAAATATACATTGACCAGAGTGTAATCCAACCCATACATTTGACCCACTAAAATAATAAAAATCCCTTCCGGATCTAGATGATTATAACAGCAATCAAAGATAACTTCTCTAGAAAAGATTATAGATACACCACATTTCTTTTTTCCTTTTAAGGAAGCAGAATAAATCACAGGATATTTTTTGTAAAACCATATTTTTCTAGCTTCCCCTAACCAGTGGGTTTCCTGAATAAACCCTACTTGGATTTTCTGATTAACCAGGGTATTAAACAAATATCCTCGTTTAAGAGGAGAGTTGAGGCCTTGGGCATTAATAGTTAAGATTCTAACCATCACTTAATCTATATTTCTTTTTAGGGCTCCTTGACCACTTCTGCAACACATGAGACCAGTTAAACATACTACACATCTGACAATACAACAATAAGACAATAAAATCTACATAAACAGCTGGAATACCAAAAATAATATTCCACATACTGAGAATCCCATAGACTCCCACAGGAATGAGCATGGAAACACTGAATTTCTTATAACGAGAAAGAAAGAGAGGTGGAAGAAGAGAAAAAAAAAGTCCATAATGAAAATCTCGCTTAAAAATTGTCAAAAACCTACACCGTTCAAAATATATATCTAAATTGGAGTACTCTATATTAATTATACCACTCCCAGTAATATCACTAATTTTCCTATTGCCCCTTTGAGGGCCATTGTGAGTACACTCTCAACTTCTAAAGTATTAATAATAGATAATTCTAAATAATTTACTGTGTACAGTGCTATCATCAAGATCTTTACACCATTCTTACCAATATAAACTACATCACAAATTTTTCCCATTTAGGGCATTCTAAATACACTCTTAACTCCCAGAATTCTAATCACCCTTGTGATCACATATATTTCTGGTGATAACACCAAGATTTTTTTTCACGTGAAAAAAGAAAATTACTCTTTATTTGTTACACCACTCCTGATATTTCCCTTAATTTTTCTATTATCCCTGATAGGACCATTGTGTATACACTCTCAACCTCTGAAATATAAAAACCAAACAATTCTAAATAGTTTACTATTTGTGGTGCTATCATCAGAATCTTTGCTCCAATATTACCATTATAAACTACTACACATATTATCCCTATTAAGGGCATTATAAATACAATCTTAGAACCTAGGCATATATTCACTCTTATGCTCTCATATATATTACTGTGATATCACCAAATTACAATATTACCACAAGTTATCCCTTTAGAGGGATTGTAAATACGCTCTTAACTCCCATGACCTTTTCCACATGAGAGGAAAAAAAGAAAGTATAACCTCTTATCTCTTCCCCCTCCCTTACCCTCTATTTTCCAGGCAAGAGCACGAACACATCACATCGCCCGACAGACTAATACTTAAAATTACATATCGATATCTTTTAACCAGACATGAGCCAGATCTACTGACTTGAAAGACTTCCAAATATCGTTATAACAAATTAGTAAAAATGATTGAGCGGTCCATTTAAACTTTAAGTTGAATTTCTTCAGATACGGAAAGACCGTGGAAAATGAATTTCTTCTTTGCCTCGTTAGATAAGAGACATCTGTTAGCACTGTAAACTTTTCATCATTTATCTTCATCTTCATCTTCTTCGCTGACTGAAAGATCTGAGTCCTGAGATCATATGAAACAAACGCTGTGATAACATCATGTGGATACAGCTGATCTTTCTTTCTATAGGAAAGACGGTGGTACCGAGACATCTTTATATCTTGCTGTGCCGTAAGGATCCCCAAACAGTTAAAATAATTTATTAAAAAATCATATAGTTGAGCATCTGATATTTCCTCAGGTATATTTCTGAACCTTAGGTTCAACCTTCTTGATCTGTGTTCCAGCTCACACATTTTGTCTTCCATTTCTTTCATTTTCAATTCCGTCTTGAGTTGAGTGTCCTTTACTGCCTGAAGCTGGAATACTATATCTTCTTCCTTTTCTTCTAGTTTATGAATACGTTACTTTAACACAGCTAAGTCCATTTTTATATCAGAAAATGTATCACTCAAATCTTTTTTAATATCTTTAGAAAAATCTTCCAAACATTTCTTTAAAAAACTAGGAGTAACTACTTCTTTATCCATAACTTTAATAGGTGAAACAGAAACCCCTGTATGAAGAGTTTCCAAAGATGATTGCTCCAAGCATTCTTGGTTATCTTGTGGGACAAAAAAAGCCGATAATCTTTTTTCTTGCTTCTGGCCTTTCTTATCAGCTTTTGTTGAAACTTTACTCTCTTGAGCCTTTTTGGAAGACATATCACTTTAAATTTATGAAATAAAGGAGAGTATGCCGACAGGAAAACTTATTTTAAACTAGGAAGAAGGAGGAAAACAGAAAAAAGAAAAATACTGATTCCCCTCTATGTTCTAGGTAGCCCAGGGCAATCAATCAGTATCAGCTAAATGTGTGCTCTATATGTGCAACTGAGTCAACGAGACCATCCAGTAACATAACATGCCTTTTATGCCATTCTAAGGTCTCACATGTTTTATTTCGGTTTTTGTACTATTTATTGCTGAAAAACGTTGAGAAAGTCTTGCTATGTGCAGCAATTATTCACCGTGTTATATCTGCCTTTTGGCATAACATGCCAAAAAAAAAAAATAATAAAGAAAAAAAAGGGAAGCGATCTCACTCAATCAGGTATCAACCTGGATGTCCACCTGGATCATTTAGCTGTCATCCTGTCTGGTATCATGCTGCTGGGTCAGTTGGAAAGATAAATATCAGACTGCCTAGGCTCCGTGCTAGCGAGGTGGCAATGGCGTTACTGGCTTAGCGTCTCGCCTTCTCTTCCCTGCGATCTCTCCGGTCCGGTCCCAGCTCCTAACCTCCCAGCGTGAGCGTCATCAGGTCATCACGTCGTCCACGTCATGCAATTATACCCCTTCTAACGGTACTTATACCTGTAGTGGAGTGCTAAAGTGCAAGCATAAGGGGATAACTTACCCCATGTTTGTATTAATATGCACAGAAAATTGTTCAATACCTAAAAAACAAAAAGAGAAAATACAAAATATAGTGCAAATCAGCAGCGGACACCCAGCTGAGACCCATGGAGCGGAGAATAAAGTCTGCCACCATACCTGAGGGTCCACAAGGCAAGGCTGTGTGGAAGGTGTGAAACCATCCCTTGTAAGGGCCATGTTGCTTTCAGTTGCGAACATGGGACGCTCTCTCTCTCTAGCAATGCATCTCAGAGTGGCATCTGGAGTTCCAGCCTGTCTATCCCTATCTCCATGCAGGACATTTAGTTCTTACCTAAATGGGGTGCCTCCTGAGGGTTTCACTCTTTGATGAAAATATTCTATATCTCTCATTTCTCATTCAGCAACTCCTTTCAGTGCATATGCTCTACTTCAAGCATGTCAAACTCAAAGTCTAGCACGGACCAAATAAACAAGGTTTAAGTTTTTTTTTTTGTTTTTTTTTTAAATAACATTTTCATAGAAACGTAGGAATATTTTGAAATGTACAGTATAAAAAAAAAACAGCATCCCCCTCTACTAAATCCCAGTCCTCCACCTATACTAAATCCCAGTCCTCCCCCTATACTAAATCCCAGTCCCCCCCCCTCTAGCCAACAAGCAGACTCCACTCACATTGCCGCAGGCACTATGCTACTCCGGAGTCCGGCCTCTGGTATACCCCAAGTGGTGCTGTCTGCACCTTGTGCCAAGGCGGACCCTCACGCTACTGCTTGAAACCCTGTGAAGGTGGAGCACGTCAACGTCACGTCCTGGAGGTGCCTCACTGACAGATCGACACACACACACACACACAGACACACACACACACAGACACACTCACTGACAGACACACATACATACACACAGACACACTCACTGACACACACACAGACACACTCACACTCACTCAGTGACGGACACACACAGACAAACAGACATTTAAACATCGTTACACACACTCACATCATTCCCTTGGGTCCAGTGGGGATCTTCTCTCGGGAGGTCTCCTTCCGGCTCCTCACTGCTCCTTTGCACGCAGTTTAGACGGCTACAGACGGCGAGCGCAAGGGAACAGTGAGGAGCAGGAAGACTAAGCTCCCTTGCTGCCGCCAGCATCCTGCTTCCTCCCTGGCCAGGTAAATTTCTGCAGAGTAGGCACCTGCAATGTGGAGAAAGCAGGTACCTACTTGGCTTTAACAGTAAGCATGTACTTGCGGCTCGCAGGGCAGCAAAGATGTCCATTGTGGGCCGCATGCAAGTTTGACATGCTTGACATGCTTGCTCTACTCACTAAGCTGTCTTATGTTTACACCTAGCACGAACTACTTCTTTAATCTAAAAGATATGCTGTTGTCGTTACATGCCTTGTGTACTAGATATGATTTTACTGTTGACTTTAAAAAGTATGACATGTTATCCTTGTTCTTGCACAGCACAACAAAAATAAAGAATCAAAAATATATATATATGGTGCAGATGGTAATTAAATTGTGTACTGTTTGGTAATACAGACAAATTGCTATGTTATTGGAAGAAGTATCAATTTTACATCAACACTGGTCAATTGAAAAAAATGTGTTGCCTAGAATATAGGTAGGCAAAGCATAAGGAGTTGTATTCATGTTTTGACACCAGGTATGTTTATTTAAGGAATGCTGGATCAGAGAGCCTCATCAACTCATAAAGAAGCCTTACATAAAATTAGATGCACAGAGCTGATATTTGTCACAGCACTTTTTGCCTATTTAAAATTCAAGCCTTCCCCTTTAAATACATGACTGAGTCAAAGACTGACCGGTTATGCACTCCGTTATGGAATGAGGTCCCGACACCGGGAGGGGTCTGGTAGCTTGCTATTGCAGACAGTCTGCCCTTCTCTATTGCTGGGGGAGGTGGGGAGGTATCCTGGCAGTCTGTGGTCTACCTGTCTCCTGAGCTTTGGCAAATTAGAATATAGCCATATCACAGCAACTCTTTGACACAAGTACTAGAGCTTGTGAGAGAGGTATTCATGGCCTGCACAGGCCACTGGATCACAGGGTATTGGCATGTCCTTTTTGTTTTAATAACACAGTACACTCTTTATGCAAATAAACTACACCACCATACACAAAGCGTGCCCCAATACACATACACACACAGTGCAATACCTATGCACATACACTATATCCCCTATAAATATACTATATTCCCTGTAAACACAAACTATAATCTCATAGTTTAGGAAAAAAATGGGAGAAAATTAGAATTTTTTTTAGTTCTACGTGACATTTTAACTGTCAATGTCATAATACTGTTTGCTTTTACTGCAATAAAATACACATATTTGTATTCAGCAAAGTCTCACATGTAAAACATTACCCCCTATGTACAGGTTTTATGGCGTTTTGGGAAGTTACAGGGTCAAATATAGCACGTTACATTTGAAATTGAAATTCGCCAGATTGGTTACGTTGCCTTTGGGACTTTATAGTAGCCAAGAATTAAATTTACACCCATAATGGCATACCATTTGCAATAGTAGACAACCCAAGGTATTGCAAATGGGGTATGTCCAGTCTTTTTTAGTAGCCATTTGGTTACAAACACTGGCCAAAGTTAGCGTTAGTATTTGTGTGAAAAATGCAAGAAAAGCTGATATTTGTCACAGCACTTTAAGCCTATTTAAAATTCAAGCCTTCCCCTTTAAATACATGACTGAGTCAAAGACAGGGGCAGGCTGACCGGTTATGCACTCTGTTATGGAATGAGGTCCCGACACCGGGAGGGGTCTGGTAGCTTGCTATTGCAGACAGTCTGCCCTTCTCTATTACTGGGGGAGGTGGGGAGGTATCCTGGCAGTCTGTGGTCTACCTGTCTCCTGAGCTTTGGCAAATTAGAATATAGCCACAGAATATCACAGCAACTCTTTGACACAAGTACTAGAGCTTGTGAGAGAGGTATTCATGGCCTGAACAGGCCACTGGATCACAGGGTATTGGCATGTAAAAAGTGACATTGAATGTCCTTTTTGTTTTAATAACACAGTACACTCTTTATGCAAATAAACTACACCACCATACACAAAGCGTGCCCCAATACACACACACACACAGTGCAATACCTATGCACATACACTACATCTCACTTACAATCACACAACACCTAGAGGATTAGGCATTATTTTTTTCCACAACTATTACCGTTGGAAAAAACAATACTTTTTACTCACGAAACAGAACATTGTCTACTGATGTCCATGAATATTCTGATGCAAATTTAAGAAACAAAACAAAAAAAATAACCACACACAAAATCGGATCGATCCAGCTTGTTGGCTGGATTAAACAAAGTCTCACCAGCTATGCGGTAACGTGTTACAAGGTTAGTGTAATTAGCTGGATTTTCTAGTCACACTGATATTTTGTTATGACAACACAGCATATTATTAGTCTCATCCTTAGGAGAGAACATATCTCCACGCCCCTTCTGGATAAGTATAGGAAACCTCAATTTATTTTTCATTTCCCCTCATTTCTTTCTTTCTTTCTTTCTTTCTTTCTTTTTTTTATTGTTTTCTGGCAGAACATTTGCTGTTTTTTTCAGTGACACATTTCTTCAAATCAGAAGGGCAAATTTTACAAAAGCAAGATAAAGAAGTGAAAAAACAAGGGCACACAAAATATATTAATTTAAAAACGTATTAAAGTTCTAATATGTAATGTTAAAAATATTGTGCATGTATCACTTAAAGTGCTATTTTAACATGAGTAAGTCAAATTGAAAACACACTAATCTTGCCCCAAATTTTTTTTTTCCATTTACCAATATAATGTGCAAAAGAAAATATTTTGTGCAGAAAGAATCATATAGTGCAGCAACCAACAAAGAATCTGAGCCTGGTATGGGACATGAGGAAATTATTTAATTATGGCGCAACTCATGTAATAATTTGGTTTTGTATTAGGTAGAGTTTATTTTGTGGGTGTCTTTCTTTTTCACACAAAAGTCTACTAGTTTAAATATGTTAATAGTTGGAACATCTATCCGAGTAATGGATTTTTGTACTCTGGATATTGTATGGGTTTGTGTTTTCGGTTGGCTCCAATAATTTGTAACAACCTGTCTATTTTTGTAACCTTTGAATAATGTAACAATATTTAATTTCTTTGTAAACCTAAGGAAAGATTTAGAGAAAGATTCCCAAGAGCTATTAGAAACCAACACAACACAAAAAAAGCAGAGGCAGTATGGAAGGCAATAAAAAAAACAAAAACATGAAGCGCAAGGCCCAGATGGGTTCCCTAACTATTATTTTAAATTTGCAAAGGAATTGATACCAAAGCTTATAAACCTTTTTAATTGCATCTTAGTTTCAGGAGAGATGCATCCGGAACTATTGGAAGCCAATATAATTACATTGCCTAAACCAGAAAAATCACCCTCTAGCTGAGCTAGCCTAAGACATATACCATTGCTTAATGCAGATATAAAATTGTTTGTAAAAGTTATGGCATTAACATTAAAACCACTACGGTCTAAATTGATAGGAGGAGGACAAACAGGCTTTTTGCCAGTGAGACAGGCGGAGGACAATACCAGAAGGTTCATCGATATATTGGAAATAATGAAAAGACAAAAAATTGAGGGACTTCTGGTGGCACTTGACGAGGAAAAAGCATTTGATCCAGTTATAAACTCAGGGTTTGTATCACAAAAGTTCTGTCTTGCTAATGGCATGAGACAGGGCTGTCCTCTCTCTCCATTATTTTTTATTTTGACCCTTGAATCTTTAGCATATAAAATAATAAAACAGATCCAATAACGGGATTAAGCACACATATGGGTCCCAAAAACTCGCTTTATTTGCGGATGATGTCCTGATAATACTCACAAATCCATATAATGCAATAAAATCGCTAATGGATTTATTGAAAGATTATGGCACAGTGGAATATTATTACCCATGTGCAATTATTTTAATTCTGAATGTACATTCAGACGAATTACATGTAATTCGGACATTTGGATGCTTACAAATGTCCGAAGTTCGAATTGACGAATTTCCGAATTGACTAAGTTCCGAATTGCAGAAGTGCTTTGGATTTCTGAAAAGTGGCAAAACAAGTGGTTAGGGTTAGGGGTTAAGGTTAGGGGCTAGGGGCAAAACAAGTGGTTAGGGGTTAGTGTTAGGGTCCTAATTACCGAATGTCAGGATCTTACCTGATGGGGAGTCCGGCTCGCAGAGTTATACACTCACCCTTGCAAAGTAGACACAGACCAGGGTGACCAGGTAAGACGCCACCTGATCTGTGAGTCTGTGCAAGGGGGCTTTCCAGTAATAGTGCTCCAAGTAGCAGTACAGCAGGGATTAGCAGAAGCGTAGTCAAGGAAAGCCAAAGTCAGGGGAAGCCAGATATCAGAGTAGTCCAGGAGGAAAGCCAAGGTCAGAAGCCGGAATCAGACAGGAAATACTGGAACGCAGATATAGCAAGACAGGAACCAAACAAGGGAACCAGAGTCAATGAACTGACACTGCCCTCAGGGAGAGGCAGTGTCTTATACCTGGCTAATTTGTGATCAGCCACAGGTGTGCTGAGATCGTTGGAGCAGCCACAGAATAATGTCCAGCCCCCAATGCTGGGTACAAGGCAAGATAGACTTCTGTCTATCTCTAGAGCTGATATGGTGGCTCAGAGGCAAAGTAGCAGCCCCAGGACTGCAAAGTACCGTGGTTCAAGTCCGTCAGCGGGCACTTCTGGGGCGACCTCGTCTGGCCGTCGGGATGTCGCGGTGAGAACCGTGACAGTACCCTCCCTTCAAGAACGCCCTCCGGGCGTAAACAGGTTCTTCTTGAAAATAGTACTCCTCATCTTCGGTCTCAGTATCACTAAGATAGTCTTTGTAATCAAAGTCTCCAGAGTGGAGTCCCTTTACAGCCTGGGACTTTATGGTACCAGTTTTGGGTACTAATGGAAAGAGGTCAAGGTTATTCATGGATTTGGTGGAGGTGGTAAGTACCTTGATCCCAGGAGTCATTTTCTCTGAACTTTTTTTCTTAGGTGAGTCACCAGGAGCAGAGTTCACGGCTTTCAAAGCCCTTTCAAACGTTTCCAGATCTGTTCTGTGGACCTTGGTACCATAGGTGCAATCCGCAGGTAGTTCTCCTTTGGGCAGACAGGAAGTGGTGGTGGTACCAGTTTTAACAGGAGAGTCTTCTGGAGGTGGTGAACTCTCATGATCACCGATTATTTGTTCTTGAGAGACACTGGCATCAGTAGCCATCGTAGTCTGGGTACTCTTCTGCGTCACGGAACGTGGAAACATCCGACAGTACCCTTGACATTTTTCTGGCTGTGTTGCCGGGATAACAGGATGAAGCTGAGTAGTACCTACTTGAAGAGGCTTAGGCCGAGTTGGGCGAATAGGGCAGTGGGAGATAAAGTGCCCTCCTTCTCCACAATAGAAACAGAGACAACAAGCCCTCCTTCTGTCTCTTTCTCTAGATGGCAGTCTGGTTCTAGTGCGGATGAAGCCGATCTCCATGGGTTCCTCCTTGTCCTCTAGAGTGCCAAGTTCCACATGGGTAACATTATGATGACAAGGTAGGTCCTTGGAGGTAGGTTTAGACTGTAGCGACATGGGATTCTTGTATTCATAAAATAATTCCTCTTCTCTAGGCAACCGAGTTCTGCGAGAACCTGAAGTAGGCTTGGGAGTTGCTTTCCTTGATGCAAAGCACTGAGAGTCCATTGCAGACATGAACAACTCCCAGGAGTCCAAGACAGTACTTCTCTCCTGCAGCTTCTGGTGTGCCCACGCCTTAATCCGCCCAGTACACAGGTTAATAGCAGAGCGGACTCTGATAAGGTCGGTGGCGTAGGTTCTAGGTTTCAGGGCAAACAGTAGCTCACAATCCTTCTTGAACATCGGGAAAGCAGAACGGGAACCGTCAAACCTGTCAGGCATAATGACATAGGGTTCTGGGTATGTATGTTCCGGGATTGGATGTACTGCTCCTTTAAATGCCAATGAACATCTCTGCAAATCCATAACATTCTGGGACAGGTTGGAGACTTGTTCAGCCAGGGAGGTGAGTAATTTGTATAACTCTGCAGACTCCATATGGTCAGTTCATTATGTCAGGATCTTACCTGATGGGGAGTCCGGCTCGCAGAGTTATACACTCACCCTTGCAAAGTAGACACAGACCAGGGTGACCAGGTAAGACGCCACCTGATCTGCGAGTCTGTGCACGGGGGCTTTCCAGCAATAGTGCTCCAAGTAGCAGTACAGCAGGGATTAGCAGAAGCGTAGTCAAGGAAAGCCAAAGTCAGGGGAAGCCAGATATCAGAGTAGTCCAGGAGGAAAGCCAAGGTCAGAAGCCGGAATCAGACAGGAAATACTGGAACGCAGATATAGCAAGACAAGAACCAAACAAGGGAACCAGAGTCAATGAACTGACACTGCCCTCAGGGAGAGGCAGTGTCTTATACCTGGCTAATTTGTGATCAGCCACAGGTGTACTGAGATCGTTGGAGCAGCCACAGAATAACGTCCAGCCCCCAATGCTGGGTACAAGGCAAGATAGACTTCTGTCTATCTCTAGAGCTGATATGGTGGCTCAGAGGCAAAGTAGCAGCCCCAGGACTGCAAAGTACCGTGGTTCAAGTCCGTCAGCGGGCACTTCTGGGGCGACCTCGTCTGGCCGTCGGGATGTCGCGGTGAGAACTGTGACACCGAAGTTCCGAACCAAACTGAATGCCATTGGTCCAAAGAAGACAAATGTTTTTACAACCCTACATATTATAAAAACAATATAGTTAAAACCCAAGCTTTACCTAGAAATATGGCCAATCAACAATGCAGTTGTTGAAAACGGAATACCCATTTGAGTGGAGAAAGAATTCGATAAAATATTTGGGAATTCAGCTGTCAGTTTCGAAACAGGTTGTGATAGAGAATAATCATTGCAAATTATTGAAAGAGGTACAAGACACATTACAGCATTGGGACCAGGGTACTTCCTAATGGGTGGGACGAATTTTCCATTAAAATGTGCATCCTACCACAGATTATTTTTCTTTTTAGAACTATAACAATAATGATCCCTAAGTTAATTTTAACAAAATTCCAGAATATTATAAATGCACACAACTCGAAACGTAAACCCCTAAGGATATCATTAAACACAATGAGCCATAAAATCACAGAGGGTGGTATGGGAGTACCGCACATTCAGAAATATTATATAGCATCCTTACTTGCAGAAACATTGGCGCTAATAGATAAAAACAACACACCACTATGGCATACATTAGAACAATCTATTGCCATGAGATATTAAAATTTATGTGGGTAGCACACCGAGTAGAACCTGCAAATCTTAATTTTGTATCCGCAACACAAACATCTTTGTTGATGTAGAGGAATTGGGCCCCTAAACGTTTGAGAAAAGATAACTATCTTTACTATGGAACTTTGCAAAGTCTAATTTACTACACAAAAGATTTAAATGTATCAACATGGAGAAAAAAATGGGATAAAAGTTCAACATTTAATAACAGGTACAGTTATATATCAAATCCCAGATATACAAACCAAATACGGATTACATAATAGGGAGCTATATACATATTTCAGAATGAAACACATTTTAATAAAATTTCAATTGGTAGAGGTGATAATTTTGTAAATTATGCCTCGAGGGGAGATCCCAAGCTCTTTCAATATGTTAAAGAGAATTATTAAACAAAGCAAAAGCTGATTAACTGTATTTTATGTTAGAATGGGAGAAGGAATTAAACATGGAATGGGAATCCTCACAGTGGTATAGGGCTATGAGACTGACCAATGTCACCACTCACAGTATATAATACATAGTGGCAACATATAAAATATGGTCACGATGATATATGACACCCCAAAGATTGGTAAGAATATCCAGGGAATTTGGAGATATGTTGGAGGTGCGGGGAATCGGAGGGGTCTATGCCCCTTATGTTTTGGTACTGTGAAATGATTACTGCTATGTGGAAACATATTCAACAATTGATATTTAATGTTACAAATATTTTGGTGCCCCTACAACCAGATATCTATTTGTTACATATTATGCCAGAGAGGCTATTGAAGCAGAAAACCACAATGATGATACATATCTTAATGGCCACAAAAATTGCAATAGCTAGCTTATGGAAAACAACACAAGTACCATCAATACATACAATAAAGGAAAAGATTTCTAATGCAAAACAATTATGAGGAGATCGCATATAGGATAATAGGTAACAAACTATTTTTTTTTAAATTTGGTGGAAAATGATAGTTGAAAAGTAGGTAGCAAGGAGAAATCAATTAATCAGTTAGATATTTAGGAATAAAGATATTCAATACTCACTGAAGATAGTGTTATTGAGTGATAAAATATTTCAAATTTGATAGGGGCCCCAGAAGGGGAGAATAACTAACATAGTTGTCTGGATAGATTTGCTAAAAAAAAAAAATTGTTGAAATTGCAAACTTATGGAAAAAAGGATTAGCACATGTATTTGTTTTTATCTATTTTTTGTTTTATTTGTTCTTATTTGTTTTTCTATATTATTTAACCCCTTAAGGACTGGACTGTTTTTGCGATGTTGTACATTTGCGACCAGGAATATTTTTACACTTTTGTGGTGTTTGTGTTTGGCTGTAATTTTCCACTTTCTCATTTACTGTTCCCATACAAATTATATATTGTTTTTTTCAGGACAAAAGGGGCTTTCTTTACATACCATTATTTATATAATCTCATGTATTTTAATTTAAAAAATACAAAAATCTGATGAAAAATTGAAAAAAATACATGTTTTTTGACTTTTACTTGAAAAATCTTTTACTCATCTACAAAAGCGAATGAAAAAACTGCTAAATAGATTAAAAATTTTGTCCTGAGTTTAAAAATACCTAGTGTTTACGTGCTTTTTTGCTTTTTTTTGCATGTTATAGGGCTATAGGTACAAGTAGGATATTGCGGTTTCAAAACATACATTTTAAAATTTATCAATAGTGACATTGTAACACTATTATCTGTCATAAATCTCTGAATAACACCCCACATGTACATATTTTTTTTAAAGTAGACAACCCAGGGTATTCAATATGGGGTATGTCCAGTCTTTTTTAGCAGCCACTTAGTCGAAAACACTGGCCAAAGTAAGCATTCATATTTGTTTGTGTGTGAAAAAAGTAAAAAAACTAAATTGAACGCTAATTTTGGCCAGTGTTTGTGACCAAGTGGTTACTAAAAGACTGGACATACCCCATTTGCAATACCTTGGGTTGTCTTCTTTTGCAAATGGTATGCCATCATGGGGGTAATTCTCATTCCTGGGCTACCATACGCTCTCAAAGGCAACGTAACCAACCTAGCCATTTTCAATGTAAAAATATTTGACCCATATTTGACCTTGTAACTTTCAAAAATACTATAAAACCTGTACATGGGGGTACTGTTTTACTCAGGAGACTTTGCTGAACACAAATATTAGTGTTTAAAAACTGGAAAACGTATCACAACAATTATATCATCAGTAAAAGTGCTGTTTGTGTGTGAAAAATGCAAAAAATGCTTTTCACTGACAATATCATCCTTTGTGATATGTTTTACTGTTTTGAATCACTAATATTTGTGTTCAGCGAAGTCTCCCGAGTAAAACAGTACCCCCCATGTACAGGTTTTAGGGTGTCATAGAACGTTACAGGGTAAAATACAGTGCTAGCAAATTAAATTCCCTGGAATTTCGGCCTGGGTTGGCAGGTAGGTCCCTCAAATTGCAATCAATAAAATTACTGAATTATGTAAAAATATTACATAAATACGCACGTAGAATTTAAATATATATGCATATTTATATATTTGAAGTCTCCGTGTATATTTATATAATTATTTATGTAATTTTGTATATGGACGTATGTATATTTCTTATTATTTTTATTTATTTTTATATACATAGATATATATAAAAATTCATTCTAAGTGTATTTTGATATAAATATATATATATTAATTTTAAAATACAGTTAGAATAAAATTTCATATAGCTATATAATTTTTTTTAAATTTTGTATTATTATTTAAAAATTTTTTATTTAATTTAAATTACTTATTATTTATATTTTATAATAATATATATATATACAATATATATAGTTATTATATATATTATATATATAAATTGTAATTGCAATTATAAATTGTATTTTATATTAATATAAGTACATATTAATATAAAATACATAGTATATTTATATATATGATATATAGACATATATTATATAGATATAATATATATGTCTATATATCATATATATATATATATAGTATTTTATTTTTTTAATTAACATTAACTTTATTTTTTTTCTGATTTTACACATGCAGGGAGACTGCCTGTCAGCACAGGCAGTCCCCCTGCAGGCAGACACATGGACACCTATTGTGACCATGTGATCGCTGTGTTAAGCGATCACATGGCCACAGGGGTCCTAATCTGCCGTGGGGAGACTGTCTAGGCTGCAGGCAGTCTCCCCACAACCGGAGGAACACTGATCGCCGCCGGGGGAACGACGGCGATCAGGTAAGTACCCCCAGACCGTTAGGACGGTTCAGGACCGTCATCGGTCGGCAAGGCAAAAATGCCGATGACGGTCCTGAACCGTCCTCGGTCCTTAAGGGGTTAATCAGTGTTTTTGATTATATTTGTTTTAGAGTCACCATGGATAATGACATACTTACAGTTTGACCAAAATCAATACTAACTAGCCAGTATATAGATAGAACAGGATGGAGTATAAACTAATAGATTGAGAAATAGAATAAGTGTAAGTCATATAAATGTGTATAAAGGATTGTGTGATCATTTACTGCTGTGGACGACCACTGTGTTGCTTATACAAAATGCCTGGAGAGATATCAGCTATGCCTCACTGATGATGCCTAACAAGGCTGAAACGATCGACTGGGGTTGCTGTGTCTCTCGTGCAGGGGGAATTTGCTGGCATTACGGATCTGGACTGCCTGTATGGGTGGGACCAGTCTGATATGTTTCAGAGATGTTCTTTCTGTAATGGCACAAGATGAGCTAAAACCAGCTTGAGATCTGAAGGGGACCCACCGAAGGGCAGGCTATTTCAGCTGCTGTCCATTCTCAGTATTCTCTCGCACCCTGTTTTTTGCTTATACAAAATGATTTGAATTGTTAAGGAATGAAATGAGGTGGCTGAACAGACTGTAAAATGAACAATGTATTACTTTATATATTAATTTGTAATAATGTAAAAAGTAACAAAAAAATAGAAACCAACACATTAAGCTAGTTTCAATAAATGCCTGTGGGATCAATACATAGTTCAAAATAGCTTTATTTTTAGATTTCTTGGGGGAAAATCAAGTAGAGATCTGTGCGCTTCAAGAAACTCACTGGAAAAAATCTGACAAAATCAGTATAAATTAAGAAAAACACCCAATTATTGTAAATGCTGCTCTAGAAGAGAGGAAAAAAAAGAGACATTGCTTTTATGTTTTCTTAAAATGTATATATTAAATATCAAGAATTAGATCAAGAGGAACAAGAGATAAGAGATGGAGTTGGAATATCACTCACATGGCCCAGAGCCGTCCCATGCTCTATATAACAGGCTCTTGGGTGCCACAGATACCTAAATGTCTCAATATCCCCAGAATGCAAAAAAAATATGATGGATCTTCAGTATAAAATACTTTATTGTATAAAATAGAACAAGCAAAATGATAATACTAACAAAATGGGTACTAATATATATATATATATATATATATATATATATATATATATATAGTGGTAGTAAAAAACTCTCATTAGGTATCACTCACCCCCAATTTAGTTACCCAAAGAGTAAAATAGCAAAGTGCCTGTGCTGTCAGCAGACGCGTTTCGGCAAGATCGCCTTCTTCCAGTGCTCCAGTATTATTTTAGTATGTGTAATAAATAACAAAATGTTCACACTAGTTAATATCTATGCACCAAATAAGTCCCTAACAATATTTATTGCAAGAATACTGAAGAAAATCAATCAGATTAAATAGGGAGGATATTAATTATAGGTGAGTTTAATTGCATAGTAGTTTTTTTCTAAAGACAGAAGGAACTATAAAAAAACCAAAGCTAGAAAAAAAAAAAAAACAACTACTAAATAAATATTATCTCAGACATATGGAGAACATTTCATCCTCCTGAGATTGATTTTACATGTTACTCTAGAACAATAAATCCTTTCTCTAGAATTGATCTTATATTAGGAAATGTGGCCATACTTAATCTGGTTAAAAAAAAATATAACATGGTCACACCACAGCCCAATTATGTTAGATTAAAGATGCTTTTGATGTATTGCGTAAAGATTGGCGATTTAACAATCAAATAATTCATTTAAAAAAACAGAATGTAGAAGA
>OW240913.1:147163951-147594675 GCA_933207985.1 Pelobates cultripes | reverse complement strand
AAAGACCTTCCTGGCCAGCTAATTTCTTCAAAAGATGCCATTATCCTATTGAAATTAGCCTTTAAGTGTTTTTGTACAGCAAATATATATTTTTTGTACTTTTTTTTTACAGTTAATCTTAAATAATACAATATTATAGTCACCATTTTCCAAGGGCTCCTTAACGTGAATGATTTGAAAATAGGTCAACATTAGTGATGTACCGAACGGTTCGCCGGCGAACATAGCATGTTCGCGTTCGCCACGGTGGGCGAACATATGCGTGGTTCGACCCGCCCCCTATTCGTCATCATTGAGTAAACTTTGACCCTGTACCTCACAGTCAGCAGACACATTCCAGCCAATTAGCAGCACACCCTCCCTAGCAGACCCTCCCACCTCCTGGAAGGCATTCATTTTAGATTCATTCTCAAGCTGCATGCTTAGTAAGAGGAGGGAAAGTGTAGCTGCTGTTCATAAGATAGGGAAAAGCATAGCTAGGTTAGGGTTAGGGTATGCTTTTTTTTGGATTTTTTTTTTCTATGTAATGTAATTGCACTTAGTTGTCTGCCACTGCTGCCAGCTTCTGTGTCAGGCTCACAGTGCATACTGTGCCCATTTTCCCAGTCAGTGCCACCACTTACATCTGGTGTCACAATAGCTTGGATTTAAAAACAAAAAACTTTTTTCACTGTTATAGATTGAATAGCAGTCAGTTGTCTGCCACTGCTGCCAGCTTCTGTGTCAGGCTCACAGTGCATACTGTGCCCATTTCCCCAGTCAGTGCCACCAATTACATCTGGTGTCACAATAGCTTGGATTTAAAAACAAAAAACTTTTTTCACTGTTATAGATTGAATAGCAGTCAGTGTCCTTAAAGCGGGTGTGTTACGCTAACAGTGGATACGCTGACAAGTGCCACTAATTAGATCTGGTGTCACAATAGCTTGGATTTAAAAACAAAAAACTTTTTTTACTGTTATAGATTGAATAGCGGTCAGTGTCCTTAAAGCGGGTGTGTTACGCTAACAGTGGATACGGTGACCAGTGCCACCACTTAGATCTGGTGACACAAGCTTGGATTTAAAAACAAAAAACTTTTTTCACTGTTATAGATTGAATAGCAGTCAGTGTCCTTAAAGCGGGTGTGTTACGCTAACAGTGGATACGGTGACCAGTGCCACCACTTAAATCTGGTGTCACAATAGCTTGGATTTAAAAAAACCCCACTTTTTTCACTGTTATAGATTGAATAGCAGTTAGTTATCTTCAAGCAGGTGTGTTACGCTAACAGTGGATACGGTGACCAGTGCCACCACTTATATCTGGTGTCACAAAATAGCTTGGATTTAAAAAAAACCCACTTTTTTCAAACTTTTGCATAGCGAAGTAGATTCACTGCCATTGAAAAGGAGTGCATGGCGGTGGTGTGGGCCCTCAAAAAGCTGCAACCTACTTGTATGGACAACCGTTTACCTTACTCAAAGATCACAACAAATTTGGGGCACTGCGCGTGCAATCTAATGTACCACCAGATAGGAGTGGTGTGTTTAGTACTATTTTTATCAGTTTAATACCTCTTCTTCCATCTCCCTGTTACAAAAATCACCAAGCCTCTTCTTCCATCTCCCTGTTACAAAAATCAATGCCGTGTACACGTCCACTGATAGGGACGCGGAAGGTATTAAACTGATAAAAATAGTACTAAACACACCACTCCTATCTGGTGGTACATTAGATTGCACGCGCAGTGCCCCAAATTTGTTGTGATCTGTGAGTAAGGTAAACGGTTGTCCATACAAGTAGGTTGCAGCTTTTTGAGGGCCCACACCACCGCCATGCACTCCTTTTCAATGGCAGTGAATCTACTTCGCTATGCAAAAGTTTACGGCTTAGATAAAAATCAATGCCGTGTACACGTCCACTGATAGGAGACGCGGAAGGTATTAAACTGATAAAAATAGTACTAAACACACCACTCCTATCTGGTGTCACATTAGCTTGACCGCGCAGTGCCCCAAATTTGCAGTAAGAGGACCGACCAAGCCTCCTCTTCCATCTCACTGTTAGAAAAATCAATGCCGTGTACACGTCCACTGATAGGAGACGCGGAAGGTATTAAACTGAACAGTCTCTATTCTGCTCTTGCATTTCTATTTCTTCATAGAAAACGAAAAAATTCTGAGAAGACGTTGGCAGGGCTATTCACTTGTGTGATCTGTCATGAATTGTCATTTGAATGTTATTTTGAACTGTGGGGCACAAGAACTTGAATCTGACAAAATGGCTGCCATATACACGTCCACTGATAGGAGACGCGGAAGGTATTAAACTGATCAGAACAATACTAAACACACCACTCCTTTTTTTTGGTGAGGCTTTACAGGACAGAGTGCTTCTCCACGGGACATGTTAACTCACGGGCAGCTGGCTCATCAAGGAACCACAGCAGCTTTCCATGTACAGGTAAGACACGTGCAGCCGGTAAGGGTTCAGGCTCTTCTTCCTGGAGGATATGCTGCAAGCCTGTTGAACGAGGTGACCTTGCTCGGGTCCCAGGTGTACGGTTCCTAAAATGGCTGCCATATACACGTCCACTGATAGGAGACGCGGAAGGTATTAAACCGATCAGAACAATACTAAACACACCACAAATAAGGTTTCTCTCCTGTATGGCTCCTCAAATGATGCTTAAGATTAGAAGCGGCTGAAAAGCATTTCTCACACTCCGAACAAAAATATATTTTTTTAACATTCTCTCCACTTTGAACGAAATGACGTTTGGGAAGAGATTAACATAATTAAACACAGGCAGTAAAAATACAGTTTTTAGCCATACACTGTAACTTTAAAACTACACATCCCAACTTTTCCATCCCTATTGTGGCCAGAAAGAGTCCCTGTGTGTTTTAAAATTCGCCTGCCCATTGACGTCTATGGCGGTTCACGCGGTTCGCGAACATTTGCGGAAGTTCGCGTTCGCCGTTCGCGAACCGAAAATTTCGGGTTCGCGACATCACTACCCTTCAGATTGGGAGCTAGAGGAATCCTCTTTTGCTCATTTATTTGTATATGAGGAAATACTTTTTTGAGTCACCTCTTTAATACCTGCCTTAGCGATAATGTCTGCTAGTTCTACAGTAGTGTTCTGGGATGAAGTAGATGCTCCTTCGTTAGCAATAACACGGAGGAAGTCCCGGCAGACGTTTTTCCCTTCAATAGCCACAGCAGGACAAGCATGACACTGTTTATTCTTTCCTTTTTCTTGTGGAACCTTCTTAACAGGCTGTCTTGGGCTGCAATATATGTATATAATGTAGTAGGAGTATATATATATATACACACACTAATATATATATATATATATATATATATATATATATATTTATTTATTTATTTTTAAAACCCTCATGCTCCTATACATATGTAAATACTGAACCTAAATACACATATACATATGGCTAAATTTAATATAAAAAGTTTTTTTAATATAGATCAATGAGAATTTTATTGAGGTAGAACCCCTCTTACCTTGCAGTAGTATTCAGACAATCCCACACTGCACCAGTTCCCCCGAAACCAGGATTTTTCACCAGAAGAAAGCCATTTGCAAGGACCACCTTTAAACACCATACCACCTTAACTGACCTTTTACGCACTACTGGCACATACGCAATTGCTCCCGTGAGATGCCGGTCGGCCATGTTGGATTTTTGCAGAACACACAGACAAGCTGAGCTGGGAACCGCAGTATACAAATAAAGTTGCCCCAATACTTCCTGATAATTAGGGACAGTCCAGCAGACATGGTGAAACGGGAGGAAAGGATGATTATTTCAGCCAATCTCTTAGTTTTGTGACATTCAATCATATGGGTTCCAGACAACAGGCTTAACAGAGGAATAATTGATCCCTTACCCTTCTATGCACACTAAACAGCAGAAGGGAATTAGATAGGAAAATAAAGAGAGAATAGAAACAAATGAGGGAGGCTTCCTTACCTCCTCTAAACAGATATAATCCTGTGAGTTTAGTTGCCTAACAGCTGGAGGACAGGGAAAAGACTGCTGGTATATTTATGCTAACTCAATGCAGCATCCCAAACCCCTCCCCCTACTCACATTCCCTCTCCCTCCCAATACCCATTTTGATTTTGTGTATCAAAGGTTGTAATGCTAGGATATTTCTGTCCTATCAGATGAGAGGGAGGAGCTTAACCCATTGGTGATGCTGACATGGATTAGCCAGGAAATAAAGGTGATTTAACTCCTTAATGGCATAGAATTGAGAAGTAAAACTGCTGGGCATGATCTATACACCCAAGCCGCTTAATTAAATTAAAGCAGTTTTTTTTAAAAATATTTAGTTTTTTATTGCTTGTTTCAGTTCTTGTGTTACAGTGTTTTTGAAACAGAATATATAACAGATAAACATTGTAAACATTCTACCATGGTAAATTTTAACTAGGTTTCACAGAGAGTGCAGCGTTACAGCCATATTTTGGTATGCAAGTCATATACAAAGGGAGTAAGGACATTGTATGGCAGCAGATGTTATATTGCTATAGTCTGGTGAGTATATAGTCATTCCAGATCTGGCTATTTTGGATACCATGTATGACTACGGGGAAACAAAAATAAAAGGGAGAGGATAATTGGTATTGGGAGGGAGAGGGAATGTGAGTAAGGGGAGGGGTTCGGGATGCTGCATCACCATTTAGAGTGCTGTCTCAGAACACTGTCTTAGCTCACAGTCTTAGTTCGCACAGGTTCGGCTCAGCCACCACGTCCACCTTCGTGAAATTAAGGGAGTTGTGTGTGATATTCAGTCCTGTACTGCCCTGACTCCTGGGGCGGGGTGTCTAATGGACCTAAGAGTATGTTGGGTCCTGGTTCAGCTGACCCGACCATTTTGACCATATTTGGGTATAACGTGTTAAGGTGCCCTTGATTGTGTGTGATATTTTCTCGAGTTGCTGCGTTTGGTTCACACTGTTAACTACCTGTTTTATTCCCGGTGCAGTGGTTGATTTCCATAGGGAGGATATGCAATGTTTGGCCGCTAGTGTGATGTGGGTGGTTAACGCTGCCTCAGAGTGCGAGAGTGTTTTGGGTAGCATGTGTAGTAAGTAGGTCTCCGGAGTGAGCGGGAGCACCTTCCGTATACTTGTTTCTATCAGCGATTGTACTTGGTTCCAGATGGTGGTTAGTACAGGACATTGCCAGAATATGTGGAACATAGTACCCACCTGCCTGCAGCAGTGCCAGCATGTCTGCTGTGCACCTGGGTATATTAGGGCCAATCGCTGAGGGGTGAGATACCATCTCATCCAGAGTTTATAGGCAGCTTCCACATGGTCTAGGCAGTGCGTGGCCTTCTTCACCAATGCCATCGCTGCTGACCATCTGCCCGCATCTAGTGTGCAGTTAAGCTAGTTTTTCCATTGCACCATGTACTTTAGCTTATCTGGTCTATTCACCTCTAAGAGTTTTCGGTAGCATAGGGAAAGCGGCTTTGCTTGGATTTTGACGTTGTAACATAGGGAGTCAAACATGTTAGGCCCTCGGGTGTCAGATGCCGCGTGGGTGACGCCCCGCAGTATGTGCTTGGCACGGAGGTAGTTAAAAAGTTCCCTACCAGGGAGGAGGAATGTCTGCTGAAGTTCGAGGAATTGCTTTATTCCCATGGCCTCTATGATTTGGGATACTCTTACTATCCCCCTCTCTGTCCATTTGTCTAGAGCCAGGTTGTGTGTGAGGTATTGTAGTTTTGTTAGGGGGGCATATAAAATCATAGGGTGGGTAAGCATTTTTGGGCCCACTGTCGCCATATGTGGAGGGCTGTGCTAGTAGTCGAAAGCAGGCCAGAGTGTTGGGGCTGAGACTTGAGTTGGATCCATAGGAGGTCCAACAGAGTATGTGGTGCGATAGTTGCGGTTTCCAGGTGGTACCATAGGGGGCGCATTGGGGCCCGCAGTAAGCATGCTATTTGGGACAGGACTGTAGCTAAATAATATTTGGAAATATTGGGTACACCCACCCCTCCACCACCCATGATGAGGGTTATGCTCATTAAGGAAACTCTTGGTGGTTTCTTTTTCCAAATATAGGCTTTGGGCATGCGCTGATATCGTTGCAGTAACAACTTTGGGATGTCATCAGCAAAGGCGGCTATTTTTGGGGACCTAGTGGCGAGGGGACTCCTGCGATTTTTTTTGGTCCATTTTGATTTTGTGTATCAAAGGTTCTAATGCTAGGATAAATATGAGGGGTGATAAGGGGCACCCCTGCCGCGTACCGTTCGTCAGGGCAAAACATCGGGATATGAAGCCGGAGCTCATGACCGTAGCTGTCGGGGAGGAGTACAGTGACAGGAGGCCCCCGAGAAATTTTTCAGGAAATCCGAATCTGCGGAGGACCTCCGTCATGTGGCCCCAATGGAGCCGGTCAAAGGCTTTTTCTGCGTCCAGAGCCATTAACAGTCCTTGCATCTTATTCTTGGCCATGAGCTCCAGTACATCCAATGCCCTCCTGGTGTTGTCCTCCACCTGGCGATCTGGGACAAAGCCCGATTGCTCTGGGGAGACAAGCGTGCATAGGAGCGGGCATATTCTGTTGGCTAATACCTTGGCAAATAGTTTAGTGTCTGCATTTAGTAATGAAATAGGGTGGTAATTTGTGCAGAGGTCCGTGGGTTTGCCTGGTTTGGGGATAGTGATTATGGTAGCCTCCAGCATTTCGGGGGGATGTAGCCTTTCTCCATGATGTTGTTAAACAGGTCAGGTGTCAGGTGTGGGAGCAGTAGGTCTTCAAATGATAGTAGTGGGTGGTAAATCCGTCTGGGCCTGGGGCTTTATGTCTAGGAGTGTCTTTAAGTGCTCTGGAGATTTCCTCGGGGGTGATTGGGTTGTTAAGTGGCGAGGCTTGGTCGCTGGAGAGCTGGGGGAGCTCCACCCCGTCTAGGTAGGCGGTTAGTTCCTGCAGAGTTGGTTGGTGTTGGAGAGGGTCTGAGGCGAGATTATAGAGTGCCCCGTAAAATGTTGCAAACATCCCTGCCCTGTTCCCCTGTCTGTAGTAATCACACTTGAGTTTGCGGAGTACCCTCTCCACTCACTGAAATTGATGAGTTTCTTAGGCCACCCTGATCTTATTAACTTCCCTTTTGTGTGTGTCTGTGGGTGAGGATTTGTGGAGGTCCTCGGCTATCTTAGGGTCTCTGAGTAGTGCGGTACTGGTTTCCGCGATTTTGCGTCTCAATGATGCTCCCTTTTTAATCAGTACCCCTCGTATCACTGCCTTATGGGCTAGCCATGTCACTGTCTCGGACGTGTCCTGACTCTGGTTTTCCGCAAAGTAGCGCACTATGGTTTTCCTCACCTCTACATTTTGTTCAGCCTGATCTATGAGCGACTCGTTGAGATGCCATTTTGCTCGTCCCCTGATTGGGTGCAGTGTGGTGAAGGAGGACATCAGGGGGGCATGGTCCGACCATGTAATAGAGTCAATAGTGACCTTGGCCAATGTGTCTAGGGTTTTACTGACCTACTAGGCACATGCCTATACGTGAGTATTGGTCGTGAGCCATCGAGTAGAAAGTGTAGTCCCTAGTTGCTGGGTATAGTGAACGCCATGTGTCATATAGGCCATGGGAGTGTAGGGGGGCGGAGAGTTTCTCGCCAAGAGAGGTGGAGCGAGGGTGGGAGCCTGGATTGTCCGATCTGTCGAAGTCAGCTTTTTCAGGGATTTCCTAATGAAGGCATATTGGTTGGTATTGTGGGCGTATAGGTTCACTATCGTCACAGGGACACCATTGAGGTTGCCAACTAGAATCAGCAGTCTACCCTCTACACATTTATACTTTATTGAACAATTAGGATACTGACTCCTCTTGTTTTGTTGGACGCCAGGGCATGGTACGAGGTGGGGTATCTGGCCGAGAAGAATTTTGGGGGGTTTGTGACAGAGAAGTGGGTTTCCTGTATACAGGCCACTGAGGCATGCATTGCGTGGAGCTGGGAGAAGGCGAGCCTGCGCTCCTGTGGTGTGTTCAAGCCACGGGCGTTTAAGGAGAGGACATTAAATTGGTGAGGGGGGATCATGTTGTTATTACGGCGCAACCGGTCTTCTAGGTCCACCAATTTGACTGTTAAGCGTGTTTGCTCTTCTTCTAATTTGTGGACTCTCTCCAGAATGCCATCATTGGCAAGGCAGAGATCTTCAGTTTTTTCCTCCAAAGCGTTTAAGCGGCTGCCCACCTCGTGTACCTCTCGGCGGATGTCATTGACCGCCAGTTGGAGATCCTCCTTCATAGAAGAGCGGAGCTCCTGGAGCATAGCCGCCATTCTTTTCTCCGACATGGAGATATCCCCAGGAGGAGGCTGTGTGGTCTCTGTGTCTGATCCCTGGTCTGAGGTGAGCGTTGGTGAGTGGAGCCGCCGCCATCTTGTTCCGGCCTTGTTTAATCCCGTCTGCCTTGGCCGAAGAAAAAAAATGCGCGCTGTGTTTTAGGGGAGGTGGAGGGTGAGGTCTCCCCAAGTCAGAGCTGCTGTATCATGTAGTTGTCTATCCAAGTTCTGCATTTTTTTAGTCGCTTTAGGCCATTTCTAGCATGGAGTTTAAACACCATGCGACCGTTCCATAGGACCAGAAGTCCCGCTCCTAAATTAAAGCAGTTTTAATGCCTACAGTATACCTTTAACCCCTTAAGGACACATGACATGTGTGACGTCATGATTCCCTTTTATTCCAGAAGTTAGGTCCTTAAGGGGTTAAAAACACCTGTGGTGGCTTATGTAACAGTTTTTAACAACAAGCTATAGTTTAGGAGATGGGGCACAAACAATTATTTGTTTCAAAATATTTGTTTCTTCATTGTGTACTGTATCTCTTTCCGAATATTTATAGTTTAATTTTTGGCTCAAACGAATTGCAATAACATAGGTGTTTTTGGAAGATTGTGTAAGAAACCAGCAAAAAAATAAAATAAATAAAGGCCATGGAAAAAAACATTAATGCAGTATTAAAGCTACTAATATATTTGCATGCACAAAAAAACAATTAGTCGAAAACAGGCATACCCATATCTACAATTTGATTTAGACTAAATTTACTCTTTCAAAAATAAATCCAGTTAGATAGATTCACATACGATGATCATGTGTGCTACTGTGACCATCAATGGCTTCATATATACAGCACTCCTGCACTAATGTGATTTTAATGAGGTTTTTTTATTTAACATCTGCAATTTTTGCTTTCAAATTTACATTTGTTATCAATTTCCTACACTTCAATGTTACAAAATATTAACACTGCTGAGGTGTTATGGAAGACCAGGATGCTTCAATAGCGACCTTCAGCTCTTCTGCATTGTTTGTTCTCATTTCTCTCATCTTTTTCTTGGCAATGCCCCATAGATTCTCTATGGGGTTCAGGTCAGGCAAGTTTGCTGGCCAATCAAGCACAGTAATCCCACGGTCATTGAACCAGGCTTTGGTGCCAAGTCCTGCTGGAAAATGAAGTCAGCATCCCCATAAAGCTCGTCTGCGGAAGGAAGCATGAAGTGCTCCAAAATCTCCTGGTAGACGGCTGCGTTGACCCTGGACTTAATGAAGCACAGTGGACCAACATCAGCAGATGACATGGCTCCCCAAATCAACACAGACTGTGGAAACTTCACACTGGACTTTAAGCATCTTGCAGTGTGTGCCTCTCCATTCTTCCTCCAGACTCAAAAGAGATGCAAAAGTTGCTCTCGTCAGAAAAGAGGACTTTGGACCACTGAGCAACAGATCAGGTCTGTTTTTCTTTAGCCCAGGTAAGACGCTTCTGACGTTGTTTGTTGTTCAGGAGTGGCTTGAAAAGAGGAATACGACATATGAAGCCCATGTCCAGGATCCGTCTGTGTGTGGTGGCTCTTGATGCACTGACTCCAGCCTCAGTCCACTCCTTGTGAAAGTCCCCAACACTTTTTAATGGCCTTTTCCTGGCAATCCTCTCCAGGCTGCGGTCATCCCTGCTGCTTGTGCATCTTTTTCTTCCACACTTTTCCCTTCCACATAACTTTCTATTAAGGTGCTTTGATACAGCACTGTGGGAACATCCAACTTCCTTCGCAATGACCTTTTGAGGCTTTCCCTCCTTATGCACAACTGTCAGGTCAGCAGTCTTCCCCATGATTGAGATTCCAACTGAACCAGACTGAGAGAGCATTTAAAGGCTCAGAAACCCTTTGCAGGTGTTATGGCTTACTTAGCTGATTCGAGTGGAACACTGTGAGCCTAGAATATTGCACCTTTTCACAATATTCTAATTTTCTGAGATTGTGGATTTGGGATTTTCATGAGCTGTAAGCCATAATCATCGCACTTGTGACAAATCACGGCTTGAACTATCTTGCGTTGCATGTAATGCGTCTATCTCATATATTAGTTTCCCCTTTTACGTTGCATCACAGCCAATAAATGAATGTTTAATTAAATTCATTGGTAACAAACAATGTTTAATTGCACATATAAGACTTTAATAGAATCCATGCAAAATGGTCAATGCATACAGAAGATATCAAATATGCAGAAAAAACAACTTACTGAATCATAATTGTACTATACTAAGATGTTTGATCATGATAATTAACCATCAATAAGATACATTTCACTTAAGGTTGAAATATTTAAATTATGAAAACCCATTTATTTGACTAATTTTAGATACAAGTATTCATCTGCGATTACACTACTTGCTTTGAAGAAGAAGTGACAGATGCCCTAATAAAAATCAGCCAGCTGGTTTATAGAAAAAACATCACAATCAATTATATCTACAGATTAAAAGTACATAAAACATCTGTACTCAGCTAAGAGCTTTTAATAATTTCATATTAGTTTTGCAATATTACTCATAATTTCATAATAAAATACACATTTTGTTGCTTTAATATTTTAATATATTCATTTGAAAAATCATCTTAATGTAGACAATTTTGCTACTCAGTTAAAATTCTCTAATTTGTTGTCTATCTTTAGAAAGGCATCCCTATATGTGTAATCCATGCTATGTCTTGAAAATGCCATAGAATTATTTAAAGACTTTAGCTTTTATACTACCTATCTTACATTCTACATTCTATAACAGTGTGTATGTATTTTTCTTTTACACATGAACATTCAGTACACTATGCTATGTTGATATGCATGAGCTAAGTTGTATAGACAAAAAGTTTAAACAATTCTTAAAATTCAGCTCTTTAGCTAGTTACTTTACTTTTTTTTTTTACATATTCACTTCCTTAAAGGGATACGATAGTCACCAGAACAACGACAGCTTATTGAATTTGCTCTGGTGAGTAGAATCATTACCTTCAGGCTTTTTGCTGTAAACACTGTCTTTTCAGAGAAAATGCAGTGTTTAGATCACAGCCTAGTGATAACTTCCCTGACCACTTCTCATATGGCTGTTAGAGATCCTTCCTGGGTCATGGCTGCCTAAAATGCATCCAAACTTTCAGTCTCTCCTCCCTCTGCATGCAGACACTGAACTTTCCTCATAGAGATTCATTGATTCAATTCATCTCTATGAGGAGATACTGATTGGCCAGGGCTGTGTTTGAATTGTGCTGGCTCTGCCCCTGATCTGCCTCTTTGTCAGTCTCAGCCAATCCTATGGGGAAGCATTGTGATTGAATCAGGCTAAAACTTCTGATGATGTCACCAGGCAGTGGGCAGGTCTAAAAGAAACAGGGACAGAGCCAGCAGCTTCAGACTTGAATACAAGTAAGATTTTACTATGTTTAGGGAGTCATGAGGGGACAAGGGGGGCTAGATGGTGGTTCTAATCCTGTAGGGTCAGGAATACATGTTTGTGTTCCTGACCTTATAGCACTCCTTTTAAAATGTTACCTGAATCATAACCAGTGTAGCCCTCAAAAACCCTGATCTGCCTCCTTGTCAGTCTCAGCCAATCCTATGGGGGAGCATTGTGATTGGATCATGCCACCACTTCTTGTTTTTCTCAGTCAAACAGCATGCAGAGTTACAGCTTCAGGCTTGAATTCAGCAAGATTTTGCTATATTTATGGAGGCATGAGGGGCCCAGGGGGGCTCAATGGTGGTTTTTGTGTTCCTGACCCAATAGTGATTGCTTAGTTCCACCAAACATTTTGTCCACTCACAAGTTACAACTTACAGACTAGAATTCTTTCATTTTTGTACTGCTTTCTTCCTGCCACACAAAACAGTGTGAACTTGGAGTGAACAGAGTGAAACATCTACTCTCCATTATTTGATTTTTTTAATCTTTGTTTACCTCCTACAAATACCTTTTTATCTAAACATCATTTTGAACTAGGGTATAGTATTAAATAGAAATGAGAGGTAGGAACAGAAGTAAAAATGTCGGGTTGCTTTTAAGAAATGGGGGGTAACCCCTAGTAAATATTGTAAAGAGAAAAGGAGGGAATAAACAAAGACAGATAAACCAAAGGGTTAAGGTAAATCAGTCCCAACGGTTCCCTGTAATTGCAGTGCAACCCAAAGGAAAATAATTTAAAAATTAACTTTTAATAGATTCCTTCTAAAAAATCAATGCCTAATAGATAGGTAATAGGTAACACACAAATATTGATTAAATAAAAAACGGAGAGAGAGGAGAATAGAGCTTGCAGAGTAACTAGGTTATTCACAGAAAAAAGAGAGAGAAAGGGGTTGCCTAATATATCGTGGAAACATCCAATAGTATCTATAGTGAAAAAAAGGTCTTAAGTCTGTCTAACTGTGCAAACCCTAGTATAACTAGTGCTGTCTCCTAACTCCCAGTACTCACAGGCTCGAATCACCTGCCTAAATATAACAAAGTGAAGCCTCAATAGAAGATACAGAGAGGTTAAAGTCTAAAGATAAAAGTGAAGAGAAGGTGGTCTGCTCGGAGCATGCTAAATGATCTAAACTAGCTGCAGCATAGTCCCCAGTCAATCTCCAACCACCCGCTCGCTAACTAATCCCGACGCGTGTTTCGCCACAGAGGCTCTTCCAAGGGAACCGAGCTGGACGCCGGCCATCATTTAAATAGCCCGCCCTCCTCTAGGATTGGTCAATGTTCAGACCAATCACAAACGAGGGGGCGGAGTCAAACGCCGAAGCCGATTAACCCATGATCGCAGGGGAAGCCGGCACGGAAGATTAATGAAATGAAAAAGTCTTTAGAAAAGTCAAAATGAAGTGTGATTGTGGATGAATAAACTATTGAAGTAGAATGTGATATGAAACAAGTACCTGCATAATGAGCAGGCTTGTGAATAAAAGTGTCCATCATTGTTATGAAATAACATATCAAGATACAATTATAACATTACATAACTAATACCTGGGTTATAAAACAAAGAATTAGTTGTTATAAAAAAATTGCTCTTAAAGCTTAAAAGCATAATAGAAACAGACTTATAAATGTAGGTTCTCAATGCTGGAAAATACATATGACCAAAGTCATGCAGGTCAATTGCCCAATAGTAATGAGAGTAATGATAGAATTATAAACAACATGGTGCACCAGATTGAAAAGGTGTCCATTGCTGTTACAAAGTAACAGATCAGGATGTAATAGTATCACTGCATCAACAGTGTATGAATGGTGAAAGAACTATCTACAAAAAGGTATTAGTTATTTAGTAAACACTTGTTCTAGCATCTTGAATACATATTAGAAACAGGCTTAGAAATGTAAGTCCTAAATGCAAGAGAAATTACAGGACCAAGATCATGCAGATCAAATATATTGCTCAATAAGAATGAAAGTAATCATAAAATTATGAACAGCAAAATCCACTTGTGAATGCTTGAAAATAGTAAACTATTCCATATATAAAGAAAAAGATAAACAATGAGGCTTGGTACCAGATTCGCCCATAAATTTAGAGCAACTGTACTGGCAAAAAACTGATTAAGAATGGATGAATGGAGTGAAATTGAACTCTTCATTCAATCCTTTAGGATAAAGTGTTTGAAACAAATAAATCCAACGGGATTCAGCTTTAAGTAATGCAATGTTAATATCCCCTTTTCTGTGGTTTTGGAAGACTTTTTGAATCACTTGGAATTTAAGTACATTGGGTCTAGAGTTGTGATTTGTACGTACGTGCCTTGCTAGCGGGGTGTCCAAATGTAAATTCAGAATTGAATTAATATGTTGCAAGACACGTCGACGTAATTGCTGATAGGTCTTACCAATGTACTGTAATCCACATTCACATGTGATGATGTAAATGACATTGGTAGAACCACAGTTGATAAAGGAATTAGCCTCGATGTCTTTGGCAGTTCTACGATTCCGTACTTTTTTAGATGGTAAAATAAAGTTGCAAGCCTTACAGAGCCCACATCTAAAAAGGCCCTTAGTCTGAAGCCAAGTGGATTGGCTTGGTAGTGGTTTCAAATGACTCTGGGTAAGGAGATCTGCAAGGTTCTTTGCTCGTCGATAGGTTACAGAAGGTTTATTGGTAATGGTGTTCTTGAGACATGTATCGTGTTGGAGTAATGGCCAATTACGATTGAATACCTGTAAGGTATTGTTTCAATTTTTGTCATAGGTCCTTATGAGTCTGGTAACCCTAGTGGTGGATTGAGTGGTCTTAGGAGGTTTGTGTAAGCTCTCAGATCTATCTACGATTTTTGTTCTTTGGTAGGCTTTCTTAAGGATACGATTCGGATAACCTAGACTTTTGAATCTCTGTCTGAGAATTTTCGCTTCTCTTTCAAAGTCTTCTGGGTTGGAACAGTTTCTTTTTACCCTAAGGTATTGGCCGTATGGTATGTTAGCCTTTACATGAAATGGATGGAAACTGTCCCAATGCAATAGACTGTTCGTAGCAGTGGGTTTTCTATATAGTGAGGTGGATACTGATCCATGCTCTGACAGAGCAATAGTGAGATCTAAAAAGACTAGGTGACTCTCATGAATAACATGAGTAAGTTTAAGATTAATTTGGTTGATGTTCAAAGCATCAACCCAATCCTTGAATAATGAAAAAAGAGCCTAACCAGAATATTAGCACATCGTCAATGTAACGAAACCATTTGAAGATTGACGAAGTGTACATGGAATAGGTACTGGTAAACACTATAGTTTCTTCCCACCATCCCAAAAAGAGATTAGCGTAGCTGGGTGCACACGACGAGCCCATCGCAGTGCCCCGTAGTTGTAAATAATATTTCCCATTGAATGTAAAATAATTATGTGTAAGGACAAATTGTAATAGGAGCAGGATAAACTCCTGTTCCTGTAAATTCAATGTTTTAGCTTTTTTTAAAAAAATAGGCTACTGCTGCTAAACCCTTATCATGTGGAATGTTGTTATACAATGCTACTACGTCCAAACTCGCCAGGGATGTATAAGGGGGCACCGTAAGATGTTCCAGGACAAGGAGTGTCTGTTTTGTGTCCCGTATGTGTGATTTTAAACCTGTTACCAAGGGCTGTAACAGCTTGTCCAAAAATTGGCTAGCTCTCTCAGTTAGGCAATGGTTATCCGATACGATTGGCCTACCGGGAGGGTTCTGAGAATCTTTATGTATTATATTAATTTAAATAGACCAGAATCATACCTATAACAAATAGGTATCTATTTACCTTTTTTAATTTTTATCTTTATTTTGCTTCCAAAATACCAGTTCGTTATCCAATTTAAGGCGATTTCTACTACCTCTTTCATACTCATTATCATAACTAATTTTGATAATGTTAAATTTGCCTTCTTGATGCAGTCTTTACTTTGTAACTGGGTATTCAACCTTGATGAGTAGAAATTCATGGGCTTCCCACCAACTGTGAGGATCCTCAGCCTTGTTTGAAGGTAGAAATTATTGTAGCAATTATTGTAACTATGGACAAACAACTGATATTTGTAGCCTTCAGTAGTGATTGGGCAGTCATCTGATTTCAGAAAAGGCAAGAAGCTCCAGTCATGCTCTTCCTGCTTCCTCTTTTTTATCTTAGCGGGCTATTTATATGATAATGACTGTTAGGAAAAGTAATTTCCTTTGTTACTTCTGACTTCCTAGCAGGCAGCTGGCACACAATGCCCTGCAACCCCTCATGTGCACCCACATGCTAGGAATAGTCATTTTTTTTGTAAAGTATTTGGAGGTAGGGCAAACACATTTTCCTGAACTGTTCATTTCTAGAAGTCAGAGGGGAGTTGAAGAGGTAGGTACATTTTATTGTTGGCTAGTAGTTCAAGGAACACTATAGTCACCTAAATTACTTTAGTTAAATAAAGTGTATAGATTATTCCCCTGCAATTTCACTGCTCAATTCACTACCATTTAGGAGTTAAATCACTTTGTTTCTGTTTATGCAGCCCTAGCCACACCTCCCCTGGCTATGATTGACAAAAAAAAAACTGGTTTCACTTTCAAACAAATGTAATTTACCTTAAATAATTGTATCTCAGTCCCTAAATTGAACTTTAATCACATACAGGAGGCTCTTGCAGGGTCTAGCAAGCTATTAACATAGCAGGGGATAAGAAAATCTTAATTAAACATAACTTGCAATAAAGAAAGCCTAAATAGGGCTCTCTTTACAGGAAGTGTTTATGGAAGGCTGTGCAAGTCACATGCATGGAGGTGTGACTAGGATACATAAACAAAGGGATTTAACTCCTAAATGGCAGAGGATTGAGCAGTGAGGCTGCAGGGGCATGTTCTATACACAAAAACTGCTTCATTAAGTTAAGGTTGTTCAGGTGACTATAGTGTCCCTTTCAGCATATCTAATATGCAACATACTTAACCACTCTTTCCCAAATATAGTCTCATATTCCACACTCTGCTCTCTACCTCTCCCACTCTATAGACCAAAGGCATTCAGTACTTTTCTTCTCTGAATTATAAAATAGAGGATATAGAACTGGAAAAAAATTATAAACACACACATATGCCTATATTACCATATAAGCCCCTTTTATTGGGTTTAACATGAATCAAAATAATTTATTGGTCATGGTTAATGAATGTTAAAACAAAAAAGTAAAAATAAAAATAGTAGCAAAGAAAAAAATTAAATATGGCGAGAAGTAGTAGACAACAAAAATGTTACCACAATAAACATACTTATTAAAGGGACACTCTAAGCACCATCACCACTACAGTGCACCTTTGGGGTTATGGTGCCCACAGTCTCCTAGTGCCATACTATGATAAATTGTTGTGTCATTTTCAAATTATTTGATGCTTACCTAGATCTGTTGGGCTCTATGTTCTATCTGAGCTGATATGCTAAAGTAGTAGTAGAGAAGTAAAGTAGAAGTCCTGCACCTTGTCAGACTTCCTCCATTATAAATTCATATTGTGTTCATACAGCACAGCCCTCACCCTTGCTAAACAATCCTACTTTTCCCCTATCATTAGTTCATGCTCACGCAATCCCAGGCATCTCTTTAATACCTTCAACTCTCTCCTTCGCCCACCTCAAGCCACCCCCGAAACTAACCTTTCAGCCAATAACCTTGCATGCTACTTTACTGACAAGATTAAACAGCTAAGGAAATAATTCTTCCCCCTTTGCTCCTCCCTCTCACAACCATACCTGGACCATACCTTCACTACCATACAAGCCTTCTCCCCAGCTACAGAACAGGAGGTGGCTGCGCTTCTCCTTTCCTCTCTTCCCTCTTCAATCTGGCTTTCACCCCCTCCAATCTACTGAGACTGCTCTTATTAAAGTTACAAATGACCTAATCACAGCTGAATCCAAAGGACACTACTCCATACTAATCCTTCTTGACCTTTCTGCCACCTTTAACACTGTCTCCAGAGGTGTCACTGCTGCCTTTAAGGTGTCTCTTTTTGCAATAACACCACCTGCTCTCGTCCTCTCTTGGTTGGAGTCCCCCAAGGATCTGTTCTTGGTCCCCTTCTGTTCTCTCTTTATACTGCCTCTCTTGGCAAACTCATTAACTCCTTTGGATTCCATTACCATCTGTATACCGACGACACCCATATATATCTCTCTTCCCCTGACCTCTTCCCTGCTGTCCTACAGCATGTCACTGCTTGTCTTTCTTCAATCTCAGACTGGATGTCCTCCCGCTTTCTGAAACTCAATCTCTCTAAAACTGAGCTTCTTATTCCCCCCCCACACCTCATAATGCTGATCCTCCTCCTACGCTTTCCCTGCAAGTTAACAGTACTTACATCAGTCCATCCTTGCAAGCTCGTAGTCTTGGTGTTATCTTTGATCCTAGCCTCACCTTTGCGCTGATCTTTTGCGCTGATCTTTCTCACCCATCGCTCCTCCCATACCTCGCCCCTATGTAAATCTTTACACTGGCTTCCTGTATCCTATAGGTGTCAATTCAAAATATGAACCTTACCTATAAAGTTCTAACCAACTCTAGCCCATCTTACATTTCTTCACTGATTTATAGATATGCCCCTTCTCGGTCTCTCCGCTCTTCCGTGACCACCTCCTGTCCGCTGCTCCCACCCTTATTGCTAACTCGCACTTGCTGGACTTCTCGCCAGTGGCTCCCTTCCTTTGGAAAAACCTACCTACCCCCATCAGACTCTCCCCTAGTCTTCAACTGTATAAAAAGTCCCTCAAAACGTATCTGTTCAGAAATGCTTATGGACTCCCATAGTAAATTATCTATACCTATCCACATCTGTCTCTTGCTCTTCTGAAGAGCCACACTTCACTCTCTCCTCCAGTTATGCTATTTTTCACCTTGTTTTGTGGCTGTCACCCTTGCTGCCCTGTTGTATATTTGTACCCCATCTCCAGTAAGTAAGCTTGTTTGACCAGGGCCCTCATCTACCTATTGTTCATGTTTCACTGTGTAATTGTCTAATTTATTGTAAATATCCCCCCCTTTCATAATATTGTAAAGCGCTGCGGAATTAGTTGGCGCTATATAAATACCAATAATAATAACAAAAATAATAATTATCATGCCATCTCGTACCAAGTTTGGACATTATTCATTAGCTGTGAGTGATTAGGTGAATTCATAATACCATACCAAACATTACAGACAAAATAATTTAATGAATTCAGATGACAACAACAAAAAATAATAATCTATTAATATTGCAGTTTGCATTCAGAGACTTCAGTGTCTTCTATTTTGAGCTAGAAGACCTGAAGCAAGAAAACGGGATTTGAATTCCATAGGTCATTCATTTTATATACATTTTAAAACAATTGTACAGATTCTCTACAAGGATAAGGTAATTGCTTATAGTTACTGTAAAGTGCTGTATAAACATGAAAATAAAAAGTTTTATTTATTGAATAACATTACGTCACACATAAAGGAGAAAACAAAGTTTGATGACTAATCCAGATACACACATAATGATACACATGCAGATACACAGACACACAGAATGACATACACTCACATACACAGTATGACACATAGATACACAGACACACTCTGACACACATGCGAGTACACAGGCACACACACATACAGATACACATATAGACACCCCTACAGACACACATACAGATACACATACAGACACCGATAAACACACACATGCAAACTGTACATTTTTGTATTCACTCTCCTGCCTTTTAGGTACAGGAGGGTGACTTCCCTGGAGTTATGAGGCAGGCTAAGGCTGATGGGAGTCAGAGCTCCCACTCTGACTCCCTCCTCCCCTTTCACCTTCCACGCGTTGCTTTCCTCCTTTTCCAACTTCATGGCTCTGTTAGCTGGGAGGAAGTGACAGCTCACTTCCTCCCAGTTTGACGTCATCACAACAGGACCTGGTCTCTTAAAGTGCTGCAGTGCTGACTTCTAAGGGTTGAATTATAAGTAGGATTAGGGGTTGGATTATGCATTCTATTATGGGTTGAATTATAGATAGGAATTTAGAGTGGATTATGGGAAGGATGAAGGTTGGATTTTTTTATAAGATTATGGGTTGGTTTAAGGGTTGGAATAGGGTTTGTTTTAAGGGCTAGCTTAGAGACAATATTAGAGGTAGAATTACAGGCAGGTTCAGTGAAAAAAAGTATACATGTGGCATATCATTGTACATATGATCAGCTGCAGAATACACATATATAGTGTTTGCAGAAGTAGGACATGCATATTTTACGAATTACCTCAAAACAAAACATGTGTAGAAAAAAACCCAAAGAAGAAACAAAGTGTCAAAATGTCCTTGCTTACATTGCCTGGTGGATGTACTTTCTACAAAGAAATACTTTTGTGTAGCGGTTTTGGATTCTGTGACTACTATAAAAGCTGTAGTCCCAGCATCAGAGGCGTCACTAGAAACCACCTGGTCCCAGTGTGAAAATCAGGCCCCTCTCCCATGAGTCTTCATCACCCCCCTCCAATGTCTCATTCCCACCTCCAGCTTTTTTGTATGTCTCATTCCAGTACCCATGCCCCCTCATGTGTTCCATTCCCTCTCCCCCTCAGCCCCTCCATTTGTACCAGGGTCTGATTGCACTCTTAAAGTGCCGCAATGCTGACCGAGCCACTTAAAACAGTGCATCGGGTGGCCCTATGATTATGGGCCCCCTCTCTCCCCTTCCCCTCTGTGTCCCGTTCCTCCCTCTCTCCCCCTTCCCCTCAGTGTCCAATTCCTCCCTCTTTCTATCCCCCTCACCTCCATGTGTCCCATACCCTCCCTGTTGTATGGGACACATGGAGGGTATGGGACACATGTTGTATGTCCCATTCTTCCCTCTCTCCCTTCCATGTGTCTCATCCCCTCCCTCCCCTTAATGTCTCCCATTCTTCCCTATCACCCCTTCCTTTCCATGTGTATGATGCCTTCCATCCCCCTCCCCGTTATGTGTCTCATCCCCTACCTCTCTCCCCTCCTTCTGAACCTGCTTCTCTGCCGTGGTTCCCGGTCTGACAGGAAGTGCTCTCACAGTGAGCTCTTCCTGTCAGACCGCTCCTCCATGCTACACATGGGCAGGAAGGGAGCAGCATAGACCCCCCCCCCCCTCCTGCCAGACACCCGGGAACCAGGAAGGCCTTGGAGTGTGGGGCCCGGTTGCAGCTGCGATCCCTGTGACCGTGGTAGGTACGCTGCAGCTCAGCATGCCAAATTTTGCAAAGTTTTAGCTTTAAAACTGTAATTCACTCTTTAAAGTAGTTGTTTTATAACTTCAATTAATTCATTTTAGTCCTAGACAGATTGGGCATTTTAACAATCAGGACTAATTAGTGGATCTATTTTGAGTTAGTTTTCTTTAGTTGCACTTGGTGCATACGAATTATTAAAATTAAGACTGAAATGTTTATTTTAAAAATAGTTTTTTATTTTTTTTATATTTTATTCTATTTAATATTATGTTATGTATACATGTAGGGTATCAAAAGAAAGCTCTATTTCACTTTTTTTTTTTATATATATATAACATGTATGGGTGAACTTGTACAGAAAGGGGGAAATTGTGGTAGAATGAACTCAAGGCAAAAATGGCAAATTTTTTAAATATTTTTTTTAAATGGCTTTGATCACTAACGGGTCGCATCTCAAACAACCTTGGTGCTTAAAGGATGAACATATTTTCACAAGAAACATTGTTGATGTATTTAAGTTAGGCATAGTTTAATTTTTGTTGCAATATAACTTGTTATGCTTTTCTTTATATCGCATTATGTAATGATTCTTGAAATTGTTCTCCAGGGTTCAGGCCGTAGTATAACATTTCTCCATCAATCCCTGCCCATGCCATCCTTTGTGTGGTAAACCTTGCAGCCCATTCTCCGGTTTTACTGACAGCAATCAATCCACCTCTCCCATGTACTTTGTTTTTCATGTAGTCAAGTGCTTGATCTGAAGCATCCCTTGGACTTTTACCTAGAAACAAGTGATATAAAATATTAATTAATGAATAAAAAGGTGATATGATATACAGTATAGGCAACCTTTCTAATGTCACAAACATACTTACAAGTAGAAAATATATTTAAAAAAAATGCATGTTTTAGAGCACTCATTGACTAAAAAAGGAAACTTTGTTCATGGTAGATGTCTGTTCCACTGTGAAATTTCTCTTGGATTCTGGGATAAAATTCAGTTTTAAATCAATTAACTATATAAATATAAATAAAAACGTTGTCTTTATTTAAACACCTTACAATCATTTTTTTTTTTCATATTCTTTATTTTTGTCATGCATAGGTTAGAACATGTAGAAACAATAACATGTCAGAAAGAATATACAAATTTTCAAGTTTGGGTCAAACATGCTAAGAGTTATTGTACTTTTTTTTGTCATCCTAAATTAACACATCTAGATACTGATGAAACACAAAACATTGCAAATTGTGAGTAGGTGCTTGCAGACTTGTTGTGCCTTGAGGGGGAATCACCTTCTCCGGTGCAATGGGTCAGGCAGGAAGCCTGCATTAATAATTTTAGCAGAAGGTTTGCTGTATACCAAATTAACCATTGAAAAAAATAGTTTAGGACATGCAAATCTATTCATGATTGCCTCTAAGAAACACCAGCCTAATTGGTCAGATGCGTTTTTGGAATCTAAGTAAAACAGTAGTCCCTCCTTTGTAATAGCATTTAAGCAGTGTACAATGTCCAATACTTTTCTTGTATTGTATGCAATTTGTCTTGCCTTTACAAACCCCACCTGATTGTCCCCTATATTTTGAAGTAAAATCTTGCTCAGATCATCCACAGATAATTTTACAAGTATCTTAGCATTGGGAAATAGAGCAAAAGTTTTGGCACTGGGTGGGTGCTTTTCCAAGTTTTGGAAGTGTAAAACCATGGGCTGACATAATTTTGTTGGTAAGCTTTCTTGAGGTTGTTTAAGTTGGTCATTGTGTATATTTTGGACATGTATCTAATACTTGATGTGAGATATCTGCTCCTGATCTGGTCATCTTTGCATTATATTTTGGAAAGAAACATTTTGTTGTTACCAGAAATGTGGAGATGCATATCTTACTTTATGATTATCTATTCATTGTCATTCATCATTTCTGTACTCTACTTCCCAAACTTTGTTGATGATTAATCATTCTGAAAATGTACAGCCCTTACGTTCCGACGTGTACTCTTTTGACATTAATAGGCTAAGATTTAAGACTGTGTTTGCTGGAGTGGGATAAAATGAGTTGCTTAAATCAATGAAGAAAAATGATCATCAATATTCTCACTTGCGACTTTTTTATGTGTCTCACAGTTTGATTATATTGAATTATGAAATTGATTTTTCATAATCATATTTATAGACAGACTTTCTGCAAACAAAATTATACTTGCTTAAAATATTTCTGTTCCCTTTTTTATGATTTTAATCTTTAAATTAATGTATTCACACTACTCAACTTTTCTCTTGCCCATCCAGTGTATTGAAAAATAATGTAATGCACATTATGCAAAATAATTGAAATTTTAACAAAGTCCAATTACATTGATCAATGTACTAAATTCAGTTTTCATTCTCATTTAAAGAAAAGCTATTCTTGGACCCAGAGTGCAGCAACAGAAATGTAGGGATAGAGACAAATGGTTTTACACTTTGTTTTACAATAAATCTTGAAAGGATTAAACCATACAATTGTCATTGGTTTCACTCACGGGCTAAAACTCTTCAATTCAAAAACATAAAATGAAAATTACTTGACTCAAAACATGTGGATGTGAATGTCTTCTTCAAATAAACATTAGGATAAATTGATGCAAAGTATTGATAACATTGTATTAGCCCACCAAGCAGTTTTGTTTGAAAAAGCATAACATTTATTTGAAACATGGAATGCATAGCACATAAACATAAAACAAAACAACAATTTTGTGTATAGATTGCTATTCAGACAAAATTAAAAATTAAATTAGGTAAATGTACACATTTAATGTATGTGTGTGTGTGTGTGTGTGTATAAACAAATTAAAAATAAATGTGTACATTTACCTAATTTCATTTTCAATTTTTTCATATTAAAGGACCACTATAGTGCCAGGAAAACATACTCGTTTTCCTGGCACTATAGTGCCCTGAGGGTGCCCCCACCCTCAGGGTCCCCCTCCCGCCGGGCTCTAGGGGGTGGAAGGGGTTAAACTTACCTCTTTCTCCAGCGCCGGGTGGGGAGCTCTCCTCCTCCTCTCCGCCTCCTCTCCTCGGCTGAATACGCATGCGCGGCAAGAGCCGCGTGCGCATTCGGCCAGTCTCATAGGAATGCTTTCCTATGGACGCTGGTGTCTTCTCACTGTGATTTTCACAGTGAGAAGCGTGGAAGCGCCTCTAGCGGCTGTCAATGAGACAGCCACTAGAGGCTGGATTAACCCTAATATAAACATAGCAGTTTCTCTGAAACTGCTATGTTTATAGAAAAAAGGATTTTAAAAAGGGCACCCAGACCACTTCATTAAGCTGAAGTGGTCTGGGTGCCTATAGTGGTCCTTTAAGGTTATTTAAGGGACACTATAGTCACCAGAACAACTACAGCTTATTGAATTTGTTCTGGTGAGTAGAATCATTACCTTCATGCTTTTTGCTGTAAACACCGTCTTTTCAGAGAAAATGCAGTGTTTACATTACAGCCTAGTGATAACTTCACTGGCCACTCTCAGATAGCTGTTAGAGATCCTTCATGGGTCATGGCTGCCTAAAATGCATCCAAACATTCAGTATCTCCTCCCTCTGCATGCAGACACTAAACTTTCCTCATAGAGATTCATTGATTCCATTCATCTCTATGAGGAGATGCGGATTGACTAGGGCTGTGTTTGAATTGTGCTGGCTCTGCCCCTGATCTGCCTCTTTGTCAGTCTCAGCCAATCCTATGGGGAAGCATTGTGATTGGATCAGGCTACAACTTCTGATGATGTCACCAGGCAGTGGGCAGGTCTAAAGGAAACAGGGACAGAGCCAGCAGCTTCAGACTTGAATACAAGTAGGTTTTTACTATGTTTAGGGAGCCATGAGGGGACCAGGGGGGCTAGATGGTGGTTCTAGCCCTGTAGGGTCAGGTTCTAACCCAGTAGGGTCAGGAATACATGTTTTTACAATGTTACCTGAATCATAACCAGTGTAGCCCCATACACAAATATATAATGTATATATATATATATTTGTGTTCAGGTCTACACTGGTTAATATTCAGGTAAAATTGTTAATAACCTTTATATGAAAAAGTCGGTTGAAGTGTGCCGAAACCGACGTATGCTGTAGGCCAGTAAATAAAGTGGGCCTACATATATTAAAGGTAGGACCAATTACAATGAGGTAAGGAAGGGGGGAGTCCCTTTTAAAGGTCCACAAGCCCCTCCCACAAGCCCCTCCCACAACTCCAGGCCCTGCCTTCCAATTTGTGTTCGTGGGTACACCAGTTATGATTCAGGTAAGATTGTTAATAACCTTAATATGAAAAAGTTGGTTGAAGTGTGCTAAAAGCGACGTATGCTGGAGGCCAGTAAATAAAGTGGGAAAAAAGTAACACATCCTTGCTTAAACACATTTATTGATAAATACACATAATGCAACCTAAGTACTTTAAGAGGAAATTTTCTCAAAGGCTTTAGGCATCTCTTGTATTGGTTGAGGAATGTAGGTTATATAAGATGATGACTTCCAGTGGCCCAGCAATTTAATGACATGGACTGGAACATTCTGGCTGGATGTTGTAGATGTGGCCCCTATTTTAAATGAGTGTCCTGAATAAATGCTAGGGTTCAGGCCGAGTCTCATTAACAATAAGCGGACGAAAAACATGAATTTGGACGTGGTGAGGCTAGCCCCGTGCAGTGACAGAAGTGACTGTGAGGCATGATTTTGTAGGGTGAGAAGTTAAGAATTGAAAACTTTAACTGGGCACCAAGAATTGTTCGTGGGGTAATAAGGAATGTGGACAGGCTGGCCTAGCTGGCTCGTTTTGGTCACTGGCATAGTGAATATGTAATGATCTAGGTGTTACCTTAAATATGAGACGTAGAGATAGGGTTGTGCGTTATGTTGTCTACTTATGGTGAACTCCCTTGGTCTCAGGAAGCCATAAAAGGCTAGCTATATGCCTTCCTTAATGACTGAGTTAGTCTGGGGTTCAAACAGGGTTGAATCTAGTACCTCGGACATGTCTTTGAATAACTGTTTGTTGATAGGTAGCCTTTTTTGTGGGTTAGGACCGTCAGCCTTGGCTATGCTCTTAAGTATGGTCTTGGTGGGGTATAAGGAGAGGAAAATAGAGTTATTGGGGAAGGCGGTGTACATATGGTGTTGGATGTCTATCAGGTATAACTTAATTGTGTTGTGTGATAACCTGGAATGCCACCAGGGAGGTCATATCAAACATGTTATCTAGTTGATGGTCCACCATAAATTTCCTATATAAGGAAAATGCCCTGTCATAGGTAGTATGAATGTTGGCAGATAGGGGCAGTTTTGTCAGAGTCTGGCTATGGTGTAATAACATGCCTAGTCCATAATTAGTTCTTGGAGTAGGGGAACTGTTGTGGCCAGATGTGAGGCAGTGGGTAGGGATTCTAGGAAAGCTTGAAATTGAAAGCGAGACAAATTGATCACAAGCAGTATTTAAAATACCTGAGACATGGCAGCACACTAAGTAAAACTGATTGCAGGCTGCCAGCCATGTCAGTCTCCTGATGAACTTCATTATTATCAAAGAATCCGAGCGGCCTTTGTTAATAACGTGGCAAATTGCCTGATTGTCTGAAAAGCATTGTATTTGTTTTGCCTGACCACAAATGACCCCATGCTACTGCCGTGGCTACAATGGGGTAGACTTTGAAAAGCGCTGAGTTCTTGTAGAACCCCTCTATATCTTGTACCTCCTCAGGCCATCTACCCCAGAGCTATTCGGTGCCAAAAATGGCTGCGTAACCTGTGGTAACTGCTGCATCCATCCAAATGACGGGGGAGTGTATAGACAAATGTGGGAGAAACATGCTTCTCCCGTTCCATTCCGAGAGAAACATGTTCCATATAAGAAGATCTGCTTTGGCTTGGGCTTTGAGGGAGATGCAACTTTGGTTGCAAAAATGGGTACTAGACTCAACAGTCTGGAAATGAATGCTCTATTTGTGGGATGATTCTCATTGCAAAGTTTAGTGAGCCTAGCAGGGATTGTAATTCTTTCCGGTTACATGAGCCGGTATGTCTGTAATGATTGATGTCGTGGAGAATGCTCGTGATTTTCCCCTGGGGAAGATTGGCTTCCATAGCCACTGAATCTAGTTGTATCCCTAAGACATTGATAACTGTGTCGGGACCCTACGTCTTCTTAAGTGAGACTGGTACCCCTAGTGAAATGAAATAGCTTGACTGATTTACCCAAACTGCAAGAGGGTGAGGAATTACTTTAAGATAAATAAGAAACCATCTAGATAATGTACGATGGTGTGGCACCTGCATGAATTCAGCAGGAGCCAACACAGAGTTTCTGCGAAGGTTATAAAAATCCTTGGGCTACTCTTAGAACCAAAGGTGAGCCTAGTGAAAAAATATAGGCCTCTCCATTTGATCCCGTGCAATGGATGTATGGGTAACAATTTAAAGGCGTTGACAATGTCGGTCTTGCTAAGCCATGAACCCATGCCAGCCACCATGATAGCATCTATGGCATTGTCAATTGTGGTGTATTGCAGCGATAACTCCTCTGAGGGTATTAGTGAGTTAAGGCTCAGGACTACCGAGGACTGCAGATGGATCTATAATCAGTCTCTGTTTAGCCAAGTTTTTCCCGGTGACCAGGCCAATAGGTTTATTCCTCCAGTTGGAAAAAGGCGGCACTTTAAACAGCCCTAATATAAACCCCTGCTCCAGTTCTTGTTGTAATAACACCTCTACCGACTCGGTGTCAGCCATAGCTGACTGTAGGTTATTACACTCTAAAATTCCCGTTGGCAAGTGAATAAGGCCCCTGTGGAACCCCTGGGTGAAACCTGTTATCAATCCACCAGGTGTCGTGAAGGGTGAGTGGATAGCAGATGAACTAGAATACCAACTGTAACCGATGTCAGATAAGGTTTATGGTGCATTTTATTTGGTCACATGGCTTTCGCATGAGCTCTGAAACAGTGAGAACAAACATGCAACAAATGACAGGCACTGTAACCACATGCACCTTCATTTAAATTATTGCAAATTTGCAACTTGCCAAGGTATATAATCCAGGGGTCCCAGTTTATCCTTGCCTTGTTTCTCAACCCTAGTAGTGCCTGGGATGGCTGTGTTAGGGGTGGTGTCAGGTGTATTGGGACAGAAGTTGGCCGAATGTGCAGTTGATGAGCAAATTGCACAAGCTGGGGTTCTTAGCCCAGCGAAGTGTCTAAGGAACAGCTCTGTATCCAGTTGGCTCCAATCCAACCTGACATTGTACTGGGCCAGAGTTGCCGCTGCCTTTGCTGAAAACGACCGGTGATAGTCGTAGAAAGATGTACCCCTGTATTTGTTGCCAAGATCTACCAGCTTGTGCATATAGAGGTCCAACTCCTCCCTACTATGTGGGTGCCCTGAGCACAACACATCCCTATAAATACCCAATGCTATGACAAAATCTGGAATTGATAGGTTTTTACTGAGTCTTGGATCTCTAGCTTTCATCACCATTGAGATATCCCTATATGCGTAAGTGCAATTCTCAACGACATCCTGGGAGGCAATCCAAAGGGAGACAAGATTTACATCTTTGCCCTACATCTTTGTCTTTTTAAAGATTCGCCGGAACCATATGGGCCGGGTTAATGATGTGCTCTTCTGCACTAGTGGGTATACTTTTACCCGGTTGTAGCTGTGGTGAACCTGGCAGTTCAGCTGAGAAAGGCTCAATTGTAGTAACGAGAAGGCTACATGCTTCCAGTCTTTCTAGCCTGTCATTAATTTTCCCCATTAAGGACACTAGGGAGGCGATCATCATATGGAGGCTGGTGTCGTTTGAGCCACTCGAGCCCTTCCCTGCGTCTGTATTGCCTGGTGTGTATAAGCTGGAATAGTACCGCTTTCTTTGCTGTTGCTGGGAAAGGGATGCTGCGTTTGCTTAGTTTGGCTGTGATGTCCATGACCTGATGGATGCGGGGCTACTGGTGCCGCCCTTGCGTGTGGGAGTAGCGGATCTGGCCGGAGTGCTGGGGACTGATACATCGTCACAGTCATCGGGAATCGGAGACATACTGAAATATAGTAATAATATGCTTAGACCAGGGGGTGTGTACTAGCTGGCTAGCTAGCTAGTGCCAAGTGGTGAAATGATTCACTGGGCCAGTGACAGGTGAGACCTACCTAGTTACCAAGCTTCTTTAGAGGCTCTCCCTAAGTGTTGGCACGAGGGGTTTCGTGGCCACTGAAAAATTGTGGCTGGGTGTTGGCCTCTTGGTGACTGTTAAACAGAAGAAAGACAGGCCGTGACAAGTGAGGCCCTAACTATGCAACAAGCGAGGCAGCTGGCTATGATTTGGCCCATGGGGTGTATTATCTCCTATGTGGAGAATGGAGGTAGGCCTCGCGGGACCACTGAGACTAAGGCAAAGAGAGCCAAAATTAAATTACCTAAATGGCCACCTAGCTCTCTATCAGCCAGTAACCTAATTGTTAAGCCAAAAGGCTCATGGAGCGGAAATGGAGCGGAAGTCTCATACCTGGTGGTAAGTCTCATACCTGGTGTGTGTTTGAAGGATCCGCCATGTGATAATCTGAGATCCCAGCTAATAAGGAAGGCCTAAACCAAATAAAAGGTATATAAATAGTCATACTGAATCAGCAAGTGGATATGACGTATAATACCTTAAGCTACCCACCTATAAATTAGGCTGAGGCTTTAAATGAGCCAAGCGTGTTTCGAACAGGTAACCTTGTAATCTGCTAAACTTAATGTAAGATATGAAACCTGTTATGCTTCATGCCCCTGAGTAATATAGTAACCTCACTATAACCAAAATATATAACCGGTATCCATAAAGCTTAATAAACCGTACTCAACCCAGAAAACTATGACCTACCCACCTATGCATTTAGGACTTGAGGTTTGAAGAGCCAAGTGCTGCTCTACTAGGGAACTTTGCAATCTGTAAAACATGACACATGGTTTGTCAGAACCATAAATTCCCCAGAGTGACTAAGCAAATGACCCGACACCTTAGACTTTAATATATTAACCAGTTAACCAGGTTCGGAAAGCATATAAAATAGTGACATCCACAATCTTTGAAACCAGAGGTGAAACCAACACAAGACCCCCCTTTTTTTTTTTCAATGATTTGTTACAGATTTAGATTTAAAGAGTTAGGCTTAATTCTATAAATATAATGAACAACTAAACCATGGTAAAGCGTGACAGTACTTGACCCCTGCCAAAGAGGAATCAAACACCACGGAGGCCAGTCCTCTCCAAGGGGGAAGTTCCAGTATACTGAACTAATGACACGTGACCGTTGGAACCAAAGGTGCGAGACGTGTCTAGCCACAGAATGTAGCCTGTGCCCTTCCATGGTTTTCCTTTAGGTACAACAGTAGCAGAACTAACAAGCTCCCCGCCAAAATATGCAAAAGATAAACATGGGGCACGGAGGCCATATATGGCCATAGAGTCTCTGTGCCCTTCACCCACCTAACTCTGCGACCGTGTCCATGGGACTATGTCCCCATTTGTCAGGAGCCGAAAGGGTGGTACCTGTGCCATCATAGGTCGTGGCCAGGAACCAATAACATGAAGGAGAGTCTGCTATGGGTGCAGCACTACTAACAGTGCTTAACCAGACTACCCAATAGAAATGAAACAAATCGAACCATAAAGACGTCACAGGGGGACGTGCGACCACAGGGGGGTTGCGACCACTTACCTGCTGGGACAGGATCCAGTCAGCGTTTCCGTCCGTGGTTGTTTCTGGGTCGGCGGTAAACAGAGCAGCGAGCTGCGGTAATGTAGCCTAGACTGACCGCCTTTCTGCCGGGAACGGTGTCGCGATGAACCTGGATACTGGGAGCAGGAAGCGGAAATGGTGGTCTGTAATGCAGCAGATCGTCGGACCAACTACGATGAAGTAGGGAAGGGGGGAGTCCCTTTTTAAGGTCCACAAGCCCCTCCCACAACTTCAGGCCCAGCCAACAAATATATTATTTTTTGGGGGAGGAGGGAATGAAAGTATACATTATACCTTATTTGCTATTTTTTACACAAGCTCAGATTTTATTTCTCACATACAGGTTGTGTGACAAAAAAAAAGATAAATAAACACGGTTAAATATCTTGCTGAATATTTTTAAAGATTTTTTTCTGCTAAGGAGAAAAAATTTTATGACACCTATAGAATAGGTTTACCTTGTTCCATATGCAACAGTACAAGTCTTGCAAGGGTGACTTTCATTATAGATTCTCCGTGCCCAGTTGTGGATACAGCACCAACAAAGTTATCAGCATATCCACCAGATCCTTTAAACAAACAAAAATAAAATAATCTATCATAATTTTTTATTAGATCTCTAAAAAGGTATAATGTCTGCAAAGAATATTTCTTACTAATGATATTAAATTGCTATAACCTGAATTTCCAATAACGTTTAAGAATTTCTTTCCCCCAATATTTTAAGGTCTGATAGGAAGCCTAGATTTTTTAATATGTATGCTTCAATAAACAAGCAGTTGTGCAAAATTGACTAGTAAGTACAAATTGAGGACAAAGTAACTAAACCAAAAACATACACTGAACAAAATTATAAACACTTTTGTTTTCTGGCCCCATTTTTCATGAGCTGGAATCAAGATCTAAGACTTTTTCTATGTACACAAAAGGCCTATTTCTTTAAAATATTGTTCACAAATCTGGCTGATAAATCTGTGTTAGTGAGCACTTCTCCTTTGCTGAGATAATCCATTGCTGAGATAATCATAGGTGTGGCATATCAAGATGTTGATTAGACAGCATGATTATTGCACAGGTGTGCCTTAGGCTGGCCACAATAGAAGGCCACTCTAAAATGTGCAGTTTTACTGTATTGGTGGGGCCCGGGGGGGTTCGAATACCAGTCAGTATCTGGTGTGAACACCATTTGCCTCACGTAGTGCAACACCTCTCCTTCGCATAGAGTTGATCAGGTTGTTGATTGTGGCCTGTGGAATGTTGTTCCACTCCTCTTCAATGACTGTGCGAAGTTGCTGGATATTGGCAGGACCTGGAACAAGCTGTCGTATACGCCGATCCAGATCATCCCAAACATGTTACATTCTGTGTTTTTTTTCTGGTCATGGCTTTTGATATCCAGTGCACTTTTTACAATTCTTCTTCAGTTTTTGTTGGTTTTTCTTTATGCTGGGTTTTCTGGGTGCATTCCTTTATTCCATTCCTTGAATTCCCAGTCTCCTGGATTCCTTTATATGTTTGTTTTTTGTTGCCACACCCATTCATTTAAACTCAACCTGTCAAACAGAACTTCTGGTCTTTCCTCCCTCAAGTGTTACCACTCCTGTGTCGGTCTCCCTCCAAGTCAACGGCGCTACCATCACCTCTACCTCTCAGGCTCGCTGCCTGGGTGTTCTTTTTGACTCCAACCTCTTCTTCAAATGTTAGAATGTTAGAATGTCCAATCAGTCGCCAAATCCTGTCACTTCTACCTCAATAACATAGCGCGCATCCGTCCCTATTTAACGCCAGATGCAGCTAAGGTGCTGGTCCATGCTGCTGTTCTCTCTCGCCTTGACTACTGCAATCCCCTTCTCAGTGGTCTTACATGTTCCCAGATTGCACTGCTGCAATCTATAATGAATGCAGCGGCGAGGCTCATTTTCCTGTCCACTCGCACCTCCCACGCCTCCATCAGTCCCTGCATTGGCTTCCAGTTAGATATAGGGCTCAATTTAAAATTCTGGTGCTTCGTTACAAGTCCCTAAATAATGCTGCTCCAACCTACCTATCTTCCTTAATACGTAAGTATGTACCGTCGAGGCCCCTACGCTCTGCCAAAGACCTACATACATCCTCTGTCCGTGTTCCCACCTCTAATGCTCGCCTCCAAGATTTCTCCAGGGCTGCACCTCTGGAACTCCCTTCCCTCCTCCTTAACACTTTCTCCCAGTCTCCACTCATTCAAAAAAATCATTGAAAACTCACTTCAAGAAAGCATATCAATTAAACTGATAGCATGTTTTTATCCGCCACGCCCCATGACTCCTCTCCTGAAACTGTCAAAATTACCTACTAAACCCTCAGTGTATATACAATGTATATCTTTTTTTCAACCTTTTTCCCTATTCAACATTTAAGTTTCCCAAAAATAAAACCGGTATTTAAAACAATATAGTAAATGATAATAGTGTCTCATTTTTAATCTGTTTTTTTTTTCAAAAGAACTATAATGTTTGAAATTACAACTTTGTAAACATTACATTTCCTCCAATATAAAGCTAGATTGTGTTCTTTAGTGTTTCTATGGTGATTTGGAATGCATCCCTTTGGATTCATTTACCCTTTGTGTCACTATACCCCACTCCCTCTAGAATGTAAGCTCATTGAGCAGGGCCCTCCACCTCTCTGTTTCTGTACATCCAGTTGTCTGGTTACAATTACATGTCTGTTAGTCCACCCATTTTACAGCGCTACGGAATCTGATGGCGCTATATAAATAATAATAATAAATAATAATAAATAATCCTTTTTGTTTCAGTGGTCTCATTCCTCTGCTCCTTTCCTTGCAGGTAAGTACTGTGTGTGTTTTATTATTGTACTTTGAGTCATGCATAACTAGGCAGTTAGGACCCACTGTAATTGGAATACTTTGGCACCGTGGTGGGTAACATACATCTTGGCCATTTATGTATATCTAAATCTCCAATGTTTATTACATATAAAATACTTAGTTATTTCTCCTCTTGTTTTGCCTTGTATCTTCTCTTGTTTTATTTTGTCTTGTATTCCCAATTCATGTACAGCCCTGTGCTGCCCTGTCCATGTCCTGTTCTTGTTTTCCCTCATGTCTTGTGTACATGTTCTCGGTTCTGCTTTCTGTCCTGCTCAGGTTCTGTGTTCTTCTAATAATGTCTTGTTATCTTGTTTGGTGCCTGTTCTAGTCTTGCCTTTTTTATAGTACTGGATACATATCTGCATAATATCTAGCTCCTGGGATCCGCAGAAGCTGCATCAGGGTCCTGGTATGTGGCTGCACAAACCCAGATGCTCAATACCAGCGGGCGTGTGGTTACCCTGCACCAGGCCCTGATTATTCATTTCCACGCTGTGACACCTACCATCATCAGGCATACAGGGGTCCCGGTCTCTGGACCGCCACCAGTGACACTCAATGGGTGACAGGTCCGGTGAGTATGCTGGCCATGCAAGTACTGGGATGTTTTCAGCTACCAGGAATTGTGTACAGATCCTTGCAACATGGGGCCGTGCATTAACATGCTGCAACATGAGGTGATGGTCGTGGATGAATGACACAATGATGGGCCTCAAGATCTCATAACGGTATCTCTGTGCATTCAAAATGGCATCAATAAAATGCACCTGTATTCATTGTCCATAACATACGCCTGCCCATACCATAACCCCACCGTTACCATGGGCCACTCGATCCACAATGTTGACATCAGCAAACTGCTCACCCACACGACACCATACACGCTGTCTGACATCTGCCCTGTACAATGAAAACCAGGATTCATCCATGAAGAGAACACCTCTCCAAAATGCCAGACACCATCGAATGTGAGCATTTGCCCACTCAATTTAGTTACGATGACGAACTACAGTCAGGTCGAGGTCCAGATGAGGACGAAAAGCATGCAGATGAGCTTCCTTGAGATGGTTTCTGACAGTTTGTGTAGAAATTCTTTGGATATGCAAGCTGATTGTTGCAGCAGCTGTCTGGGTGGCTGGTCTCAAACGATCTTGGAGGTGAAGATGCTGGATGTGGAGGTCCTGGGCTGGTGTGGCTACACGTGGTCTGCGGTTGTGAGACCGGTTGGATGTACTGCCAAATTCTCTGAAACACCTTTGGAGATGGCTTATGGTAGAGAAATGAACATTAAATACACGGGCAACAACTCTGGTGGACATTCCTGCAGTCAGCATGCCAATTGCACGCTCCCTCACAGCTTGCGACATCTGTGGCATTGTGCTGTGTGATAAAACTGCACATTTTAGAGTGTTTTTTATTGTGGCCAGCCTAAGGCACACCTGTGCAATAATCATGCTGTCTAAGCAGCATCTTGATATGCCACATCTGTGAGATGATTGGATTATCTCAGGAAAGGAGAAGTGACCACAAACACAGATTTAGACAGATTTGTGAACAATATTTAAGAGAAATAGGTCTTTTGTGTACATAGAAAAAGTCTTTGAGTTCAGCTCGTGAAAAATTAGGGCAAAAACAAAAGTGTTGCGTTTATAATTTTGTTCAGTCTATGTGTCAAAGTTGTCAAAGTTGTAATTTCAAACATTATAGTTCTTTTGAAAAAAAAAAAACAGATTAAAAATGAGACACTATTATCATTTACTATATTGTTTTAAATACCGGTTTTATTTTTGGGAAACTTAAATGTTGAATAGGGAAAAAGGTTGAAAAAAAGATATACATTGCAGCTACAATGAGTAATAATAGGTATCAGGCTGCAAACTTATAGATTAGACTAACCTGGAAGGTGTTTTGACAGTTTCATAGGTTATTGTAAAATAATTGAACATAAAATATTTGATCTCAGAAAATATGTATCTCACTTGCACATCAATTGTGAAATTAAGTAGTAATTTAAAAAGGCTTGTAAACTATGTGGATTCTATTAAACAATTGTATGGAAAGAATCAATTTCTTATTGAAAGTCTATTTTCTCCATATTCCTAGGGACTATTTTTAGACTAAACTTTCAGAGAATCTGATTATAAATTAAGAGAGAAATATTTGTAAAAATCATAGAGAAAATGTACAGCTGCTAAAGTGTTCCTATTTTTGGATAGGGGATATTTATATTTTTTGTTGATTCATTTTTAAAATGTTAGAATTTTAGAGTTTCCATTGTAATAAAAAATAAAGGTTTGTGATTATTTAAATAAATGTCATACCTTGCTAATATGCACAGTATTAAATGTGCTAAAAACAAATCTTCAAACCTTAAAGTGAAAATATAAAAATAATAAACGTCCAGCACAAACCTTTAAGTTCATTGATCATTTATTAAGGTGTCAAAGAAAAAGGTGACATAACTTAGCATGCACTAGACATTCTTATTCTTACTAAACTATTTTTGGATGGGGCGGAGCCAACGTCTGTGCAACCTAAAGTGACCAAAACTTGCATTTTTTTATTTTACTGTTTAAAGTGAAAATATAGATCATAGTATAGGTGGAAACATTATTTTTCTTTAAATCTTTATTTCAGATTTTCCCAGCACCCCTAGTTTTTCTTCAAATCCTATGCTCTCTAGGCACAGTGTGGCACATCTATGGGATATGCTATAGGATGTATACAGTGACTGTAAGTAAGTGGTTAAAGGAAAGAAATAAATTAACAGAAGTGGGAAGAAATAGGGCAAGATGCAGGGTGAAAGGTTTGGAGAGTAAGGAAAAGATGAGTTCCTCTGCATCAGTCCATCTCCCATCCCACCCCTCTCATTTGCTCCATCTGTTTCTCCAAGTGCTCTATCAAACTCAGGGAAACCTGTGCTCAGTGTTCGTTACACTTTGCCCTGTCAGCTATGCTGCTAGGGCCTCAGCTGCCTGAAGTTATTTAACATTGCTAAACCACTGTTCTTTTGTTGGTGTCTCTGACCTTATCCAGAGGACAGGCACAAGTTATTTTGTGGCATATAATAAATGCCATAGAATTAATCTTGTCTATTTCAATATCAGCGGGGAGGGGCTGGGTCACATGAAGGAGCAGGTTTTCTAATTGAAACAGGGTGCCTCAAATATGATGGTGCCTCAAATATGATGCTGTCCATGTCCTAGAATGTGGGCAGATGGCAAAATGCATGGTCAGTCCCACCATATGTGTTTCATGGTCCCAATCTTGCCTCCACATGTCCAGCAATTCAGAGGCACTGTGAGATATATTCCCATCCATTTCAGACCTGCCCACAATTTGATCTTCCTTGTGGTGTGCCATTGACAGTTGCTTGTTGCTTGACAGTATTTCTGGAAAACAGACAGTGCTAGGCCTCCCCCAGCCCTAGGAAGGCAAATGATGTCATGTTTTACTCATAGTCTTTCCCCTCTCCACAAATATGCTATCACCATTGACCCAAGGGGACGTGAAGAATGCTTTGGGAATTGTTTGGAAGATACATTGAATTCTGTGGAGCACATTGTAATGATATTGATGTTACAAAGTTTTGGAGTCCAGTAGCCAGATCAGCAATGTTTTCTGCCAGAGGTAGCCACTCGTTACCCAGGTGGTTGAGCCCCTGAGCCTTGAGTGGCCTTCTGGTCTTAAGCAGAGATGGGAGACTTGAACAGAAAGATGATAATCGTAGTGAGGCAAGCCGAGGTCAGTGGGAAGGAGAAGCAGCAAAGTCAAAACAGTCCAAATTCAGTAACAGGAAGGAGAACCAGGAACACGCTTGATTAGAGAGTACAGGAACCACAATAATCTGGCAAAGGTACAGAGACAGGAAGTGGCTTTTATAGGCCAAGAACCAGACACCTGACCAGACACAGCTGAAGAGAGTTGTCACGGATAACCTTGACTCTACAAGCAATGGTATCAGATCTCAGGTAAATTTGCAAAAGGCAGGCTGGTCTACTGGTAAGGAACCAGTTCGAAACCCAGCAGAGTCGGTTCCTCACACACATTCATCTTGAGCACTGAAATTTGACATATCCAATATATAATAATGACACAAATGGAATTGGGGGCACACCCGGAACATGTCTTCAGGAATGGTGCTGCTGTAGATACCAAAATATATACATAATACAGATTAAGAACAGCACACTAATTCCAAAAGTGGGAGACAAATTAGTGGTGGGCCTAACACGAGATGGCCATATGGTGGAATTGAATCCCCATATTTGTTTGCTGAGATGGGAGATTTTAAATAGCTTTATAAAATGTAAAACTGTATTCGTATGTGTGCGCAGTTCTTAATCTGTATTCTGTATATATTTTGGTCACTATGGCAGCACCATTCCTAAAAAAATGCCTGTTCTGGGTTGCCCCTAATTTGCTTTTTGTTTTTACAATGTAATTGTGTAATCTGGACCAGATTCCTTTTGGATCCTTTTGTTCTTAATCTGTATTATACAATTTATATGGGCATAACTCCATTATTTCAAGTCTTCCTAAACCATACACTTTAGGGGTATGTGGTTCCTCTTGTACTGCTAGGCATGGTCAATTAGTGAGCCATACTCCCATGGGGACCATGTACGAAGCAACTCGGCAAGGGTGATGTTCAATACCTCACATTTGGAATTATTAAACTTGAGGCTGGATATTTTGCTGTACTCCACAAACCCTTTCATCAGGCATATGAGTTATTTGCAGATTTGAAACAAAAAATTACATGTTATCCATATAGACTATCACTTTATGTTCTGTGATTCTGCCTGCCTGAATCCCAAAACATCTGTATTGTATCCTGTCTGCTTGTCTGTGTGTCTGCTAGTCTGTCTGCTTCAAGAAAAGTTTCTAACATCAGGGAGAATAATAGGGGTGAGAGAGGGCATCATTGTCTAGTGCTGTTTCAAATCTGTAGGATTTCCATCAGCATCCCATTATATCTCACTTTCTCTTTAGGGCATGTGTAGAAGTCCAATATGCATTTAAGTATCTTCTCTCCAAACTACGGCAAGTCCACCTGGTCAAAGGCTTTTCTGACATCCTTTGACAACAACAGCATGGGAACTCTGCGCTTTCTAGCCAGGTGTTGGATGGCAAAGATTCTTAGTCTGATATCCTTGGCTTCCCTACCATTGTTCCGGGTGGACTAGACTACCCAACAGTGTTTGAATTCATATTGACCAAAGATGACTGTTCATAAATATAAAAGTGAAATTTTTAGGAACGTGGCTTGATTTTAGAGGAAGATGGCATCTTAATTAATCACTCATCTGCCTTGTGCTGCCATACAGCTTATCACGGCTTATACCTTCACAACACTCACAAACCCTCGACTGCCCAGAGACCTTCAGACTGTAAACAAGAGTCTCCAGTACTTTGAAACTGCATCACAACCAAGGGCTGTGGAGGCCTTGGATGACACAGGAGATCTTTCCTTGACTCCTTTCTCTCTTTCCGGAGCAGACATCTGACCAGGCTTAAAAGGATTGGCTGCTTTTATTACAGACTCTCCTGACCCGAGAGGTTTTGGTGGTAACTAAAAGGGTGCAAAAGGCCTCCATTAAGGCCAACATCCAATCCCTACAAGAAAACCTACAGGCCATGAATAATTGTGAGAGCCGTGTAGAAGCCACATGTGATTAGATGCAATCAGTGCAGAGAATGATGACAGACATATTCTCACAGCAATCTGACTCACTCTGCAGCATAGCCTAGCAGATTAAAGATTTAGACAACTGGGGGAGACGCTGAAAGCTGTGTCTGTGTGGACGTCCTGATACTGAAGACTCACCTGCTCATCTCTCATCTTCACTGAGAGCTGTATTAGCCTTTTTAGCAGAGTGGCCACTACACCAATCTTTTTTGTGCATGGGTATGTGCCACCAGGCCAGATTGCAACATCCATCGATAATGTGCCCTCTGGACCTGGAGAACACGTGTGAGGGATCTCAAGGCCCTCTGGTAGTCCAACATGGCTGGAGATAACAGCATCATGGGAAACCCTATGGATGTTATCTTTTTTGGAGAACACTGCAAGGCAGCATACCACATGGAGGCAAGACCATCGGTCCTGATTATACATGGAACATGGGGTGGTCGGACCCTATGGACTTTTATCTCCCTGGCACTGGATGACCTTTCACAATGAGAGAGAAGACCTGGGCTTGCTATTATTATTATTGCCATTTATATAGCACCAACAGATTCCATAGCGCTTGCTATCAACAGGCCTGCTGGATCTCCCAATTGACCAGAGATCTACCTGCTAGACACCTGCACATCAATGTCTTAACCACTTTCTTGAGCCACCAATACCTGCAACTTTACCCCCCTTCCATCTTACTCTTTCTCCCTACCTATTTCTTTTCTTTCTTTTTATTTTATCCTCTTTCCTTTCTCATTCCATCCCTCTAGCATCCCCATCCTTGTTCTCTTACTGATTTCTTCTTCTTTTTAAATGTCCTCTTCCTATTCTACCCAGTTGTCTTTCCAAACACTTTTTGACTCACCCCCCCTTTTTTCTCTTCTCTATCCTTTTCCCTCACTCATCTCAATCCATCCCTTTTCCAAGTTGTATGCTTCCCTTTTATGCAACTCATTTTTTTTCCTCCTCTACTCTTTCTTAATTCGGCTCTTTCCACATCACATTTCTTTTTTCTTATCTCCTATTTCTCCTCTCCTCTTCTTGACTTTCTTAATTTCTTTTCATATTTTCTACTTAATTTTCCCATATTTAGCTACCAGAGAGAGTACCACACTGACTCCCACTTGGAGTTGCCCCCCATCATAAGTCCAATGGACGGTCTGACAGTTTATATGGATGTTTATTCTTTTGCAACTGATATTTCACTCCTTTAAGCTTGACATGGTGAACACTCAATATTCTATCCAAGGCAGACCTCCCCTTATGTTGGTGATGACATAGTTGCTGCTGTAGAACACCTGACCCCTTTTGGCCTGATCCTGGCTCAGGAGCTCTTCCTTCTCAGTTCCTGCCAGCCTGAGACAGGTGCAAGCCCACCACCTCTACTACTGGCGGCCTTTTAATTTCTATATTGAAGCACATGTTGTCCTTTCCTCTCTCTATTCTCCATATTATCTGCCTTCTCTCTTCTTAGATACTTCATTTGGCAATTGCCTTGTGATTAGAATAATACACAACTGATTTCTTCCATATTTTTATTTTCCTTTGATGACCCTCTGTTTGATGTTAGAAGCCTGATGACACCATTGCTCATTTATATTGTAATTGAGAACTTTGTCTTGGCTTGTCTTGTCTTCATTTAAGGCTCCTGGTGTGTAAATCATACATTCTTTATGAAAAATTAAGTGATATTTTCTTTACATTTTTTTTTAAAATACATAATATTTTTTAAATTAACAGAACCCCTGCAGCCATATTAAATCATATGTAAAATGGATGTTGGGTACTATGACAAAACTAAAGAGCTAATCTACATTATTGGCAGTCTTCCAATTTCTATATTGAAGCACATTCCTACTCTTCATATAGGAAATATAGGGAATGCAAGAAAGAGGGGCGGCCCTGTATTTTCTATATGAAGAGTACCCTGGTATTGTTATGTCCCAGTCATGTTTCTCATTATACCATGTTTCAGGGATAGCATAAAATCTAGCCTAATAAAAGCTAGTGAGGTGAGCATAGAGTCCATTTGGGTTACATTAGATTTGGTAACTTGTGTAGGTGTGATTTATAGGCCCCTTGGATAAATAGAAGAGTTAGATAATCTACTAGTTGAGGAAATAGCTAAAATGACAATGAAGGGGGAAGTTATCATCATGGGTGACTTTAATCTTCCTGATGTGAACTGGAAAACCAAAATAGCTGCCTGTGCCAGGAGCTTACATATTCTAAACTCCCTACTGGGATTGTCTCTAAAGGCCATACTAGATTTAGTGAAATACAAAGTAAATACAGTACTGGAATAAAGTGATGTATGTGTCGCTTCTATCACCAGTGTTTAGTCACCCTAAAAATATATATATATATATATATATATATATATATATATATATATATATATATATATATATATATATATATATATACACACACATATATAACAAAATAAATCACTCAATAGGTGAAAGCTGACACTTTACAGAATAAATACTACCACTGTGGTATCCTGGATTGTATGTAAAATCCACTAGTAATCTGCAACAAAACATAGAATACCGATCATAGTGTAGTATATTAAAATAATAATAAATGTAAGCCAACGTGTTAAACTCACATGCTGCTGAGACTATTTATAGCAGGCTCAGACATTTAGCGCTCTTCAGTAGTGATGTCGCGAACCGTTCGCGAACTTGCCACGAACGGTTCGCCACGAACGGTTCGTGGCGAACTCCGGTCAGCTGACACATCCCTGCCAATCTCCGGCAGACCCTCCCACCTCCTCGACAGCATCCATGTTGAAGCTGCCTTCAACATGGATGCTGTCCAGGAAGTAGGAGGGTCTGGGAGGGAGGGTCTGCCGGAGATTGGCAGGGATGTGTCAGCTGACCAGAGTTCGCCGCGAACCGTGGCGAACCGTTCGCGGCAAGTTCGCAAACGGTTCTCGACATCACTACTCTTCAGTATAACCTCCGGATTACTGCTCCTGAATCAAATTGGTTCCCCATCAATTCTTTACATTTCCTTTATACACTTCACTTGAAGCTGTTCAAATTTTGATATTTATGTATATTGCTATGTATGTATTTTTCATCTCGCCTAATTGCTATGCCTTTTAATGTTTCCTATTAGTTTTAAGGACTTATTTATCAATGGGACACTATTAAAGAAGATTAAGGACAAAATACAAAGATTTTCCCTATCCAAATATGGAGCTGATATCGTCATGGATGCAAATACGTCATCACGTGATGACGTCAGACGCTGCAGCATTCCGCTGAGCATAAAAATACAGATTGCGGACTTGACGTAACGTGACCTCCCGAACCCGGAAGTTCAAGAGAAGCGCGTGAAATAGGAAGAGGAAAACCATGCAAAAACGGATATAAAAGTGAGACTGTAACGAGTAGATACTATGCATTTGATAAAGGCCGATTATTTGTTACGTGTGAGTCTAGAGAGGAAGAGGTTCTACTGTAACATGTGAAGACAGTAGTGTATCTATTTAACATGTTTATAAATGATCAGTGTTTGCAGATGACACAAAACTAAAGTAATACAATGTGAGCAAAATATTACTTTGCTGCAGAGGTATTTAGATAGACTGGGGGACTGGGCACTGAAATGGCAGATGAAATTTAATGTTGAAAAATGCAAAGTTATGCACTTCGACGTAAAGAATGCACAAGCAACTTATACCCTTAATGGAAGTGAATTAGGGATAACAACACATGAGAAAGACATGGGAATTGTTATAGACAACAAACTATGCAACAATGTGCAATGTCAATCAGCATTGGCTAAGGCCAACAAAGTATTGTCATGTATAATTCTCAGAATGAGAATATCATTTTGCCTCTTTATAAATCACTGGTAAGTTTGGGCAACTGTTCTAAAGAAGAATATTATGGCACTAGAAAGAGTGCAGAGGAGGGCTACAAATTTAATAAAAGGAATGGAACATTTTAGCTATAAAAAAAAAGTTAACAAATTTAAACCTCTTTAGTTTAGGAAAATGTCACCTCAGAGAGGATATGATAACATTATGCAAGTATATCAGGGGCCAGTACAAACCATTGTGTGGAAACCTATTAAGAAACAGGACTTTGCTATAATCACTATACCCCCTGAGTATAATCACTAGCTCTTCTAAGTATAATCACTAGTTCCTACTACGCTCTCTGGACTAAGAGAGATCTACCCACTGGAAGCTGGGTCCTGGTCTTAGGTCCAGGGTGGGTAGGAGACGGTGAGACCCCCAACCAAGCTGTGGTGGTTTGTTGGGTTTATGGTAGTTATGGTCCTCCAGTGCAGTGGTTATGGTACTTGCAAGTACTAGGAAGCAGCGATTGACGGAGGTACCTGGTTGGGGTCCAAGGAGGTCCATCGCATTTGGTGGCAGTGGCGGGATGGCGTCCTAGTGCGAGGAGAAGCATCCTGGAGACACCGGTAATGTGTTGATCATAGTGAGGGCAACGCTAGCATTCATACAGCGCCCCTGGAAGCAGAGGTGTCCATTGACTTGAAGCAGGCAAGTATGGCATACTCTGACTCTTGCGAAGATTTTCTGGCTGAGGTGAGGCAGCGAGTGGCCTGGTATTGCCCTGATGGATACTTTCCAGGCGATCTGGAACCAGGTAACAGTCGAAAGACAAGCGAAGAGGGACCAAGAGTTCCTGCTGGCTAAAGCAAGGAAAAGTTTCCAACAAAAGGAGGTTAGCCTCTCTCCCCAGAGGCAGCCGGAGGTACCCGAAGTAGGGGAGACAACCGATCTCTCTTCCCATCGGCAGTGCATCTCACATAGAGAGGAGACAACCGGTCTGTCATCCCAGCGGCATTGCATCTCAAAGGGAGAGGAGACAACCGGTCTCTCTCCCCAACGGCAGTGCATCCTACAGGGAAAGGAGAGAACCGGTCTCTCTCCCCAGCAGCGGCGATCATTAAAGGAGAGGATACAACCAATTTCTCTCCCCAGCAGCAGACAGTATTACCGGGAGAGGAGATTCAGTCCCTCATCCCAGCAGCAGCAAGCAGCCCTGGGGGTGGAGAAAGTCGGTCCCACTACCCAGCACCAGGCCGTGTTACCAAGAGTCGAGAATGTTGGTTCGATCCCCCAGCGGCAGCTTACCTTACAGGGACAGGAGACAACCGGTCTCTCTTCCCAGCAGCAGGGCAAGTTATTGGGAGTGGAGACGGTCGGTCTCACTCCCCAGTGGCAGTGTGCATTAGAGGGAAAGGAGCCTATCGCACACTCAACACAGGGAGTGGAAACAGGCGGTCTCTCTCCCCAGCGGCAGCCAGATATACCAGAAGGGGTGACAGCTGGTCCATCGCCCCAACTACAGAGGGGCAGCCCTCCTGACACCAATGGTGCAGATGGGACTCTGCACTAGACCTAAAGGGATGCTGGACGGCCAGTCCAGATCCCCAACCAACCCTGCAGCAATGCCAGAAGGAGGAGGTAGGCGATCCCTCCTCGCCACAGCGGAGCCTCAACCAGGTTCTGGGGGTAGTATTCACTGATCCCATCCAAGCAGAAGAGCTGGCATCAGGGCAGAGCAACGCTGGCCTCTGCCCTACCTGCCCCCTTGTTACAGGGCACCCAGAGGAAGAGCTGGCATCTGGGCAGAGAGCAGCTAGCCTCTGCCCTCCTCTTTCCCTTTGTTCCAGGCCTGAATACCTTCAGGCCACTCCAGCAGAAGTGCTGGCAACAGAGAAGAGCGCAGTTGCCCTCTGCCCTTCCCTTGTCCCCAACTGCAAACCGAAAAGCAACTGAGAGACCAGGAATACCAGACACTGCCTCTGCTGCATGGGACAGACAGGATAAAGCTGGACAACCGAGAGCTACAGGTCAAGTACTTGGTTGTGGGTGGGTTGCTCGACTAACTCAGGTACCCACCGACCGGAGGTCGGGTACCTGGTTAGTCTCCCCTTTGAAGGAAGATATGTGATGAAAGTAACCTCGTCACTGGCTTTTCGAGGGGTCTGTTTGCCAGCCTCCTACCCTGTGATTATGGCTGGCAAACTGAACCTCATCAAGGGTTCTTGGAGGGGCCTGCTGGCCAGCCTATTGCCTCAGGACTATGGGCCCTGCAATATACCTTGCCCAATGCACTTTAAAAGGTTATTTTCATGTGAAGTATGTACTTTTGTACTCCAGACAGAAAGAGAGACCAACCGTTAGCCCTAATTCTCTGGAACTGTTTTGGGCATGGGACTATGTGCAGAGTGGGTCAAAAATAAGACTTCCAGGAATTTCCTGAACCCCTGCTCTGATCTGGGGAATTTTTGGATATGTTGTTCACACAGACCAGGACTATCAGGGGATGTCTGATTTATGGGCATATGTTGTGTTTTGGGGTACTTTTGGGACTTTGTGAAATATGTGTTTTTTATGCTTGGGGATAATTACGTTAATACATTATTTACCTTAATTGTATCACAGGCAGAGGGGAAGGATTGTGTACTGTATGTGGGAGTGTCAGTGTTACGCTACTTGGGTGATTTGGATTGGAACTCAATTGCAGCTTGTAAAACTCCCTAATTACAATAGTGAAGAAACAGAGAATCTTTAAAGTATCAATACTGTAGCTTTAAGAAAAGAGAGAATTGCTGGTAACTTGATTCAAACGAAGTTTTAATAAGTGTTAAACTTAAATGAATTGCATTTAGGCAATAATCCAATAAGAAGAAGTGCAAGTAATCAACAACACAATGTTCATTAATAAGTATTTCCTCAGAGATGCATTAAGTAACATTCTTTAGGTTAATGAGAATAATCTTCAATAGTAACTTTAAGCAAGTAGCTGAGAACATTTGCAAAGCAGGAACAGTTCCTAGTTAATAAGCATGATGGGAGTTGTCCTCCATATAATTAGTAGCTTGTAGCAGTGAAGATTTAAGTAAGCAAGCATTAGCTCATTATTAAATGATATTGTAGACAAATAGCTGAAAGATATACTTAAGGTTAATGTGAGTAGTCCTCCAATAGCTAAGAGATATGGTCCACTTGTAAAGTAAGTGAGTTTCTGTTCTCCAGTAATCCTCTATGGCATGAAGCATAGTTGTCTTAGCCCAGAAGGCTAGGATGACTTCAGAGCTTGTAGAGCCGGCGTGTCCCAGGAGCAGGCGTGCATACTCGGAAGTTGGACCCACATTGCCAGAGCCTGTGGAGAGGTAAGTCTGGCGGAAGTAGCTCCCAGTATCACCAAGCACCCTCTCTCTGGCGGGGTCTCCCTAAATACCGTCAGAGCTGCATCAGAGGGGGGCGGGGTCCGACTCCACACAGCGGCGTGCCGAACCCGGAAGTGTTACCGCATGACAGTCAGGCATTGTTACATTGTTTCTATTGGTCTGTACAATTTGTGTCCTGTGCCCCATCCGGTCCAGTGGGTGTTCCTCTGGCCAGAAAAGTTGTATAAAAATCCAAGCTGTACCATTAAATGCTCAGGTCATCTTGCACCTTCATGAAGTTTCGGCTCATGTTTGGGGGATTGGAGAACTACATACACTCTGGGGGATTGCTATAATCACTATACTCCCCTGAGTATAATCACTAGCTCTTCTAAGAGCCGTTCCTGCTGCGCTCGCTGGACTAAGAGGTCTACCCACTGGAAGCTGGATCCTGGTCTTAGGTCCAGGGTGGGTAGGAGACGGTGAGACCCCAACCAAGCTGCGGTGGTTTGCAGGGCTTACGATAGTTATGGTGCACCAGCACAGTGGTTATGGTACTTGCAAGTACTAGGAAGCAGCGATTGATGGAGGTGCCTGGTCGGGTGCAAGGCGGTCCATCGCAAGCGTTATATCTGCATCAAACAGCTTTCGGATACGATCATATATATCAGCAATATCTTGTTTAGTAGAGGGTGCTGAGGCTGGCGCTTCTGCAGGCACACTGTGGATTGATGGGGTAGGTTTGGTAGGCCTTGATTGGGAATGACTGACCTGTGCTTTCGGGAGCAGAGTGCCAGTTAGTAGTTTATCGATGTCTCTTGATTCATTGGATGCTGTGGCCGGAGTCTTTGGCTTTGTACGCCCCATTTCTGGTGAGGGATATGCAGTTTCAGGAAAGGGTGAGTGTGGTGCCCAGTCAGCAAGGGTCTCCATGTGCCCTGCAGCAAACCGCAGGTCGCTCGGCCTGAACGTCTGCTTGGTCTTGCGGGACGATTTGGCATGCGAATATTTCCCTGAGTATTCCCCCAAGCTAGGCAGACACTTCTGGGGGTTGATAGGCTTGATGCAGCCAATAAAGTCTGGATTAAGATTATTGGGACTGGAGCTATGTGAAATGGAGTCAGCTCTGCTTGGCTGCTTGGCCAACTCTCCCCCACCCTACCAAAAGTTTTTACTTGCCCATTTTTTCTGCTTCTCTGCTTCTAACCCTTGAAATTCAAGAACTGACTGTTCACTGGCTACCTGATATATCCCACCACTTGACAAGTATCCCTGTAATGATATAATCAATGTTATTAATTTCACCTGTCAGTGGTTTTAATGTTGTAGCTGATCTGTGTAAGAGTTTTGAACCATTAAAGAATAAAACATACTAAAGAACAGAAATTTTAATTAATATGAGCATTTTTTGTAATAATTATTTTAAATGTCTTACCTATAATTGGACTGTCTCCAACTCGTCCAACCATTTTATTGGTTATGCCTCCAGTTGATGTTGCACAGGAAACATTTCCATCAGAATCGATTGCTACAGCACCAACTGTATCATGTACCCTAAGGGGGAAAATTGCTTTATGAAGCAGGGAAATAGACCAACATATATAACATTAACAATTTAACACCTCTCAAATTTAATATACCACATACCACAAATATACCACAGACCCCCCCTAACATATGATTGGCTTCACATGCTAACTATAGATAAGTATATTTTTTTAATCTATACTCTTCGGGCAATATAAATCGAGGTTATCTATCTCTAAATATGAACTTAAAATTCTGAAGTAAAAATGTATGGTTACTAATTAAATAAAATGTATAACCCCTTCACTGACAAAATCCAATATGTTTTTATTTTCATGTATTTTTCAATCTGAGATTTAGACAATAAAGCTTCACACATCCTTATTTATACTCTATGAATGATTATCAGCCTGTATAGAAACAAATTGGGCAGCCGGAAACCACTAGTCACTGATATAATGCCTGCAAATTTGCAGAACATTTAAACTCACCCCATGCTTCCAAAAAGTAAAGGATATTTCAATTGTCATATCATTCCTACAGTTGGCGAGGGGGGGGAATGGATAGACTCTACCATTTCAACATTTTCTAGAGATTGATAAACATTGCTATAGCAGTTTTAAATGCATTTATTTTAGCACTATATGATTTTATTACATATTTACTGTATGTTGGCATGACACATTATTATTATTGCCATTTATAAATGCAGGAATTCTAGCAAAGCCTTTAGGGTCCTTACAACTGCATATAAACAAAGTATTTAACTATTTTTATTTATCTATTTTTTGTCACGCCTAAAATGTTTCACTTACATTTCAGACTCTGTGTGAAATATTGCAAACGATAACGTATACTGTCTCAGGATTTTAATTTCTTAGATAATTTAAATACATGATAATTGAATAAGTTAAAAATAAAATTTGTATAAAAATACATAATTTAAATTTGTGTGTCTGCAAAATTGCTGTGTTATGATTTGTTTATATGCTAGCTACACATTGTTCCCTATGCTAACATTGTTAAATCAAAAAGTACTTGACAGTGAATAAGTTATATAAATGAACACAGATGAACATTCATACGTTTGGTCAGAACTTGCATCCATATCATGTTTTAAAGACTTACCATATACAATCAGCTTGCTAATGACTTGCTAGTGTTTACACATAGTTTACAATATTAACGCTAAATTATGGCCCTGTTTCCTCAAACAATGTATTTCATAATTGCTATTTTGTTGTTCAAAAAAACACAATATATATATATATTAAGACTAGGGCAAATATTAAGTTATAAACTTTATTAGTGAAACAAACTGTCTCTGTCAGTATCTGCCACAACTGTGACCTCAGATAACAAAAATCATATACTTAGGAATGGTTTCAACATTTGGTTAAACCTCAGCACAAAATTCCCATTAATACTGAGTCTATCACATAAAGGTGGAAAAACAGAACATCAATATTAGCATAAAAAGTATGTTGAACGGAATTGCTACTATTGCCAGACTGTGAAACATTTGTACTTTTTGCATTTATATTATAGCATGTTGTCAAAGCTAAAGCACAAAAATAAATTCAAAAAATATTAATAAGAACTGTTACTTTGTTCCCTGCAAGAAAGGCAGTTCAATTTGCAGGCGCCGTATACACAGATGTGTCATTAATAATAGAATTTAGCCAAAGAAGACAAATGATGGCAAATTAACACTGTGCCACAGAGGAGGGATGCTAGACTATTTTTATTGCCACCCCTAGGAGATCACCTTACTTTGTAATATCAGTAACAAAGCTACTCACTAGTTTCCTTTTAAGCTTTTAACTTTTCAAATTCAAGGTGACAATGAACAAACTTCTGTACGATCTGTCTGGCAGGTTTCACACTATGCCTGCCGGACGTCTCAATTTCCATTTCATACGTCTCCAATTTAAATTGCATGGTACTGTTCTTTGAATGGCATTATACAGCTTGGTATGATACCTTATTTAATGGTCTCAGTATGAATAACATTTTACAGCTGATTTCAGCTTTTTACATTAAGACATGATTTTGTTTTTAGTCCCTGAGGATAAATGAAAACTTTGAAACCTATATAGTTCTTAAAAAGCAAATCCGTATTTTAAAGGTTTTTGAACTGTGATTGCCATCACTAGCTTCAGGTTTTATAGACCACTGCATCCACTATAATGATATGCGGTATATAATCTAGTTTATCAAGCAGTTCCAAGGATCGTAGAGCCCCACATCCAGAAAAAAGGGTGGTTAAGCTCAATATATCAAATGTTACACAAGGGTGTATTCGCCTGCTAACACTGTTAAATGGTGTAGATGTGTTCTTGAAAGAAAACTGATCATAGCATGATAATCCCTTAAAACACAACATTTATTTCAAAAAGTATAACAAATGATGATGATATCACAGCAAACCTTGCAATTTAACCGATAAAACAAATGAGAAAGTAAGACAAATCCATATCCCAATGGATTCGTGTAAGCAGGGGATTCCACCCTTGTGTTACATATAATCTAGTTTTAAACATATATCAGACTGTAGTAAGGAACAATCTAGTAGTTTGCTGTAGTATCTATGGTGGCAGGAGTGTCCTGATGTAAGGAGCCAAACCATTTTAGAATATTTAACATCTTACCTGGGTTTGTCTGGGTGCTACTCTCAGTCTTCACTACTTCCTATGGAGAGTTGGATGCTCCTAAGCAGGAGTTTCCCTTAGCTCTCCTCTAAAATACCGTGGAACAAATTAACACTACATAAATGTCAATAATAATAATTATTATTATTATTGGCTGAGTGTGTCAGCTGATCTAAGTAGAAATCTGATTGCCATTTCAGAGTCAAAACATTTGCTTAATATTTTTGGACATCATTTGAAACTGGCTTGCATTTTTGGACCAGCAGCAGTAACACTGTGGCAAACAGTAATACATTAAAATATTTGCTAGAATTGCTGACCATGTAGGTGGGTTATGTTATGTATCAAAAAACATCTGTGCACCTCCTATTGCATTATCATATAACCAGTGAACAGATCTCTAAAAATATGTATTCTTATAATTTCAGCCTTGTTTAAACTGTGGATTAGTGACATCAAGAGTGTACATTACTTTGTAAACTTCCGAATGGGGGCTTGACTGGAAACTTGAGATTCCTAATTAGGAACAATTTATAATTTTTAATATTTCTAGGAAAGTGCTATTTTTCCTTTGCCAACCACCAGTTAACAGAAAATAATTCTGCTGCTCTGTAATTGGGCTTAATATAATTTTCTATATTTAATATATACTGCCCATGTTTATTTATTATCAAATGTATATATAATTCAATCTATACAATGTATAGGTAGAGAGAAAATCATTTCACATAAGTCTATCCTCCACTTGTCAATCAATTCTCTTATTTATAGTCAGTATAGACATTTATGACTAAGAAGTTACAAACTGTAGAGAGTGGTATAACTTTCTTGCAGGCTTTTATCCTGCTCTCTGCCAGAGCAAAAGTGCAGTGGTTGTTATGGTTACTTATAGCTGTTGCTACTAGGCAAAGGATAATTGGAGTGGAGTGACTGATGCCCCTCTGTTCTGATATGAATGTTCAGGCCAAAGTCTTTTGGCATAATTGAAGAGGATTACACTGCTTAGGAAAGCATCGTCAAACATGGTAAGTTAGGAGACAGTCAGGACACCCACAGAGCTTCAGAAATTGTGAGGGTGGGCCTAAGATAATTATTTTTTATTTATTTGTTTATTTATCAGGGTGAACAATGACTCCCCATTAATTTGTCTTTGTATTGGCATCAGTTAGAAGTGTGCTATTGGTCCTTAATCAAGGTCTAGCACAGAGTTAAAAGTGTATTTTAATACCCTTGCACTACTAAGTGTAATTAATCCACATACCTTCACTAGGTAATGAACTTCACAGTGAAGATTATTTGTGTCATAATAACTGACATAATTACTTAAAGACTAGCTTTTATGACACTAGCAATACACGCCAGTTTTAAAAATAAAGACAAGGAATAAATAGTCTTCATGGGGACATTATTATTATTTTTATGGATATGGTAATAATAAAATGACATATAACCAACAGCTGTAATGCTTTTAATCAACCTATCATATTGTTCAGCCAGAAGTTTCTAATTATGGCCTCAATTTAATATTTTTGAATAAGCTTTTTAAATTTAATATTTTTGGATACACTTATAAAATTATTTAATATTTTGCAATATTTTTATAGTTCTTTATATATTGATACATCTATTGATATTTTATAAGTTTCCAAATATTTATTTACTTTAACCCCTTAAGGACCAAACTTCTGGAATAAAAGGGAATCATGACATGTCACACATGTCATGTGTCCTTAAGTGGTTAAAAAATATCAAATGGAGACCTATAAATGGATAGAAAGGGATCTTCAAAGAAAACTGTTGAATGAATACTGCATTACATATTAGACTGGCACACAGTCTTTTGTAGGGCTAGCTTCCATTACGATGTATACATAAAAGTTATCAGTTCTCCAAGATTCTGGGTTTGTGATCATTAAAGTAACATGAAGGGCTGATTGTCCCTCTGAGGAACTATGTGAAGTACATAGCCGATCAGGATGACATCACAGGCAGAAAGAGAGGTTATATGACAGGAAAGAGAAAATAGACTAATTGAAAGGAAATAGAAAAATTCCCTGAACTCAGCATACTAGCAAGGCTGGGCTGTGTGTTTGACTAAATTGACTATTTTCCCTCAAAACAACTTCACCTCAATAAAGTTGTTTTAAAGGCTGGGGACCCCTAAAAAAATCTGACTATGAGATATTAACACCTAAGGTGAACACTGGGCACCTAGCACCACTCATTTGTCATTAAATACTTTTTTGGGGCTGGAGTAAGAGTTTTTTAGTTTTAATCGAATTTAGTTGCTGTTTATCCATATTGTTATTAGGTTTACTGTCAACTTGTAAGTATTATAACTTGAGTTCACTTATAAAAACATTTGGATGGTCCTTCTGAATATCAGGCTTATTAAAGAAAACACTTTAAAACCATCACCTGATCACTCTTAGGCAACAACTAAGACCAGGAGAGCTAACAGAAGTTCCTGCTGAGCAATGTCTGTCTCTCCAGAGATAGGAGTGGAGGTGGGAGCAGTGTTGGCAGACCCCAGTTAATAGGTCAAACCATTCAAAAACAGTTTGACTACTTATGGTGAGAGGGTGTCAGGGCACTGCACATTGTAGTGGATATGGTGTCTAGATTGTTCCTTTAAAGCAGTGCTCTTGTATTAGAATTAAGTTGTGTAATTTGCAAGAATGAGTTAATGAGCACATATACATCAATGTCATTTTTTTTATGAATAAAATGTATATATTTAACTTTTATACACGGTCTGTCTAATCTATATGTCTGTCTATCTTGTGCAATTCTTATTATACAAACTGTATACTTACTTTTCCGAGTTAAAAAGATTTGTGACACTTTGTGTATATTTTTGGTACTCTTCCCACTCCTTAATGCTATGATCTGTCACTAATTCATCTGTTGACACTCTTGGAATATTCATCTTTTCAGCAAAGGCATTTGCTCCCTCCCCAGTCAGCATAGCATGCGGTGTCTAGAAAATACACATATTATATCAAACATTATTTAAACATAATTATCGTCTCTGTTATAATAGAGGAATACATTTTACTATATCCTGAACACATACTATAGGTTATTATAGTGGTTAGAGTAAACATTTTAATAATTTGCCAGGATACAAATCTTCCGCATGGATGTAAATATATTTACATTGAAGTCTTTTTTGTAACAAATTAGATATTAAATAAATCTCTCTCAATGGTGACATTGGTTCAACAAAGGAGCATTAAAAAGTTCATTCACATATTAATTCCATTTTTCTCTGTCTCTTATCAGGGAGAGATTACACTGAGGAAAACCTGTTTTAGTCTAATGTGTTTAGATTTATTTATCAACTTGACAATAGTTCCATATATGTGCAAACTAAACAATTACATCATATTTTCAGAAATCCTTAATCTGTGTTTTACTAAACAATTTTCTGAATATCTGGCTTTAAAATGAATAGAATCGTAAGAATTATTCCCCCGTTTATTATACTCTGATTGTAGTTATTCGTGAAATAAATATTTAAGACATACAACAGCATGCAATTACATAATAGTGTGAGTCATTACTTTGAAGAAACATAATAACACAACCTGTGATTCAGATATCTCAGTATAGGTGTAATTAGTAATAATTCCTATTTTAAGGAAATATTAAGGACAATAAATAAATTGGAGTCTAATTTAAATTATACATAAAACCCAACTGGTAAATGTGGGTGAATTCTATATCAAACTGCATAATGACTCAAAAGGCTCAAACAGATACATTTGAAAAACTGTCAAGTTGAATTTATCTTCCAAATGATCTATTATATAATAAATTTTGTACACAGGATTTCAATTAATCACTGTCCACCATTTAATAAACACACTCTTGTATTAATATGCTTATAATAGATTAGTAACCAACCTTGGAAAGAAACTATAATGATGCACATAAACATATAACATAATTATTTACCAATTGCCAAACTACATAACAAGTTAAGTACTTAATTAACAGGATTATTAAGAAATGGGGTTTCTTCCCTAAAAAAAGATTCTCTAAAAAATACATTAATGAATTTCCAGGGGAAGTATTCCAAGCATATGAAACCAATTCAGAAGTTAAAGAATAATTTGCCAGGTTCATGACTTTTCATGAGATTTTTTGGTAAGTTCAGCATAGTCACATGATTTCAATCATTGTTAAATATAAATAAAATGTAAAATAGCAGTGTTATTTAAATTTTACATATTCTATATTTATTTATATTCAAATTAGGTTGTTGTTTTTATAACACTGACTTCTTTACATGGGCAGCTTTCCCACCTTGTACCAGGTTTAATCTATTAATCTAACCAGAAAAACTTCTTTAACCCCTTAGTGACCAGACCGTGTTTCAATTTTCTCACTGTTAAGGACCAGAGCTCTTTTTTACATTTCTGCAGGGTTAGAAACATAGAAACATATAATGTGAGGCAGATAAGAACCATTCGGCCCATCTAGTCTGCCCAATTTTCTAAATACTTTCATTAGTCCCTGGTCTTATCTTATAGTTAGGATAGGGTTTGTGTTTAGCTGTAATTTTCCTCTTACTCATTTACTGTACCCACACATATTAATTACAGTTTTTCTCGCCATTAAATTTTTTTCTAAATATACCATTATTTTTATCATATTATATATAATTTACTATAAAAAAATTTTTGTTTTATTTTGTATGCATAACATTGTCACATATAGAACAGGTTTAAGGTAGAGATGCTTGTTTGCCTACGCAGAGGCATAGGTTGCTTAAGTGGAGTAAAACTTATACAGCAAATTTCACATTGATTCCAGCCTGAATAATGATATGGCATTGGCAACATTGGCAACATTTAAAGGTAAACATTGTGCCCACGCAGGGGCAGTTATGCTTATTCAAAAAGCAGTTAGGGTTGTGGGATTGATACATCAACAATCTTGTAACGGGTTGTCTGTGCAGAGGCTGTTATCACGTGATCCCAGTTGTCCCTGAGACTGGTAGTTTCATCTTTTTTTTTTTCTACTCCTGTTGGGGGGTGTGAGGGGAAGGTGGTATGGCTATTGTGTCATGTGAAGTTCCTGGTCGCCTACTGTGCTCTGATGTTGTATAGAATCGTTCAACTTTGCTGAGAATAGAATAGCTACTCCTCTTTTATTTTTCTCCTTTAAAAGATGAATAAAAGGAGAGAGGAAAATCTTTAAACTTATATTTTTTTTCATCTGCTTGTCGCCATTGGGTCTCTTGAATACATATAATATGAGCATTTTCTATTTTCATGCGGTCAACTAAGATTCTCCTTTTTTGAGGCGAATTGAATCCTAGAGCATTAATGGAAACAATATTTAACATTATGCCATCTGATTTTGAAAAACCACATATCTAGGTATACAGAATTCTATCCTTGTAATATCAATGTGTGTCCTATATTTAGGGCACAAGTACCTTCTATTTGATATCATAACCTCAAAAGAAAAAGTTAAAACCGCCACAGGAATTCCTGACTCAGTTATCCAGCGCAACACTTACTGATTCAATTTTACGTGAAGACAAGGCATTAATACAAAGACAGTGACATGTATAAAAAAAAAGACCCTATAAGGAAGTCTGGAAGGATCAATGAATTATCCCGCCTCATTTGGCCTTCCACCGTGATCCTATTCAAGGATCAATCTTAATGCTATGTTATCTCTGTGAGAGAGAATTGTAACAGCTAATCTAATAAACCATTTAAAGTTTCCCTTTTAGAGAGAGGTAGACATTTTTTTTTTTTTTAATTCCCACCACACAAAATTTCAAAAATGATCATTCTGGCCCAAATTTTCCTACTTATTGTCCTACTTTTATTACATAATTTGTGTTTGAAGTTATCTTTACCCTTTTATGTGTCTTGTGTAAACATTATTTTATATATCTACTGTCAATGTTCCTATATCCTATCTGTGTTTATTCTCTTTCTCTTATTCCATTTCCTTCTTCCCCTTTCACCTCCTTTTCCTTACAGCTGTGCATTATTCATAAGCCTATAAAAAAAAAAAGCACTCTTGGTGGACATGGATTGTCGTGCTTATCATCCTGCTTTAAAAATTGCATACAGTGATTAGTGCTTATAGTCATTTTTATCATCTTATGTGATTTATATAAAAATTGCTTAACATATCATTTATCTGTAATTATTTTAAATTGTCCTTACATTTGTTTTTTAACTCTATAGGGTTATACAATTATAATAATATTTTAAATCTAATTTACTCATAAGATATTCCAAGTAATCCCTTATATTAATTTGTCAATGTGCATAATTACGTGAAATATCCCTCTTTCAAAAATTGTGATACTTCAAGGGCAGGAACTAAAAGAAAAAAGAAAGAAGAAAGAAAGAAAGAAAGAAAAAACAAACATAGTCCCCCTCCTGTGTTCTTTATAACTTCTTCCTTCTCTCTTCACTTCTTTCAGTTTCCTTAGTGCCTCTTAACTCAATTCAGAATTCAGTTCCTTGAACCACTTAGATAGAGCTAGTGTATCCAAAAATGCACATGTCTTTGCCTCAGAAGAGGCAATAATTTTACATGGGTATCTCCAGGCATAACAAATGTTCCTTTGTCGTAAGATTTCCGTATAAGTTTAGAATGGCTTTCTTTTCATCCTGGTTTAATATGACAGATCAGGAAAAATAGAGATGTAATTGTATGGTTCCTTGAGTCTGATCACTCATGCTGCTTTCAAGACTCGTTCTTTCACTTTATAAGATGTACAACAGATAAGAACATCTTTTGGTGAACTTTCCACAATGTTAGATGGTTTCATTAATCTGTGACACCGTTCTAAAGCGGGGATTTGTTAATTGAATGCCCAATTGTAGAAATAGATCTAAAATAAATTCATTCAGTTTATTGTTTGCTATTGTGTCTGAAATTCCCCTAAATCTTAAATTATTGCGTCGCGATCTGTCTTCAAGATCTGCAGATTTAAATTCTAAATCTGCTATTTTCTTTTTTGAGCTTTCCGGTGAGTCTTCTAGTTGGGCTTGTTGGTATACCAAGGATTCTATTTTTTCTTCATTCATCTTAACTTGATCAATAAGAGTTACATTCTGAATTCTGTGAGACCAGTTTAAAGAACAAAGAAATATGCAGACCGTCTCAATTATATGAATGAAACTTACTGCATTGACTGGAAGAAATATATCTATGTATAGCGCGATGTTCCAAATATAGAACCTGGCTATTAGAAATAATATGGTCAGAGACCCTAATTAAACAAAGTATATACAAGTGAACCTACAATCCTATGCCACTTCAGGGGAAGAAAAAGATATTAGATAAGACAACTGTAAATAACCAGATCATCAATTTGTCCTCATACACTCCGACTCAAGCAGAGTTGCAGGTTTTACAGCGGGGTATGTCCTTTGTCCCAGTCTCAGACTTCGATAAGTTTAGCTGGACAAAGGACATACACCTGTTTGCTAGAAAACTGGCTCTGCATAAATTTCACTATATGAAAGAGGAAAAAAGGGCAAAAGATCTTGGTTTACAAGTCTCAGATATGGGTGCACTTGATACGCTGGTTGACCTCCTTATTGCGAATGACGAATCCGAAGTAAGATATCCCCCCTTTACACATCTAAAAAAGAAAAGCATGTTCACTCCACACTTAGTGGATTTTAAATATATAGACCTATTTGTGGAGATGACATGCAATGAAATTGAAAAAATCAACTTAAAAGACCTTCCAATCCAACCTAATAGCAACATCTCTCCTCAAGAAAATATCTCTCTTAAAAAACTTAAAGAACTGAATGAGGTTATCTTTAAACCCTCCGATAAAGGGGGCAATACAGTCATTCTAAACAAACCTGATTATGTCTCAATGGTACATAGACTAATTGGGGATAGCAATACGTATGAAGTTCTAAAGGGTGACCCCACTAAAAAATACTTGGCAGAGTTGAAAATAATCCTTGATACAGCTTTATCTCAACTTCTAATTTCCAGGGATGAATATAATTTTATGTTTGTCAAGAATCCCGTCACTGCCACCTTCTATGCACTCCCAAAGGGACACAAACAACAACCGGTACTAAATGGGAGACCCATAGTCTCTGGTAGAGGTAATCTGACTCAAAACATCAGTCTTTATGTGGATCAGATCCTGAGGAAACTAGTCACTCAACTTCCTTCATATCTTAAAGACACGACACACACATTAAGTATCATCGAAGGAACAAAAATTAGTGGTCACGCTATTTTATGTAGCCTTGATGTGGAGAGCCTGTACAGCTCGATTCCACATGAAGTTGGACTAGAACATCTGAAAGCTAGCTTGGACAGTAAACCAGTAATATCACTAAGACACAATAAATTCGTCCAAGATCTGATGCAATTTATCTTAACACACAATCACTTTACCTTTCAGGGAAAGTATTATCACCAGGTGAGAGGGACTGCGGTGGGGACGGCTTGTGCCCCATCATATGCCAACCTCCACCTGGGGTGGTGGGAGTCTCAAATGGTATTCACGGATCATATGGTAAAATATACAAAGCATATAAAAATCTGGAAAAGATACATCGATGACGTGTTTATCATTTGGACAGATACCTCGGAACTGTTTTTGGACTTCGTCCACACTCTCAACTCTAACAATATTAATCTCAAACTGACTAGTGAAATTGGTGGCAATAGAATTAATTTTCTGGACCTCACCATCTCGCTGACAGAAGAAGGGTGCCTCATCTCAACTCTGTTCCGTAAACCAACGGCAACTAATAACTTGCTGAATTGGTCTAGCCATCATCCCCCTTCCCTAAAGAAAGGGATTCCAACTGGACAATACTTGCGCCTTAGACGCAATTGCTCTACATTGGATGATTTTAAACTAAAGGCTAAGACCTTACAACTCCAATTCAAACAAAAGGGGTACCCGAATAGATGCTTAAAGCACGCTTATAAACGGGCCTTACTGTCAGATCGGAAAGACCTTCTAATCGAACATAACCCAGAGCCATCACAGGCAGTCATAAGATGTATAGGGAATTTTGATGCCGGCTGGCATCAAATGATGCAAATCTTGGACAGATTCTGGCCCCTTTTACAACAAGACCCACACTTACGGAAGGTAATCACACATAAGGCTTCAGTAACAGCAAGAAGGGGACGCAACATCAAGGACATGTTGGTCCCTAGCCACCTCAAGACTACACCCCAGAAAACATCATGGCTGAAGTCCCCAGTCTTAGGGACCTATCAATGTGGGAAATGTAAGGCATGTAGGTTTATACGTAGACCCTCCAAAACATTCCCAGACTCCCTCGGCACACAGGAATTCAAAGTAAAGAATTTCTTTAACTGTCAGTCCAAAGGGCTTATCTACTTACTTTCCTGTTCGTGCAAAAAACTGTATGTGGGAAAAACCTTTAGGATGTTTAAACTTAGGATACGGGAACATGTCAATTCGGTAAACCCCACAAGACAAATCGACACCCCTATCTCTAAACATTTGAAACTACATCATGGGGGCTCATCTGAAGGAATCAGATTTAGTGGTATTGAAAGGGTTACCTTGGGACCAAGAGGGGGGGATTTAGACAAGAAGCTACTCCAAAGGGAGAGCTTCTGGATCTATAAGCTCAAAACCCTGTCACCCTTGGGACTTAACGAAGGTTTCTCATATACACCATTCATTGCAGATCACTGATACCAGGTGTGGGACTCAGACCTATATACGGGCAGTGGTACTCGGCGGGTGATCTCTGCACTAATCTATTCTGAGTGAGCCTTATGGCCTGATACACTTGTAAATTTGTAAATATAGCGCGGTTTGTTCCACAATGGGTATATTCTTTGCTTATTACTATTACTACTATTATCACTATTCTTTTCTATTTATTATTATTTTTTATATTATTTTTTATCATATAAATTTATTCTCATGATTACCGGATGAGGACCACTAAATTGCTAATGCTTGAATTCTCCCAAGGAAATAGCTATATAATGACTAGAATACCAATAATGTTCCTAGACCAAGCTTGCTGATCACTTGAATGAAAATATCAATGGCCATACCAGTCTGAAAATGCCTGATCTCGTCAGATCTCAGAAGCCATCCAGACTTGGGCCTGGCTAGTACTTGTATGGGAGACCAACTAGGAACCTCAGGTGCCTTAAGTTTAAAGACCTCTTGACAAAAAGAATGCTAGCCTTATTATTATTATTTTTATTTTACGGACTAAGTCATATCTGGTCATTCAGAGGTTCATATTGTCAAGTGACTCAGTGTACAGGATATAGCGGCAGGATGTACCATGCTAATTTTGCATCCTAGCATGGGTCCTATGAACACTACATATATTTATTATCATATATCCTTGCCTGGGACGGGGGAGTGGGAGTTAACAACATCCCAGGACCCCTTATCATTCAATTTTTCTCTTATTATTGGGGCGTCCTCTCATATTCTTTACTACATCTTTAATAGATTCAGTATTAGAATAATATGTAATCAGCACTGCCTTATATTTTCAGCTGATTCTGTACATCCTATATAGTACACATTGGTACTTTGGAATGATACATTATCAATATGCAGCTTATCAATTTGAGCCTTAATTTGGACAATTTCGGTTTCTCCATACACAGAGAATACCTAGCTCCGCCCATCTGTCACAGGGGATCAACCCATGTGAGGATGATGGACAGGAGAGGCTCGGATGGGCGGTACTGCAGCACTATGATGAATGAGCCACGCCCCTGTTAGGAGAATGCCGGATATGTCACGTGACGCATGACATCACAGGTCACGTGACCGGCTGAGGGATTTCCCCTTCATACAGATGAATGAGCATTAGCAATCACAGAGGAATAGCCAGGATATTAGAGGCAGCTGGGGAGGTATACACCCCCACACTCCATTGGCTACAAGGTAATCATGCTTCCTGGCAATTGGGGTATTTAAGAGGCTTCTCTTCAGTTATCTGTTGGCCCCTGACGAAGGTGCATCTCTCTGCACCGAAACGTACGTTGGGCGTTTTTTCTGCACTGGGCACTGGTGTTTGGAGCACCATGATCACCATTTAATTTAACTTTATTTTATATCGTTTTCTTCTTTTCTTTCCTATGCCTATCTAGCTAGCTTTACAGGGAGAGAGGCTTTATTAATGCTAATTATCAGTCTGTTTTGACTGATTTTTTTACTTCTATTTTCAGTCCTTATCTCTCTCTGTTTTTCTTAATATGTTTCTAGTGTGACCAGGATACTTCCTAGGATGCATGGATTATAGAGACTTAGCTACTGTATACTCCTATCCCTATAGCAGATCACAATAAAGCTTAATTATAAGGGGGAGTGAGGTTATCTTTTTTACTACCTCTTGATCTATACTACCCTGGGCTGGCATAGGATTGTAGGTTCACTTGTATATACTTTGTTTAATTAGGGTCTCTGACCATATTATTTCTAATAGCCAGGTTCTATATTTGGAACATCGCGCTATACATAGATATATTTCTTCCAGTCAATGCAGTAAGTTTCATTCATATAATTGAGACGGTCTGCATATTTCTTTGTTCTTGTGTTTATATTTGGGGTTAAGCCCCTCTGAGACAGCTGGAGTCTCATACTGGTACGTTTGTCTCTGCGTGACCCCTGCAGCCACTGCCCCCCTTTTGGGGAGGTTTTGAGGTGGTGGGTGCGGCGGCTATACAGGGACTTGGAACGTTGTGTTCCTTGCTCTCTTTTTTGTGAGACCAGTTTGAATTAAATTTTTAATTTTATCTAGTTGACGTTCAAAACATGCATCCAGGTATTTGTGTAAATAATCCTGAATGATCTCCTTTGGAAGCTGTTTAGTAGATATAATCTGGTGTCATTGATTCTGTTTCTTTACCTGCTTATATCGAAATATCCATTTCTTTCTGATGATCTGTTTCTTGTCTTTGTAAATGAGGCAAAGTAAAAAAGGATAGCCGCTTTTCTGTCTTATTCTCCTGGGTTTTTTTTTCCTTCTCCTTCTTAAGAAATTGCTTGTTTTCTTGGGCTTTTTTTGGAGCCATGATAAATTAATCGAAGCAAAATCCCTTACGTTGCCTCAATAAGGGGTCTCTTTCTTTTCTGAGTCTTCCACTGCTTGCTGCTCTTAATGGGATTAGCAATTCAACACTAACCCCTAAGGCTTTAATAATATATGTGCTATTGTTTTAAATCTGGATCCTCACTTGCATCTTTTCTTTTGCTTATCTCTTTGCCTTTCCTTTTTTTTTTACTTAGCTTTAGCTTAGTTGTAGTGAAGCAGTAACAGAGCTCGTCTCCAATGATCTGGGTTTAGATTTCTTCCGCTAATCTTTCATCACAGATTCTGCTCTGTTTCTGCATGCTTGGCATTATCTCTTTTTGTATATTTTTTTCCTTTCTTTTCTTTCTTTCCCCCCTGTCCACTTTCAGAAAGTAAGCCACGTGGAACGCTGAATATTATTGCGGATTGCCCCGCATCTAGTCTGCTATTATTCAGGGGATCTGTTTGTATGTCTCTCTATTATCTCCCTGACGTCTCTCCGGGTCTCTTCAGGGAAAGGAGCAAGCAAGCAGTGGTTCACCGATATCTCCTCCGGTCTCTTTCTTAGTGTCACAGCATCGCAGCAAGTGTAGGCGTGCACATCCCATACGTCATGTGCGTCCTACGTCATCGCTCCTCCCCCCCACACCCAAACCATATATTTTTAAATAGTAGATACCCTGGGGTATTTCAAATGGTGGTATTTTAACACTTTCCATGCACAAATTCTACCACCAGGCTTTGTCAAACGTTTGGGTAGTCATTTTTTTGTGTTATTTTTCACACACATTCTATTTTAGGCATGGATTCCCAGCTCCTGGTAGGTGTTACTGCCAAAGAACACCCCAATATGTGTTCAGCAACATCTCGTGAGTACAGTGATACCACCCATGTACAGGTGTGTTGGGTTATCTGGGGGCTAAAAGACCTTATTTGAAGGGGTGCCTTCCAGTTTTCCAACTTGGAATTTTCACAGCTGGCCATCATGCACCCATGTCCCATTTGGGACATTTTTAAAGCCGGCCAATGTAATTTACTCCCATCAAACCACTGCCAAAGAACACCCCAATATGTGTTCAGCAACATCTCCTGAGTACCGTGATAGCACCTATGCATAGATTTGTTGGGTTGTTTGAGGGTGCAATGCCAAACGCCTGACATGTGTTTTTCAAATTTGACATATCTTCTTTGCCTATCTTCTTTTTGGGTGCTTTTTTAGATATCCCAATTTCTTTTCTTGCCACGAGCGTGCATATATTTGAAAAGCTGACACCCCAAGGTATTGTATATGGAGTATTTTGATGCCTTTGATGCAATCATTTTACTCAAAAAATTTAGAGAAAATGTGTGGTGGTAATTTTTCAATTTTCATTTTTACACACACATTTGTGTGTGATTTAGGGGAGCCTGTTGGTTATTGCAAGAAAACACTCCAGGTTGTTTTCTGCAAGGCCTCCTGAGTACACCCATGCCCCCAGTGCATAGCTTAGCCAGGATTTTGGGAAGGTTCAGTTACAATTGTATGACTTGTAATTTGAGTTGAAATTGAGAGTATTTCTTATGATAGGCCTATCTTTAGTTTGGGGCTTATCACGTACCCCAGTTTTATTTATTGCCATGAAAGTGTACATATTTGAAATGTAGACACCCCGAGGTATTGTATGTGGAGTGCTTTGATGCAACCATTGTAGCTTAAAAAATTGGAGAAAGTGTGTGGTGGTAATTTTTCATTTTTACACGCACATTGCTTTTTGACTGATTTAGGATAACCTGTTGTTATTGTAAGAAAACACTCCAGGTTGTTTTCTGCAAGGCCTCCTGAGTACACCCATGCCCCCCATACATAGGGTAAATGTAACCAAAAAAAACCTGAACGGCAAATGTTAAAAAAATAAATAAAAAATGCACCAGTGTGTGGTATCGTTTGAAGCAATCCCCAATGCAGAGTCCAAGGTGTCCAGGGCAATCAGGACAGTAATATACGGTATCTTTTCTCTGCCCCCTCTTAAAACAGACTCTGCATTTTTTGGGGAGAATTCTGCTTTGCCGCAGTAGGGGGGGGGATTTTAAAAATAAAATGTGTAGCCCCATCACCGCCTGGGGAGCAGGTGCATCACGGTTAAAAATCTCCAAAATGATTTGGAGATGAAACTGTAAAAAACTCAGTTGCATTCCGGGGTTTGCTTTTTTCAACAAAAAAAAGCGTTGTGGGTTGCAATCTGCATTAAGTAGATTGCAACCTTTTTGTACCAGGCCTTTCTCTTCTGTATAATTAGGTAGGGCTGCAGCAGCTGATCTGCAAGATCAACCCCACCCATATGCCAGTTATAGGCCTTAATGCACACTGGCTTCCTTGTGCTCTCAGCTCTGCCACGTACAAAGACCTCCACAGTCCTCTCAGTGTGGATGGTGGTAAGAAGGTACACATTCTTCTTGTCTCTGTACTTAACTGCCAACAGCTCCTCTCTGCGCAGAGCTGAGGTCTCCCCCCTTCATAGCCGGGTGCGTGCAAGTTGTCCTGGGAAACCTGTGCAGTTCTTTTTTATTGTACTGCAAGCTACTGTATCAAAACAATACAGTAGCTTGAACAAAGGGACACTTGTATAAAAAATTGTCTGTATACAAGTGGTACCCTTTGTTCATCGGGGGAATATCAGATCCCAAACAATTTTGCCACTGGTTCCCATATGTTCTGGGCAACCTGGAGGGACAAGGTGGCTATCCTTTCCCTCATACACCCGGAAGGACTGAGTATACCCAGTCTCACTATCACAGAGCTTATACACCTTTACACCATACCTAAAACGCTTGAAAGGAATATACTGCTTGAATCCCAGCCTTCCCTTATACTTCATCAGGGTATCATCCACACATATATTCCTTCCAGGTGTATAAGCCTCTGCAAACCTGGCAAGTGGGTAATCAGGGGGAGGATTTTATACAGCCTGTCAAACTGGGGATGCTCCCTTGGGGGCACAGGCTGTTGTTGCTGAAGTGCATGAAATGTAGAATCATTTCATACCTCTTCCTCGATATACACTGGGAGTAAATAGGGGTGGAGTGGATGGAGGGCTTCTTTATGATGCCCATCAGCATAGTCAATGCCCAGAAATTTTTTAATTATGGCACATCGATGGGGGCCCATTGCTGCTTTGCAAAAAGAGTCAGGTTTTGCAGCACGGAACTGATCGGCATATAAATTAGTTTTGGGTGACCCCAATACATCATCGCCCAAAAACACCTCCATAAACTGCTGAGGGATAAATCTTGTGACATCCAAATTGATGCCAGGATTTGCCTCTGGCGATGAGGCACTACCCACTCCTCAGCAGTACTCCCAGCTGGAGCAGCACGTCTCCTTCTGGCAGGGGACTAGCAGCCACAGATACATCAACTAGATACATCAATAGCAGCAGACACTGTATCTAATGATGCATCTGAGCACCTGGCAGGGTCAAAATCATGGTCGGAGTCACACACAGACGTGTCAGACTTTAACGCAAGGATGGCATATGCCTCCTCAGTGCTATACGACCTCTGTGACATGATCACAATCACTTTACTAAGTGATCTGTCACAAAAAACCACACAAAAAAATTAGTCCCTAAAAAAAATGCACAGACAGCAAAATAAGTGCTGCTGTGCAAGAGCCGGTGATCTATATACTGAACACTGGCAGGATATGGGTTAATAGCTCTGAAAAGAGCTTTTGGGTCTCACAAAAAAAAAAAATAACAAAAAAATGAACCCCTAAAAAAATGCACAGACAGCAAAATAAGTGCTGCTGTCCAAGAGCCGATGATCTATACACTGATCACTGGCAAGAAAGGGGTTAATGACGTTCAAAAGAGCCTTTGGGTCTCACAATTTTACAAATCCCTACCTTGACATCAAGGCATCGCTGCAAAACCATCAGAGTGGCTGGAAGCGTTCATGATTGCTACCAGCGCTCTAATTAGCCGCGGACGTATCAGGTACGTTCGCTGTCCTAAAGGACGTTTTTTGTCGGACGTACCTGATATGTTCGCAGTCAGGAAGGGGTTAAGGAGAAAGTGTGTTACTTCAAAAAGTGCTTTACGTATAAAAATAGCAGCTCTACACATTAGTGCAGGATACCCTCTTCCCCACACACTGCAGCAATTATACCCCTTCTATTTACTTTAATTTATTTTTATTAAATTTTTTATGGAAATATTGATAGACATAACAACATCTGGGGAAAGGAACCTTACAGAAAAAAAAATAAGGACTCCTATCCCCATTAGACATACAAAGGTATATTAATCTATTTCAAATTACATCAGAAATAAGCCGTCTAGTACACAATAATATACTAACATTAATATCCCAGAGAAGGGATATCATGGTCCAGAAGCGGTCAGATATATTGCAGATCCAATATTACATTAGCTAATATCAAATATGTGGTCAAGGAGCCCCGTAGTAGTGCCCACTAAGAAATCATCAATTAGGCATAAGGTGATCATAGAGAGTAACCCCACCTCCTCAAACTCATTGAAGCCCTTTAATTTTTTCAACAAGAATGGAATAAAACATTAAAATATTAAAATTGGGATATTCTCTCATGTAAATTAACCCCTTTTCCATCTCGACTTGGAATAAGAGTTGGGCTTTAACTTGATCTCTAGTAGGAATATCAGTGCTTTTCCAAAATCTAGCAATTAATATTTTGGTAGCCATTAAACAATGTATAATCACAATATCGAGATTATCCTTTATTTCTAAGCCCATAAAATGGAGTAAGGCAATTTCCGGTTTGTGTTCCAACTGTATACCTCCAATTCTATATATAAATTCAAATGTAATACTCCAAAGAGACTTAATTCGATGGCAGGTCCACCATATATGAAACATAGAACCATCTGGGTGTAGACACCGCCAACAATTAGATGGATTAGTAATAGATATTTTAGCAAGTCTAGTCGGTACCAAGTACCATCTATACAATATTTTAGTGAAAGTCTCTAGAATATTCAGGCAATGAATGTTTTTTTTAGTCCTCATAAAGGATTTACACCAACTATTAAATGGAATGGATATTGCTAGGTCAGTTTCCCATTTGGTTAAAGCTTTGGGGATAAATGGAGTCCCCTTCATTTTTATTAGTTCAACTGCAATAGAGAATATCTTTTTAACCTTACACCCTGAAAAAAGTTTCCTAAACAATTTTCCAAAACGGCCGTCTAATACCAATATGTTATCTTTCAAATAGCTCTTAATACGAAGAAAATTTTATAATTCTCTAGAGGGTAAATCTAACCAGTTTTTCTTAACTTCAAAGCTTTTCAATTGGTGATCATTACAAAGATCTTTTATCTTATAATTAGGATCTTTAAACCAGTTCGTCAGATTTATCTCTAGCATAAAACATTCTAAGGACCTTAGACTGAGGTTCTCATATAGTTTTTTTTATTAATATTCAACTTCTTCTTTATATTAGTCCATTCTTTTAATGTCTGTGATAGAGACAAAGGAAAATGAGAACTAATCTCGCACAAATGCTTATTCTGACTTGCCTCTCTCCATAAGAGGAATTCAAGATTATCTAAACCAAGGCTGGCTGCCTCAATTTTATACCAAGCTTGGTCTATAGAATCACTTAGTTGTAAATTACTGGCATGAACAAGCATATTAGCCTGATCGATTTGATTAACTAGGGGTTAACCCAATCCCCCCTGGTGGGCCTTCCTTGATAGAGTATATGTACTAATTCTTGGTATACTGAATAGGTATGCCCATTTAGGAATTATATAGGCTTTGATAGTATTTATCCTTCCCTACCAGGAGATTTCATGCACTCTCCAGTCTTTTAATAACATATTAGTCTCTTTTAACAATTTCAAAAAAATAATTTCCATAGTCCGTCTTATATCTGCAGTTATAATCACCCCTAAATATATAAACTGTCCATTTAAAGTCAAAATCTTTCTTTAGGGAAATTAAATTATCTTTATGTATATTAATCGGCATAGCTATTGTTTCATTTGTGTTCAGATTATAATTTGAAACACTACTATAGTTGTTAAATTCTTGCATTAAATGAGAAAGAGAGACCAGTGGATCCGTAATAGAAATTAAGATATCATCAGCATATAAACATATCTTCCATTCATCAAGTTGAGTTCCTAATCCTTTAATCCCAGCATTTTGTCTAATATTATTTGCTAGTGGTTCAATTGATAAGACATATAATAAAGGCGAGAGAGGACACCCCTGTCTTGTCCCATTATTAATATAGAACCAATCTCAGCATAAATCACGGGCTACTATACGGGCAGAGGGATTCGAATATATAGCTCCCACCGCATTCAAAAACCACCCTTCGAAACCGAACTGTAACAAGGTTCTCTTCAGATACCCCCATCCGACCCTGTCAAAAGCTTTTTCTGCGTCCACCGACAGGGTCAGAAGGGGGGTTCCTTCAACCTGAGCCCATTCTATAATGTCCAGAGCCCTACGGGTGTTATTTGAGGAGTGCCTTCCCTGCATAAAACCTATCTGGTCCCTATGTATAAGTGATGGCAAAAGTGTTTTCAAGCGTGCCACTAAAATTGCGGCATAAAGTTTCATGTCCACATTAACCAGAGAAATAGGACGGTAATTACTCACATCATCTGGACTTTTGCACTGTTTCAGAATTGGAGTAATATGTGCCCTTCATAAATCTTGAGATGCATTCCCTTTGATTGCCAATTCGTTAAATGTATCAGTTAACAACGGAAGTAATTGTCTTTTAAAAACCTTAAAAAACAAATTCGTATACCAATCCAGTCCAGGAGCTTTACTATTAACAAGCTTATCAATTGCTAACTCAACTTCATGTTGAGATATATTTCTATTAAGTTTCACCATCTAGTCATTAGATAACTTAGATAGAATTTTCCAAATAATTGTCCAACAAACTTAGGTCGGGGGATTTATTCAGGTTTAAAAGTTTTTGATAAAAATCTCTAAATTTACTGGCAATTTCTTCAGGCTTATAGATGTAATTAATTCCATCTCTTAATTTAGAGATCTTATGGTCAGTCATCTTTTTCTTCAGTTTGTTTGTTAAGACTGAGTCTACCCGGTTGTTCTTATAGTAATATTTAATATTTAACTTATTTAGATTACGTTTCACCCTATTCTTAATCTGATCATTTCTCTTTTCTTGGTAGACTTTAATAGCTAAGGCTCTCTCTTCAGAGTAGAATTGTTTATTAGCTTTAGAGAGATTATAAAATTGAATATAGAGATCAGACAAAATATTGTCTACATTCCTTTTTTGGAAACTTGCAAGTTTTATCTAATATCCCCTGATGACTACTTTACAGGAGGACCATAAACATTATTTAGATACATCATCAGATTAATTCTCCTTAATAAAGAAATCAATTAACTTCTCTATGTGTTCTACATTTGCTTTATTTTTTAGCAAATAATCTGCCAATCTCCAGATCTGCAGAGGTCTCTTATTAATTTCCGCCAGATCTGCGATTACCATATCATGGTCAGACCAAGTATTTTCAACGATAGAAATTAAAGAAATTGCCTGAACTAAATTTAGATTTCCCGAATTATGAGGGATAGATCTGTGCATAAAATTTCTTTCATTGGGGTGAAACAATCTCCAACAGTTGAACATATCCGCTTTCTTAATCACTCTACTTAACGACGCTGCCTGCTTTTTAAGAGATTTATCTATCTTCTGATTTTTAGCCAATTGTTTATCCCAAAAGGTATAAAAAATGCAGTTAAAGTCGCCTGCGAAAATGACTCTACCTTTTTTAACCTGTTCTACCAGACCAAGATTTTCGTCAATGTTTTAATTGGATCTTTATTAGGTAAATATACATTGACCAGAGTGTAATCCAACCCATACATTTGACCCACTAAAATAATAAAAATCCCTTCCGGATCTAGATGATTATAACAGCAATCAAAGATAACTTCTCTAGAAAAGATTATAGATACACCACATTTCTTTTTTCCTTTTAAGGAAGCAGAATAAATCACAGGATATTTTTTGTAAAACCATATTTTTCTAGCTTCCCCTAACCAGTGGGTTTCCTGAATAAACCCTACTTGGATTTTCTGATTAACCAGGGTATTAAACAAATATCCTCGTTTAAGAGGAGAGTTGAGGCCTTGGGCATTAATAGTTAAGATTCTAACCATCACTTAATCTATATTTCTTCTTAGGGCTCCTTGACCACTTCTGCAACACATGAGACCAGTTAAACATACTACACATCTGACAATACAACAATAAGACAATAAAATCTACATAAACAGCTGGAATACCAAAAATAATATTCCACATACTGAGAATCCCATAGACTCCCACAGGAATGAGCATGGAAACACTGAATTTCTTATAACGAGAAAGAAAGAGAGGTGGAAGAAGAGAAAAAAAAAGTCCATAATGAAAATCTCGCTTAAAAATTGTCAAAAACCTACACCGTTCAAAATATATATCTAAATTGGAGTACTCTATATTAATTATACCACTCCCAGTAATATCACTAATTTTCCTATTGCCCCTTTGAGGGCCATTGTGAGTACACTCTCAACTTCTAAAGTATTAATAATAGATAATTCTAAATAATTTACTGTGTACAGTGCTATCATCAAGATCTTTACACCATTCTTACCAATATAAACTACATCACAAATTTTTCCCATTTAGGGCATTCTAAATACACTCTTAACTCCCAGAATTCTAATCACCCTTGTGATCACATATATTTCTGGTGATAACACCAAGATTTTTTTTCACGTGAAAAAAGAAAATTACTCTTTATTTGTTACACCACTCCTGATATTTCCCTTAATTTTTCTATTATCCCTGATAGGACCATTGTGTATACACTCTCAACCTCTGAAATATAAAAACCAAACAATTCTAAGTAGTTTACTATTTGTGGTGCTATCATCAGAATCTTTGCTCCAATATTACCATTATAAACTACTACACATATTATCCCTATTAAGGGCATTATAAATACAATCTTAGAACCTAGGCATATATTCACTCTTGTGCTCTCATATATATTACCGTGATATCACCAAATTAAAATATTACCACAAGTTATCCCTTTAGAGGGATTGTAAATACGCTCTTAAGTCCCATGACCTTTTCCACATGAGAGGAAAAAAAAAAAAAAGTATAACCTCTTATCTCTTCCCCCTCCCTTACCCTCTATTTTCCATGCAAGAGCACGAACACATCACATCGCCTGACAGACTAATACCTAAAACTACATATCGATATCTTTTAACCAGACATGAGCCAGATCTACTGACTTGAAAGACTTCCAAATATCGTTATAACAAATTAGTAAAACTGATTGAGCGGTCCATTTAAACTTTAAGTTGAATTTCTTCAGATACGGAAAGACCGTGGAAAATGAATTTCTTCTTTGCCTCGTTAGATAAGAGACATCTGTTAGCACTTTTATTGCTGTAAACTTTTCATCATTTATCTTCATCTTCCTCGCTGACTGAAGGATCTGAGTCCTGAGATCATATGAAACAAACGCTGCGATAACATCACGTGGATACAGCTGATCTTTCTTTCTATAGGAAAGACGGTGGTACCGAGACATCTTTATATCTTGCTGTGCCGTAAGGATCCCCAAACAGTTAAAATAATTTATTAAAAAATCATATAGTTGAGCATTTGATATTTCCTCAGGTATATTTCTGAACCTTATGTTCAACTTTCTTGATCTGTCTTCCAGCTCACACATTTTGTCTTCCATTTCTTTCATTTTTAATTCCGTCTTGAGTTGAGTGTCCTTTACTGCCTGAAGCTGGAATACTATATCTTCTTCCTTTTCTTCTAGTTTATGAATACGTTACTTTAACACAGCTAAGTCCATTTTTATATCAGAAAATTTATCACTCAAATCTTTTTTAATATCTTTAGAAAAATCTTCCAAACATTTCTTTAAAAAAGTAGGAGTAACTACTTCTTTATCCATAACTTTAATAGGTGAAACAGAAACCCCTGTATGAAGAGATTCCAAAGATGATTGCTCCAAGCATTCTTGGTTATCTTGTGGGACAAAAAAAGCCGATAATCTTTTTTCTTGCTTCTGGCCTTTCTTATCAGCTTTTGTTAAAACTTTACTCTCTTGAGCTTTTTTGGAAGACATATCACTTTAAATTTATGAAATAAAGGAGAGTATGCCGACAGGAAAACTTATTTTAAACTAGTAAGAAGGAGGAAAACAGAAAAAAATTTTTTTACTGATTCCCCTCTATGTTCTAGGTAGCCCAGGGCAATCAATCAGTATCAGCTGTATGTGTGTTATATATGTGAAACTGAGTCAACGAGACCATCCAGTAACATAACATGCCTTTTATGCCATTCTAAGGTCTCACATGTTTTATTTCGGTTTTTGTACTATTTATTGCTGAAAAACGTTGAGAAAGTCTTGCTATGTGCAGCAATTATTCACCGTGTTATATCTTCCTTTTGGCATAACATGCCAAAAAAAAAATAATAAAGAAAAAAAAAGGGAAGCAATCTCACTCAATCAGGTATCAACCTGGATGTCCGCCTGGATCATTTAGCTGTCATCCTGTCTGGTATCATGCTGCTGGGTCAGTTGGAAAGATAAATATCAGCCTGCCTAGGCTCCATGCTAGCAAGGTGGCAATGGCGTTACTGGCTTAGCATCTCGCCTTCTCTTCCCTCCGATCTCTCCGGTCCGGTCCGGTCCCAGCTCCTTCCCTCCCAGCGTGAGCGTCATCACGTCATCCACGTCATGCAATTATACCCCTTCTAATGGTACTTATACCTGTAGTGGAGTGCTAAAGTGCAAGCATAAGGGGATAACTTACCCCATGTTTGTATTAATATGCACAGAAAATTGTTCAGTACCTAAAAAACAAAAAGAGAAAATACAAAATATAGTGCAAATCAGCAGCGGACACCCAGCTGAGACCCATGGAGCGGAGCATAAAGTCTGCCACCATACCTGAGGGTCCACAAGGCAAGGCTGTGTGGAAGGTGTGAAACCATCCCTTGTAAGGGCCATGTTGCTTTCAGTTGCGAACATGGGACGCTCTCTCTCTCTAGCAATGTATCTCAGAGTGGCATCTGGAGTTCCTGCCTGTCTATCCCTATCTGCATGCAGGACATTTAGTTCTTACCTAAATGGGGTGCCTCCTGAGGGTTTCACTCTTTGATGAAAATATTCTATATCTATCTCTCATTTCTCATTCAGCAACTCCTTTCAGTGCATATGCTCTACTCCAAGCATGTCAAACTCAAAGTCTAGCACGGGCCAAATAAACAAGGTTTAAGTTTTTTTTTTTTAAATTACATTTTCATAGAAACGTAGGAATATTTTGAAATGTACAGTATAAAAAAAAAAACAGCATTCCCCTCTACTAAATCCCAGTCCCCCCATATACTAAATCCCAGTCCTCCATCTATACTAAATACCAGTCCTCACCCTCTAGCCAACAAGCAGACTCCACTCACATTGCCGCAGGCACTATGCTACTCCGGAGTCCGGCCTCTGGTATACCCCAAGTGGCGCTGTCTGCACCCTGTGCCAAGGCGAACCCTCACGCTACTGCTTGAAACCCTGTGAAGGTGGAGCACATCAACGTCGCGTCCTGGAGGTGCCTCACTGACAGATCAACACACACACAGACACACACTCACTGACAGACACACACACACACAGACACACTCACTGACAGACACACATACATACACACACACACAGACACACTCACTGATACACACACAGACACACTCACACTCACTCAGTGACGGACACACACAGACAAACACACATTTAAACATCGTTGCACACACTCACATCATTCCCTGGGGTCCAGTGGGGATCTACTCTCGGGAGGTCTCCCTCCGGCTCCTCACTGCTCCTCTGCATGCAGTTTAGACGGCTACAGACGGCGAGCGCAAGGGAACAGTGAGGAGCAGGAAGACTGAGCTCCCTTGCTGCCGCCAGCATCCTGCTTCCTCCCCGGCCAGGTAGATTTCTGCAGAGTAGGCACCTGCAATGTGGAGAAAGCAGGTACCTACTTGGCTTTAACAGTAAGCATGTACTTGCGGCTCGCAGGGCAGCAAAGATGTCCATGGTGGGCCGCATGCAAGTTTGACATGCTTGCTCTACTCACTAAGCTGTCTTATGTTTACAGCTAGCACGAACTACTTCTTTAATCTAAAAGATATGCTGTTGTCGTTACATGCCTTGTGTACTAGATATGATTTTACTGTTGACTTTAAAAAGTATGACATGTTATACTTGTTCTTGCACAGCACAACAAAAATAAAGAATCAAAAATATATATATATGATGCAGATGGTAATTAAATTGTGTACTGTTTGGTAATACAGACAAATTGCTATGTTATTGGAAGAAGTATCAATTTTACATCAACACTGGCCCTGCCATGTTACTATGTCATCACATTCAATTGAAAAAAATGTGTTGCCTAGAATATAGGTAGGCAAAGCATAAGGAGTTGTATTCATGTTTTGACACCAGGTATGTTTATTTAAGGAATGCTGGATCAGAGAGCCTCATCAACTCATAAAGAAGCCTTACATAAAATTAGATGCACAGAGCTGATATTTGTCACAGCACTTTTTGCCTATTTAAAATTCAAGCCTTCCCCTTTAAATACATGACTGAGTCAAAGACAGGGGCAGGCTGACCGGTTATGCACTCCGTTATGGAATGAGGTCCCGACACCGGGAGGGGTCTGGTAGCTTGCTATTGCAGACAGTCTGCCCTTCTCTATTGCTGGGGGAGGTGGGGAGGTATCCTGGCAGTCTGTGGTCTACCTGTCTCCTGAGCTTTGGCAAATTAGAATATAGCCACAGAATATCACAGCAACTCTTTGACACAAGTACTAGAGCTTGTGAGAGAGGTATTCATGGCCTGCACAGGCCACTGGATCACAGGGTATTGGCATGTAAAAAGTTACATTGAATGTCCTTTTTGTTTTAATAACACAGTACACACTTTATGCAAATAAACTACACCACCATACACAAAGCGTGCCCCAATACACATACACACAAAGTGCAATACCTATGCACATACACTACATCCCCTATAAATATACTATATTCCCTGTAAACACAAACTATAATCTCATACATACTCACTTACAATCACACAACACCTAGAGCAGTGTTTCCCAACCCAGTCCTCAAGGCACACCTACCAGCCCAGGATTTAGGGATTACCCAGTTGTGTCTAAGGTGTTTTTTTTCTTCTTTGTAAAAACACCTTAGACACAACTGGGTAATCCCTAAATCCTGGACTGGTAGGTGTGCCTTGAGGACTGGGTTGGGAAACACTGACCTAGAGGATTAGGCATTATTTTTTCCACAACTATTAACGTTGGAAAAAACAATACTTTTTACTCACCAAACAGACATTGTCTACTGATGTGCATGAATATTCTGATGCAAATTTAAGAAACAAAACAAAAAAAATAACCACACACAAAATCAGATCGATCCAGCTTGTTGGCTGGTTTAAACAAAGTCTCACCAGCTATGCGGTAACGTGTTACAAGGTTAGTGTAATTAGCTGGATTTTCTAGTCACACTGATATTTTGTTATGACAACACAGCATATTATTAGTCTCATCCTTAGGAGAGAACATATCTCCACGCCCCTTCTGGATAAGTATAGGAAACCTCAATTTATTTTTCATTTCCCCTCATTTCTTTCTTTCTTTCTTTCTTTCTTTCTTTTTTTTATTGTTTTCTGGCAGAACATTTGCTGTTTTTTTCAGTGACACATTTCTTCAAATCAGAAGGGCAAATTTTACAAAAGCAAGATAAAGAAGTGAAAAAACAAGGGCACACAAAATTTATTAATTTAAAAACGTATTAAAGTTCTAATATGTAATGTTAAAAATATTGTGCGTGTATCACTTTAAGTGCTATTTTAACATGAGTAAGTCAAATTGAAAACACACTAATCTTGCCCAAATTTTTTTTTTCCATTTACCAATATAATGTGCAAAAGAAAATATTTTGTGCAGAAAGAAATCATATAGTGCAGCAACCAACAAAGAATCTGAGCGTGGTATGGGACATGAGGAAATTATTTAATTATGGCGCAACTCATGTAATAATTTGGTTTTGTATTAGGTAGAGTTTATTTTGTGGGTGTCTTTCTTTTTCATACAAATGTTTCCCTCGAAAGTCTACTAGTTCAAATACGTTAATAGTTGGAACATCTATCCGAGTAATGGATTTTTGTACTCTGGATATTGTATGGGTTTGTGTTTTCGGTTGGCTCCAATAATTTGTAACAACCTGTCTATTTTTGTAACCTTTGAATAATGTAACAATATTTAATTTCTTTGTAAACCTAAGGAAAGATTTAGAGAAAGATTCCCAAGAGCTATTAGAAACCAACACAACACAAAAAAGCAGAGGCAGTATGGAAGGCAATAAAAAAAACAAAAAACATGAAGCGCAAGGCCCAGATGGGTTCCCTAACTATTATTTTAAATTTGCAAAGGAAATGATACCAAAGCTTATAAACCTTTTTAATTGCATCTTAGATTCAGGAGAGATGCATCCGGAACTATTGGAAGCCAATATAATTACATTGCTTAAACCAGAAAAATCACCCTCTAGCTGAGCTAGCCTAAGACATATACCATTGCTTAATGCAGATATAAAATTGTTTGTAAAAGTTATGGCATTAACATTAAAACCACTACGGTCTAAATTGATAGGAGGAGGACAAACAGGCTTTTTGCCAGTGAGACAGGCGGATGACAATACCAGAAGGTTCATCGATATATTGGAAATAATGAAAAGACAAAAAATTGAGGGACTTCTGGTGGCACTTGATCGAGTTGTAAACTCAGGGTTTGTATCACGAAAGTTCTGTCTTGCTAATGGCACGAGACAGGGCTGTCCTCTCTCTCCATTATTTTTTATTTTGACCCTTGAATCTTTAGCATATAAAATAATAAAACATGATCCAATAACGGGATTAAGCACACATATGGGTCCCAAAAACTTGCTTAATTTGTGCACGATGTCCTGATAATACTCACAAAGCCATATAATGCAATAAAATCGCTAATGGATTTATTGAAAGATTATGGCACAGTGTCATATTATTACCCATGTGCAATTAGTTTAATTCTGAATGTACATTCAGACGACTTACATGTAACTCGGACATTTGGATGCTTACAAATGTCCGAAGTTCCGAATTGCAGAAGTGCTTTGGATTTCTAAAAAGTGGCAAAACAAGTGGTTAGGGTTAGGGGCAAGGGGCAAAACAAGTGGTTAGGGGTTAGTGTTAGGATCCTAATTACCGAAGTTCTGAACCAAACCGAATGCCATTGGTCCAAATTGCCAAAGAAGACAAATGTTTTTACAACCCTACATATTATAAAAACAATATTGTTAAAACCCAAGCTTTACCTAGAAATATGCGCCAATCAACAATGCAGTTGTTGAAAACGGAATACCCATTTGAGTGGAGAAAGAATTCGATAAAATATTTGGGAATTCAGCTGTCAGTTTCGAAACAGGTTGTGATAGAGAATAATCATTGCAAATTATTGAGAGAGGTACAAGACACATTACAGCATTGGGACCAGGGCACTACCTAATGGGTGGGATGAATTTTCCATTAAAATGTGCATCCTACCACAGATTATTTTTCTTTTTAGAACTATAACAATAATGATCCCTAAGTTAATTTTAACAAAATTCCAGAATATTATAAATGCACACAACTGGAAACGTAAACCCCTAAGGATATAATTAAACACAATGAGCCATAAAATCACAGAGGGTGGTATGGGAGTACCGCACATTCAGAAATATTATAGAGCATCCTTACTTGCAGAAACATTGGCGCTAATAGATAAGAACAACACACCACTATGGCATACAATAGAACAATCTATTGCCATGAGATATTAAACCTTATGTGGGTAGCACACCGAGCAGAATCTGCAAATCTTAATTTTATATCCGCAACACAAACATCTTTGTTGATGTAGAGGAATTGGGTCCCTAAACGTTTGAGAAAAGATAACTATATTTACTATGGAACTTTGCAAAGTCTAATTTACTACACAAAAGATTTAAATGTATCAACATGGAGAAAAAATGGGATAAAAGTTCAACATTTAATAACAGGTACGAATATATATCAATTCCCAGATATACAAACCAAATACGGATTAAATAATAGGGAGCTATATACATATTTCAGAATGAAACACATTTTAATAAAATTTTAATTGGTAGAGGTGATAATTTAGTAAATTATGCCTCGAGGGGAGATCCCAAGCTCTTTCAATATGTTAACCCCTTAAGGACTGAGCCAAATGTACACGTTGTGAACGAAACAAAATGTAAACAAAACCTGGCATTTGCGCTACATGTCTGTCCAACCGTAATTCACCTCTTTCATATTAAATGCACCCACCCTTATTATATATCATTTTATTCAGGGGAAACAGGGCTTTCATTTAATATCAAATATTTAGCTATGAAACATAATTTAATATGAAAATAATGGGAGAAAATAAGATTTTTTTTATCTTTTTTAGTTCTACGTGACATTTTAACTGTCAATGTCATAATACTGTTTGCTTTTACTGCAATAAAATACACATATTTGTATTCAGCAAAGTCTCACGTGTAAAACAGTACCCCCTATGTACAGGTTTTATGGCGCTTTGGGAAGTTACAGGGTCAAATATAGCACATTACATTTGAAATTGAAATTCACCAGATTGGTTATGTTGCCTTTGGGACTTTATAGTAGCCCAGGAATTAAATTTACACCCATAATGGCATACCATTTGCAATAGTAGACAACCCAAGGTATTGCAAATGGGGTATGTCCAGTCTTTTTTAGTAGCCATTTGGTCACAAACACTGGCCAAAGTTAGGATTAGTATTTGTTTGTGTGTGAAAAATGCAAAAAAACGCCAATTTTGGCCAGTGTTTGTGACTAAGTGGCTACTAAAAAAGACTGGACATACCCCGTTTGCAATACCTTGGGTTGTCTACTATTGCAAATGGTATGCCATCATAGGGGTAATTTTCATTCTCGGGCTACCATAGGGTCTCAAAGGCACCATAACCAATCTGGCGAATTTTAATGTGAAAAAAATGAAACGCAAGCCTTATATTTGATGCTGTAACTTTTGAAAACACCATAAAACCTGTACATGAGGGGTACTGTTGTACTCAGGAGACTTCGCTGAACACAAATATTTGTGTTTCAAAACAGTAAAAAGTATCGCAGCAATAATATCGTCCGTGTAAGTGCTGTTTGTGCGTGAAAAATGCAAAAACTTCACTTTTACTGGCGATATCATCGTTGTAATACATTTTACTGTTTTGAAACACTAATATTTGTGTTCAGCGAAGTCTCCCGAGTAGAACAGTACCCCCCATGTACAGGCTTTATGGTGTCTTGGAAAGTTATAGGGTTAAATATAGTGCTAGCAAATTAAATTCCCTTTACTTTCGGCATGGGTTGTCAGGCAGGTCCCGCTAATTATTATTAATTAAGATACCTAATTATGTAAAAATATTACATAAATATATATGTAGAATTAATATATCTATATATACATATGTGAATCTATATGTGTCTATATATATTTTTTTTAATATTTTTATTTATATATAGGTATATATATAGTGATATATTTATGTATGTAGATATATATATTATTTCGTTCTATGTGTATTTTGATATAAATATATATATTAATATCACAATACAGTTAGAACGAAATAACACATCTATACATTTAAAAAAAAAAAATTTAATAATTTTTTAATTTTATTTTTTAACGTATTTACATATTTAATTTTTTTATATTATATATAAATATATATATAACAATAATTATATATATTTAATCAATATCAGTCTATGTGTAATTTGATATTAATATATATATATATATATATATATATATATATATATATATATATATATATATATATATATATAGTAAAATACACCTAGACAGTGTATGTGTGTATGTATATGTGTATATATATATATACTTAGATCATATATATATATATGATCTAAGTATATATATATATATATATATATTTTTTTTTTTTACACTAATAAATTTTATTTTATTTTCAGCCAGCAGGGGGACCACCTGTTATTACAGGCAGCCCCCCTGCTGGCAATGCAGGAGGCAGCCTACCCGGCCATGTGATTGTGGGGTCCTCGCAAGGACCCCACTCTCACATGGCCGGGGGGCACCGGAGGAGGAGGATCTGCAGCGGGGGGGCTCCCTGGGAGTCCCCCCCACCTCGATCGCCGGCGTGGGACCGCCGGCAACCGGGTAAGTGAACAAAAACCGGAGGGCGTACAATTACGCCCGGCGGCGTTTAGAGACGCCTAAAATAGGGCGGAATTGTACGTCCTCCGGTCTGAAGGGGTTAAAGAGAATTATTAAACAAAGCAAAAGCTGATTAACTGTATTTTATGTTAGAATGGGAGAAGGAATTAAACAAGGAATGGGAATCCTCGCAGTGGTATAGGGCTATGAGACTGACCAATGTCACCACTCACAGTACATAACACATAGTGGCAACATATAAAATATGGTCACGATGATATATGACACCCCAAAGATGGGTAAGAATATCCAGGGAATTTGGAGATATGTTGGAGGTGCGGGGAAGCGGAGGGGTCTATGCCCCTTATGTTTTGGTACTGTGAAATGATTACTGCTATATGGAAACATATTCAACAATTGATATTTAATGTTTCAAATATTTTGGTGCCCCTAGAACCAGATATCTATTTGTTACATATTATGCCAGAGAGGCTATTGAAGCAGGAAACCACAATGATGATACATATCTTAATGGCCACAAAAATTGCAATAGCTAGCTTATGGAAAACAACACAAGTGCCATCAATACATACAATAAAGGAAAAGATTTCTAATACAAAACAATTATGAGGAGATCGCATATAGGATAATAGGTAACCAAACCATTTTTTTTTTTTTTAAATCTGGGGGAAAATGATAGTTGAAAAGTAGGTAGCAAGGAGAAATCAATTAGGAATAAAGATATTCAATACTCACTGAAGATAGTGTTATTGAGTGATAAAATATTTCAAATTTGATAGGGGCAGCAGAAGGGGAGAAGAACTAACAGTTGTCTGGATAGATTTGCTAAAAAAAAAAATGTTGAAATTGCAAACTTATGGAAAAAAGGATTAGCACATGTATTTGTTTTTATCTATTTTTTGTTTTTATTTGTTCTTATTTGTTTTTCTATATTATTTATTCTGTGTTTTTGATTATATTTGTTTTAGAGTCACCATGGATAATGACGTACTTACAGTTTGACCAAAATCGATACTAACTAGCCAATATATAGATAGAACAGGAGGGAGTATAAACCATTAGATTGAGAAATAGAATAAGTGTAAGACATATAAATGTGTATAAAGGATTGTGTGATCATTTACTGCTGTGGACGACCACTGTGTTGCTTATACAAAATGCCTGGAGAGATATCAGCTATGCCTCACTGATGATGCCTAACAAGGCTGAAACGATCGACTGGGGTTGCTGTGTCTCTCGTGCAGAGGGAACTTGCTGGCATTTTGGATCTGGACTGCCTATATGGGTGGGACCAGTCTGATATGTTTCAGAGATGTTCTTTCTGTAATAGCACAAGATGAGCTAAAACCAGCTTGAGATCTGAGCGGGGACCCACCGAAGGACAAGCTATTTCGGCTGCTGTCCATTCTCAGTATTCTCTCGCTCCCTGTTTTTTGCTTATACAAAATGATTTGAATTGTTAAGGAATGAAATGAGGTGGCTGAACAGACTGTAAAATGAACAATGTATTACTTTATATATTAATTTGTAATAATGTAAAAAGTAACAAAAAAATAGAAACCAACACATTAAGCTAGTTTCAATAAATGCCTGTGGGATCAATACATTGTTCAAAATATCTTTATTTTTAGATTTCTTGGGGGGAAATCAAGTAGAGATCTGTGTGCTTCAAGAAACTCACTGGAAAAAATCTGACAAAATCAGTATAAATTAAGAAAAACACCCAATTATTGTAAATGCTGCTCTAGAAGAGAGAAAAAAAAGAGGCATTGCTTTTATGTTTTCTTAAAATGTATATATTAAATATCAAGAATTAGATCAAGAGGAACAATTCATTATTTTAGTATATACCAAAATGTTGTGTTTATACTAGCCAGGAGAAAACCTGTGACACAGAAAATATTATAGAGATAAAATATCAATACAAACATATATCCATAAAGATGAAGAACACAGGTTACCACAGGTAGCCTAAAAACAGAAAATGCATATCACTCACATGGCCCAGAGCTGTCACAGGCTCTATATAACAGGCTCTTGGGTGCCACAGATACCTAAATGTCTCAATATCCCCAGAATGCAAAAAATATGATGGATCTTCAGTATAAAATACTTTATTGTATAAAATAGAACAAGCAAAATGGTAATACTAACAAAATGGGTACTAATATATATATAGATAGTGGTAGTAAAAAATTCTCACTAGGTATCACTCACCACCTATTTAGTTACCCAAAGAGTAAAATAGCAAAGTGCCTGTGCTGTCAGCAGACGCGTTTCGGCAAGATCGCCTTCTTCCAGTGCTCCAGTATATTTTAGTATGTGTAATAAATAACAAAATCTTCACACTAGTTAATACAGTTGCAAGAAAAAGTATGTGAACCCTTTGGAATAATATATACAAATTGGTCATAAAATGTGATCTGATCATCATCTAAGTCACAACAATAGATAATCACAGTCTGCTTAAACTAATAACACACAAAGAATGAAATGTTGCCATGTTTTTATTGAACACACCATGTAAACATTCACAGTGCAGGTGGAAAAAGTATGTGAACCCCCAGACTAATGACATCTCCAAGAGCTAATTGGAGTGAGATGTCAGCCAACTGGAGTCCAATCAATGAGATGAGATTGGAGGTGTTGGTTACAGCTGCCCTGCCCTATAAAAAACACACACCAGTTCTGGGTTTGCTTTTCACAAGAAGCATTGCCTGATGTGAATGATGCCTCACACAAAAGAGCTCTCAGAACACCTACGATTAAGAATTGTTGACTTGCATAAAGCTGGAAAGGGTTATAAAAGTATCTCCAAAAGCCTTGCTGTTCATCAGTCCACGGTAAGACAAATTGTCTATAAATGGAGAAAGTTCAGCACTGCTGCTACTCTCCTAGGAGTGGCCGTCCTGTAAAGATGACTGCAAGAGCACAGCACAGACTGCTCAATGAGGTGAAGAAGAATCCTAGAGTGTCAGCTAAAGACTTACAAAGTCACTGGCAAATGCTAACATCCCTGTTAGCGAATCTACAATACGTAAAACACTAAACAAGAATGGATTTCATGGGAGGATACCACAGAGGAAGCCACTGCTGTCCAAACAAAACATTGCTGCGCGTTTACAGTTTGCACAAGAGCACCTGGATGTTCCACAGCAGTACTGGCAAAATATTCTGTGGACAGATGAAACCAAAGTTGAGTTGTTTGGAAGAAACACACAACACTATGTGTGGCGAAAAAAAGGCACAGCACACCAACATCAAAACCTCATCCCAAGTGTGAAGTATGGTGGTGGGGGCATCATGGTTTTGGGCTGCTTTGCTGCATCAGAGCCTGGACGGATTGCTATCATCGAAGGAAAAATTAATTCCTAAGTTTATCAAGACATTTTGCAGGAGAACGTAAGGCCATCTGTCTACCAGCTGAAGCTCAACAGAAGATGGGTGTTGCAACAGGACAATGACCCAAAGCATAGAAGTAAATCAACAACAGAATGGCTTAAACAGAAGAAAAGATGCCTTCTGAAGTGGCCCAGTCAGAGTCCTGACCTCAACCCGATTGAGATGCTGTGGCATGACCTCAAGAAAGCGATTCACACCAGACATCCCAAGAATATTGCTGAACTGAAACAGTTCTGTAAAGAGGAATGGTCAAGAATTACTCCTGACCGTTGTGCACGCCTGATCTGCAACTACAGGAAACGTTTGGTTGAAGTTATTGCTGCCAAAGGAGCTTCAACCAGTTATTAAATCCAAGGGTTCACATACTTTTTCCACCTGCACTGTGAATGTTTACATGGTGTGTTCAATAAAAACATGGCAACATTTCATTCTTTTGTGTGTTATTAGTTTAAGCAGACTGTGATTGTCTATTGTTGTGACTTAGATGATGATCAGATCACATTTTATGACCAATTTGTGCAGAAATCCATATCATTCCAAAGGGTTCACATACTTTTTCTTGCAGCTGTATCTATGCACCAAATAAGTCCCTAACAATATTTATTGCAAGAATACTGAAGAAAATCAGATTAAATAGGGAGGATATTAATTATGGGTGATTTTAATTGCATAGTAGTTTTTTTCTAACTATAAAGAAACCAAAGCTAGAAAAAAAAAAAAAAAAACTACTAAATAAATATTATCTCAGACATATGGAGAACATTTCATCCTCCTGAGATTGATTTTACATGTTACTCTAGAACAATCAATCCTTTCTCTAGAATTGATCTTATATTAGGAAATGTGGCCATACTTAATCTGGTTAAAAAAAAATAGAATAGAAAAAAATATATAACATGGTCAGACCACAGCCCAATTATGTTAGATTAAAGATGCTTTTGATGTATTCCGTAAAGATTGGCGATTTAACAATCAAATAATTCATTAAAAAAAAACAGAATGTAGAAGATAATTAATTATTTTTTTTTTAGAAAATAAAATAAAGGTATATCAGATATAAGAGTTTGGTATTCTTACAAAAATGTAGTTAGCGTAAACTTGAGCAGCATGACAGCTATTGCAAAACAAGAAAGAAAGAAAGCCGTCCCTTCTATAGCTATATCTAGCATTAAATGATTTTAAAAGGCAGAATAAAGCTATGCTCCCAAAAGAAACTGCAAGCAAGATTGTAGATCTAGAAATATGTATAATTGATCATCAAATTAATAAAGCAGCTAGAACTGTAGAATGCATTCAACCCAAATGGTAAACAAAAAGGCATTAAGAAAACAGAAGCTCTAATAAAGTAAAAAGAAATTAAGAAGTAAAAGAGTTATTTCTAAAATCAAGGATAAAGATACATACTTGTTGGCCCCAGGACAAATAGGTAGATGCTTTTTAAGAGTTCTATAGGGATTTATACAATTACCAAAAGAGATGTTTAGGGAGAAGAGGAGATTAAGAAATTATTCACGATTAATTAAATTTATAAATCAACCTATGTCAGAGGAAGAAGTAACAAACAATTGATAAGCTTAAATTGAAAACTTCTCCTGGTCCTGATGGTTTCACAAATACATTTTACAAATTGATGAAAGAAAAGTTAAAAGGAGAACGTACACAATGTTTTAACATTATAATAAAAACAAGGAGATGCCCTGTAAAATTATTGAGAGCAAGCAATGTTCCAATTCCAAAGGAGTCAGAGATCCTGAGTTGATCAGTAATTATAGATCAATCTATCTGATGAACACAGATAATAAAATATTTTCCTCTATTCTTGCTGAAAGATCAAAACAATAGCTATATTAAATTTAATCACGAACGATCAGCTAGGCTTTATACCAGGCAGGTTGTTAGTTAATAACTTCATAAGAATAATAGATGTCTTTGATGAAACAGGGGTTAATGGAACTCCACTCATACCCCTATGAATAGATGCAGAAAAAGCATTTAATAGGGTAGGTGGGTTTGAATGTTCACTACCATGAAAGAATTTGGAATTACAGGCTCCATGTTACAAGCTATATCATCTCTCTTTGATTCCCCACAGGCTAAAGTTACATGATCAGGATTCACTTCACAGTGTTTTAATATTAAAATGGGATAAGACAAGGGTGCCCTTTCTCCCCATTGTTATATATGGGGATTGGAACCGCTATCCATTGCAATAAGACAGAATCGTGCATCTTTTTCTGCATCTATTCATGGGAGTATGAGTGGAGTTCCATTAACCCCCTGTTTCACAGTGTTTTTCAATATTAAAATGGGATAAGACAAGGGTGCCCTTGTAAGCCATTACAACAAATAATTGAGGAATGCTCCATTCCATATAGAGATATTTTCAATTTGAGAATTAAAGGTTTAATTTTAACATATCTCTAAAGCAGTGGAAAGACAACAAGAGAGTTTACTCAACTCCTCAAGCTATAGGAAACTGTAAACATTTATTGGCAAAATATGTCAAAGTTTTATGTAACTTGAGACAAACTTACAGGAGCAATAAATAAGTTGGAAAAAGATTTAAAAATACACATCGAAGAAGAGGCTTGGAAAAACTCTCTAAATAAATTATATAAGCATATCCACTGCTTAAATTTGACTGAAATATATTTAAAATGATTAAAAAGATGATACCTGACACCAAAACTCTGGATGAAAATATCCCCAGATGACATTTGTTGATATGTAACTTGAAGACAGGGAGCTTGATCTATATTTGTGACAGTGTGAAAATTATACAACAATATTCGAAAGATATAATAAAACTAATTTATTAAATTAGAGAAATCAAACTGAAATGAGAGACTTTTAGGGTTTAAATAGGATCCAACGTACGAGTGGGCCTGTAATAAAAGAGGGCAAAAGAGGATTCAAAGAAAACACACTTTATTGCAAGTTTAAACAGCTTGGGTACTGAAAGCTTGTAAGGAGCTTTTACTCTGATTTAGGTATATATGTAACTGAGCTGAGGATTACCTGTGGCCCCATCACTAGTGATGTAGACTGGAGTGTAAGAGCTTGAAGCTGCTGATGCAGCGCTTTTGTGAAAAAGAGAGACCAGCGAAGGAAGCCATGATGTAGCTCACCTTAATGGAAGGTTTAGACGTGAAGTAATGGATTAGGACTGATAGTGTGCAGTTGACCTTGGATACGTAAAAGCGGAGTGACAGCATAGGAGGTATAAGTAAGATGCTTGACTTGTAGGTTTAGAGGAAGAGGCAAAAATTACCATAGTTTTACTGCAAAAGTCTTGAATCAAGCAAACTCTACTTGTGACATGGTACAATACACAAAGCCCTGGCGTGAGTGATAGAGTAGTCATGAAACTGCGTGAAGCATGCATACCTGTACGAGGTGTAATTGTGTGCTTAGTCCAAGATTAGCTCATGGAATGGTAGTATCCTGGATGGTAGGTAGTGGGTCGTAGGGAGTGCCTGAAAGAAGACCTTAAACTGAGCGTGAAAGAGCGTCAGTGGCTGTGTTGTGGACACCAGGAATGTAAAAGCAGACTAAAAAGAGCTGAGAAGTTGCTGCCAGCCAAGTCAGCCAGCGAATCAGCCAAAAAATGGTTAGCGAGGATGGACGCCCTTGTTAATGATGTCGCAGGCTGCGGAGTTGTGAGAGCAGCATTTAACTGCCTTGCCGGTCCAAAGATGACCCCATGTGAGGGTGGCCGCCATGATGGGGTAGATCTCTGACAAAGTAGAAGTCTCTCTGCCGGCAAGGCATCCGTCACAGTGGCCAGGCATCCCTAACCAGTGGTTGACTGGTGACAGAGGGACCCCGAGTGTCGTGAAAATGAGGCTGTGGTGGTGTGAACCCTGTTAGGTGTTTGTGAACCTGTTAAATCAACAAAAAATTCATCCAGATAGCGGATGACGTATGGACACCTGAATATTTTTAGGAGCGGCCAGCAGAGGGTTTGTGCGAAGATGTTGAATACTTAGGGCTGCTCCTAGAGCCAAACGTAGGCCAGGTGCCATAATGAAGGGTGAATAGGTAGTAGATTAAAGGCGTTGGCTAAGTCTGTCTTGGTTAACCAAACCTCACAACCTGCTGAAGTGATAGCTTGCATGGATCGTCGATTTGCTCAGTGCAGTGACAACTCCTTAGCGGGAATGAGGGAGTTGATGCTGAGAATGGATGTAGAGTGCGGTGCAGAAGGTCTATGATCAGATGTATTATAGGGTATTGTGAATGGCTACCTTGATGGGATTGGTACGCCAAGATGTGAAGTGTGAAGACTGGAAAGAGGTGATCGTGAAACCAGCGTATGATTGCTGTGGACAGAAGATGGTCCACCGTAAGTGGGTCAATGGATGCAGATAATAGGTTAGGGCATACGAGTGTACCTGTGGGAATGGCAATAAGGCCCGTGTAAAACCCCTGTGAGAAACCCAGCCCCAGAATCTACCAGATGCCTAGCTGGGTGTAAATGCAGATAGTATTCTAGGATATCTATGTTAACTTTAGTTAGGCCTATCTTAGGTGACAGACAGTCTGTAAATGTGGATTAGGTGTGGGCTCTGGAGCAGATGTGCAATACCCTGCATGTAGTGAAAGAGCATACCCCAGCATTAAAGAGAGACCAGCAAAGGAAGCCATGATGTAGCTCACCTTAATGGAAGGTTTAGATGTGAAGTAATGGATTAGGACTGATAGTGTGTAGTTGACCTTGGATACGTAAAAGCGGAGTGACAGCATAGGAGGTATAAGTAAGATGCTTGACTTGTAGGTTTAGAGGAAGAGGCAAAAATTACCATAGTTTAACAGCCTTCCCCAGAAATGAAATGGTCAGCCCAGCTTGTCCCTCTGCCCATCTCCCTGTCTAATGCGTGTGGTGAAGGAGTGGTGAGAAGTGGAAGTGGCTGACTCTATGCGAGAGGTAATGACAAACAGAGGAATGGAAAGCTTTGTTTAGTCATCGGTTTTAGAACTACTGAAATGTCACCATGAATATAACCTTTGTACTGTAGGGTGTCTTGGGAAGTTAAGTAGTGATGTTAGTTTAACGTCCTTTCCATCGAGAATTTCCTTCTCCATGGAAATTGGAACAGAGTGGGCCGGTGAGACGTATGGAGTAGTGATAGTGGGTGGTGGGGGGTGGGGAGGGAAATGATGGGTAAGCCAGACTGTATGACCGAGATCACCAGGGGAAGGATGAAATAGTCAAACGTAAATTTGTTCAGTGCAGTCGGCAGTTAGCTTATTTGAAAATACAAACGAAAGGAGTGTGTACTGCGGTCTGCTGTTAGCTGCACGAACGCAGAAGTTCACGAACAGTGTAAGAGCACGAACGGGTAAGTAATGAAAGGAGTCTATCCCGGCATTTTTAGGCCCGAACATGGGAAATAGCCGAATGCCATTTTCCACATTTATGCTTACGTGGACGTGCTGGTCTCGTGACCGGAAGCCGGGTAGCGAGTAGCGAAGTCAGGTAGAAGTCGGTGTACTGGCCGGAAGACGGAGGCAGGAGCTGCTGACGACAGGCTGCTTGCTGGAGACTGCTTAAAACAGGACTTGTCGGGAACGATGAACCGGAAATGCAGGTAACTATGGAGACGACAAATAGCTTGCACGACAAAGGTAAGTAGGGGGGTAGGGTTTAAATAGGATCATAACTCCTCCCACAAATTCAGGCCAAATGACCTTCCAACATATATATAAATATATATATGGCAAACATTCTTATAGCTAAATAACAAACGAAAACATTGTGCGCAATATGAAAATTAATAAGTCAGAAAAATAGTGAAGAGCATCTTTAACATTGGTATAATAAGTGCAGCAAAAACGTTTGGTAATAAACACACTGCTTAAGAGTGGATATTGTGCAGCTCTCAATTAAATAGCCATATAGGGATCAGATTCCTGTTAATTGGTGGATGAGCTGAAGTGGTCTGGGTGCCTATAATGTCCCTTTAACTGTCCATATAATAACTGCATGTGCTGTACACGATTTCCATTACAACTTTGATTTGACATTATCTTACACTAGATATGTGCATACACATTTCAGAATTTAATACAATTTTATGTTTAGTATTTGTCATCTTGATATACTAACTATACTAGTAAAATTGGAAACAGATGTATACATAAAGACTAATATTCCATCCTTTATTAAGTCTAAAGCATATCTAAAATGTACAAAAAGAAACAGTATATATTCATTTGTATTCACACCACTAGACTAATAGGCAGTGGCGTACATACCAGGGTCGCAGGGGTCGCGGTTGCGACCGGGCCCGGCTCACCAGGGGGCCCGGCCGCCCCTGCGACCCGGTATGTAGCCACAGGGCCAGCCTCTTCCCCTGGGGGGCCCAGGAACCGACCACCCCAGGGCCCCCCGAGGCTGGCCCTGCTGACCCCAGGCAGGCGGGTGGCCGGTCGGGCAGGCAGGCGGGCGCGCGAGGGAGCACTCAGTGCTTCCTATTCAGCTCCCTCGCGCACCGCACTGATACCGGAGCCGGAAGATGACGTCATCTTCCGGCGCCGGCATCCCTGCGCGGCGCGCGAGGGAGCTGAATAGGAAGCACTGAGTGCTCTCTCGCGCGCCCGCCTGCCTGCCCGACCGGCCACCCGCCCAGGAGCCCAGCAGCACCACTGGACCCCAGGGAATCCCCCCAGCACTCCAAAAGGTAAGGAGGCTGGGGGGATTTCATTTAAAAATAACATGTGAGTGTGTGTGAGTGTTAGAGTGTGTGAATGTTAGTGTGAGTGTGTGAATGTTAGTGTGAGTGTGTGTGAGTGTTAGAGTGTGTGTGTGTTAGAGTGTGTGAATGTTAGTGTGAGTGTGTGTGAGTGTTAGAGTGTGTGAATGTTAGTGTGAGTGTGTGTGAGTGTTAGAGTGTGTGTGTGTTAGAGTGTGTGAATGTTAGAGTGTGTGTGTGTCTGCTAGTGAGTGTGAGTGTTAAAGTGAGTGTCAGTGAGTGTTAGAGTGAGTGAGTGTGTCTGCTAGTGAGTGTCAGTGAGTGTTACTGTGTGTCTTACTGAGTGTGTATGTTTTGTAAGTTAGTGTGTATGTATGTCTGTCGCTGAGTGTGTGTCAGTAAATGTGTGTGTCTGTTAGCTAGTGTGTATGCGTCTGTAAGTGAGAGTGTGTGTGTCTTCAGCACTTACCTTTCTCCAGCGCCGGACTCCCTTGGCGCTGGGGATCCCTCAGCCTCTCAGCTCCGAATGCGACCGCACACGCATTCAAACCGCCCATAGGAAAGCATTACTCAATGCTTTCCTATGGACGTTCAGTGTGCTCCTCTAGCTGCCGTCAGTGAGACAGCCACTATAGGCTGGATTAACCCTCAGTGAAACATAGCAGTTTCTCTGAAACTGCTATGTTTTCAGCTGCAGGGTTAAAACTAGAGGGACCTGGCACCCAGACCACTTCATTGATGTGATCTGCGTGTCTGTAGTGGTCCTTTAAAGGACCACTCTGCAGACCACTTCAGCTTAATGAAGTGGTCTGGGTGCCAGGTCCTTTAGGCTAACCCATTGTTTTATAAACATAGCAGTTTCAGAGAAACTGCTATGTTTATGAATGGGTTAAGCCTTCCCCCTAATCCTCTAGTGGCTGTCTCATTGACAGCCACTAGAGGCGCTTGCGTGCTTCTCACTGTGATTTTCACAGTGAGAGCACGCAAGCGTCCATAGGAAAGCATTATGAATGCTTTCCTATGAGACGGGCTGAATGCGCGCGCAGCTCTTGCCGGGGAAGAGAGAAGGAGGATCGGAGGAGGAGAGTTCCCCGCCCAGCGCTGGAAAAAGGTAAGTTTAACCCCTTTTCCACTTTCCAGAGCTGGGCGGGAGGGGGACCCTGAGTGTGGGGGCACCCTCAGGGCACTATAGTGCCAGGAAAACGAGTATGTTTTCCTGGCACTATAGTGGTCCTTTAAGTGTGTGTGTGCATCTGCATGCACTGGCGTACATACCGCGGTCGCAGCCGTGTAACCCCTGCGACCAGGTGCCCACCGCCATGTGTTGCGGCCCGACCCGCGCACGCGGGGGGGCCCACGGATCAATTTTCGCACCGGGGCCCCATGGGTCATGTGTACGCCACGGCTAATAGGACTAGATTTATGCTTAAATTAGTTAAATAAATAGATTAAACAGATAAAGCTACACTTATGGTAATTGCTGTGGGTGTAGAAAGCTGAATATCTAGGCCACAATATAAAAGGAATTATTGCATAGTATGATATTCTATTGACAGAGGCTCTTTACTGAAACTTTGGGGTATCATCTTTTTTTCTCTGACCTGTGGTATCTCCCATTTCTTCTAGCCTTCTATACTTAATATATCTTTCATCTATGTATTTGGTATATACTATTTTCCCTGTTTGATAGTTTATATATTGTGACTATTTTTTTCCCCTATTTTGTCTTTTTTTAAAATTATTTTCTGTTTTTGCTCAATATTTTGGATTGTTTATTATTGTGTATGAATTGTGTCAAGTGGTTTACTGCCCATTGTTGGGTGAGTGCATTAATGTTTGGTTTGGGAATATTATTTGTTTTATGTCTCATGAGTATCCAATATGTACTGAACATTTGCAATACAGCTGTCATTTGGGTGTGCTCCTTTATGATGTACAATATGTATTGAGGCATGTCTGCCTAGTACACCCCACAGGGCAAACTTCATCTATATTATATCTTCAAATCAATATGTTTGACACATACAGCTTTATTTACAAAAGTGGGAATTGTTGGGAATTGAAAGTGAATTTCAAATTTAAGGGCAAAATAGCAGAACTGGCAACATTCTTCAAGTAAGCTATGCTTCCAGTTTTTCTATTATGGTCTGCAATTCATTTCTAACAATTCTCAGTTTAATAAATAACCGTGCTAAATAAAATGTTGTTATCACCTACACAACGTTTATGCTATTAGAAACATTTTACAAGGGACAGGCGCACTTTAAGGTTTAATTAGGAAAAAATATAGAAACCATAAGAGCTTGTCACAAAACCCACTATTTTGCCTATGTCTAATATATCCTCCTTCTATGTGCAATACTAGGTTATAAAACGCCATTTGTGAACTACCCACTCCCAAACACCGACCACACCTGACTCATTAAACATTGACGAAAACCACAGAATTTAGTGCTCTCTCTGTGTGGCCATCTTGTCGCACGAACACAGGCAGCTGGACCTGGTCGTCAAGTGTCTGGAACTACAAGTCAGACATTCAACCGCACAAACACCGGTGAAAGTATATGAATGCCTGCTTCTTTCCGCGACAAGCCAGGAGAGCACTGTTCGGAAGGTTTGTTTGGACGAACAAGGCAAACAAACGCTGCCTGTGAGCCAGGGGAACTGCTAGTCTTTTTGTTTGGTTTGGAACTCCCGAAATTGACCGACCAAGGGTTTGAGAGACACCAGGTACAGCCACACATGATGCATCTGGTACAGCCATACATGATGCATCTGTTCCAACATACAAGTTGCCTGTAGTCCAGGTCCATATTGACTGGGGTACCAGAGCTAAATCCCTGGAAGAGGGGATTATGAGAGACTTACCAGTGGAAGTACTACTGGGGAATGACTTGGGGTGTTTAACCTCCCAGTTCGTTCCGTCAACCCTGGAGAGAGCACTACCCATAACCACGCGGCTGCATGCTTGAGAGATTAACTCCTCACACTCTCAGGAAAACCAGGTACAAACCGATACCCCGACCATAGACCCTGCTCCATATTGGGGCACCCCACAAGACTTTGTGAAAGAGCAGAGGGAGGTGGGCAGACACCCCACAGGGGGACCTAGATCAGGACTGATTCCAATGGGAGAAAGGACTAGTGGAACCGGAGGAAACGGGGTAGGAGCGGACCAAGTACCCAAGAGACAGTTAGTTAGTATTACCCCAGAAATACCATGCTGAATTACTAAGCATCAGCCACAATATACCCATAGCAGGCCACTTAGGCATAAGGAAGAGGAAGGACCAGTTGACCCGGCATTCTTTTGGCGTGGAGATGTGCATCAAATAATAGGAAAGAGGGGTGACGCCCCTAGGGCTAAACTCAGACCACTCCCCATTGTAGAAGAACCCTTATACTGGGTAGTGGTAGATCTGGTAGGACCCCTCGGTAAGCCTAGTCCCTCGAGGAAGAAGTATATTCTTACTGTGGTGGACTACGCTACTCAGGGCCCTGAAGCCATGGCCCTTTCCAACATCCATACAGAAACCGTAGCAGAAGCCTACTTTACTCGGGTAGGATTTTCCAGGGAAATCGTATCCGATCAGGGGACCTAGTCCACAGCACACATTACTCACTAGCTCTGGCAGAGCTATAAGGTGAAATCCATATTTAGCTCTTCTTATCACCCTCAGACAAACAGACTCTGAATGATTTAGTGGCACCCTTAGCCCCCTAAGGACCAAACGTCTGGAATAAAAGGGAATCATGACATGTCATGCTATGGGGCTATGGGACCGACAGCAAGCTCTAACTGAGACTTAATGAGTCTGTGCGAGAGAACATGTGGGTGGCCCAGCAGCTCCAAAAATGTTGGTGTGACCGGGGGGCTAGAGATCGCATTCTAGAGCCTGGGCAAAAAGACCCACTAGAGCAGATAGGCTACAAGCAGCTTGGCAGGGTCCCTTCAGGGTAGTAGAGAGGATAAGCAACACCAGCTATATAGTGGGGAAATGTTCGGATGAGAGGATCAGAAGGTCTTTCATGTGAACATGCTTAAGCCTTATCTAAAAAGGACAGAAGAGGTAGCAGCAGTTTGCGCCCTTGCCTTCAAGGACAGCAAAGTTCTTCCCTCACCCGATATGCTCCCCGCCACCCCAGTTTGAGTAGAGCAAGTCAGTCTAGTGACTAACTTAAGCTCCTCTGAGACACATCAAGCCTCCCAACTGCTAGGGGAATATCATGAAATGTTTTCTGCCATACCAGGGTACACAACGCCGGTGGTACACTGAGTGGAAACCCCGATACCTCTCCGGCAGCAACCGTATCGCATCCCTAAAGATGTTAGGGAGAGCATGCACAAAGAAATTCAGAACATGCTAGAATTAGGGTTAATAGAACCCTCCCAGAGTCCTTGGGCTTACCGGTGGTTTTGGTGCCTAAACGGGATGGTACAACTAGCTTCTGCATTGACTAGCACAAATGCAACGAATGGTCAGTTACCAACGCCTACCCTATGCCCAGAGTTGATGAGCTATTAGACCAGATGGCAGGAGGGAATTACTTGACCACTATAGACTTGTGCAAAGGGTATTGGCAAATCCCCTTGGAGCCTGATGCTATTCCTAAGTCACCAGAGTGTGAGGACTCCTTCCAGAAGCTGAAAATGGCACTGAGCGAGGCACATGTATTAGCTGCACCTGACCACACTAAAATATTTCTCATTCATACAGAATGTTTGGACTGGGAGCAGTATTAAGCCAGGTCGAGGACAATGGCATGGAGCACCCGGTGGCCTAAGTAGAAATGGTTACCCCGGGAAGTCAGCTATGCCACCGTAGAGAAGGAGTGCCTAGCCCTAGTTTGGGCACTAAAGAAATTACAGCCTTACTTGTATGGAGGCTCCTTCATCATCATGATTGACCACAACCCCCTAATTTGGCTCAACCGAGTGGCTGGAGACAACCCCAGGCTGCTGAGATGGAGCCTGGCACTGCAACCATACAACTTTACAATGCAATACCGGCCAGGATTGCAGAACGCCAATGCTGATGGGTTGTCTAGACAAACCAAATTGGAGAAATAATGATTACTTGTCCGGCCATCCCCAAGCCAACCCATTAGGGTCTAGGCGGGTATGCTGCCCCATGGAACTGGGGGTGAGCAATGTGACAAAACCCACTTTTCCTGTGTCCAAGATATTCTCTTCCTATGTTCAATACTAGGTTATCAAACCCCATTAATGTTACCCAGTTTGGGAACTACCCTCTCCCGAACACCGACCACCTCTGGCTCATTAAACTTCAAAGAAAACCACAGAATAAAGTGCTCTCTCTGTGTGGCCGTCATTTGTATAACGGAACATCACGTGCTGGAGAAAACAGCTGCCATCTAGTCTCACTAACGCAGGCAGCGTGTCTGGAACTATAAGTCAGACACTCGACCACGTGAACACTGGTGAATGTATACGAATGCCTGCTTCTTTCCGTGATAAGCCAGGAAAGTGCAGTTTGGTAGGTTTGTCCACATGAAATGCTACCTTTGAGCCAGGAGAACCATTCGTCTTTTTGTTCAGTTTGGAACTCCCGAAATTGACCGACCGCCACCACTGAAACTCTGGAACTAATTTGGGCAGAAGTCTCAGGAGGGGTAAGTCAAAACTTTACCCCGGTGGCAATTCAGCTGTGTTCATGGGATCTGAGCTCTATTTGGACAACTTGGGTGCTCAGATCCAAGTTATCCAGAGATATATTATTTGTGGGCATTTCTTTATGTTTTATAAGTATTTATGTATTTTGATATTTTATGTTTTTATGCTGAGTCACTCTAACACAGAAATTTGTAGACATTTTGTGGGAGTATTCTGTGCGTGTTTTACTGCATCCTTGTTTGTATATAAGTAGGCCAGTTGGCCATAATAAATACATTAGTTTCTACCCTTCATCATGTCTAGGCTGATGTTTGGGGAACTTGGAGCTATAATCACTATTTCACTTGGGACTCGGGAGATTTATAACAGATATACTCAGCCGGAGTATAGGGGATCTGTTACAGAGTTACCTAACTTGTCTCTAGCAAATTTTATTCACTGAACAGATGCCAATACCATTAAAGCACAGAGTGAAGAACAGGCTTTGTCAAAAGTTTAGTACTTTACCTTTTCTAAGACTGAGCGAGCAAACGTGATTGGATTTGCAATATTTTTGATGCAAGAAACAGCACCTACAGCAAGATTTTTCCCATCCATTATGATTGCATCAAGCTCTACGTTACCATCAGCATTCAATACTGCACCATGACCTAAAGGAAAAAAGTCAGTTTGTAACAGAAGCAAACATATATGTCCTAAGGCTTTATGAATAAATATGATAAACTATTTTAAAACAATTTACTACAACCGTCCTGGTAGCTTTTGCACTACATTCTCATAAAAAAATATTTGTTTTTATTGTCACAAGCTTTTAAGTAAATAAAATGCTTCTAGCAACTAAAAAAAATAATTGGTTTCATTCAGTCATAAAGCTTTTATCGTCTTTCTTTTAAATGTGAAAGACTGCAAGGCAGTGCTTACGATGTCTGCATTTATTGACTGATATACTTTATACTTAAGGTAATTATATAGCACTGAGGATGCAATAGCTTATGCTATCTAAGAAAACCAAAATATTACTACCATAGCTAATGTTGTTGATATTTTTTTTTAATATAGTAAAATATGTCTTCTTATCATTACCATATTTTAGGCTGCTACCATTTTATATTCATTGTTGCAACACAGTGCTTTTTCCATTTCGTACTTAAACACTACTAAATATATTTTAAATCTCACTCCACTCAACCCTAGTGCAGTCATTGTTTTGCATGAAGGAAAAACCTTTAACTGTATTGTAGTTTTGTTATACCAAAACTCTTTTTTTTTATTTCATATTGTCATTTTTCAAAGGACCATCAGCCTACTAATATTAATTTTCATAATATTTTAGGAGGCCTGTTAGCTAAATGTATCTCCCTCCTTTTTATATGAATTATGTGTTAAATTTGACAGCACAATCTACTTAGATAGCGGATTCCATATCTTTATTTTCCTTACTTTAAAGAATCCTTTCTGTTGCAGCAGATTATAGCTCCTGTCCATACACTTTAACCCCTTAAGGACAGAGGGCAGCATAGAACGTCCCCACCGTCCTATGTACTTACTCGATCGCCAGTGATCCCACATGGGGGGACTCACCTGGCATTCCAGGGAGTCCCCCTGCTTCCAATCCGGCCCTCCTGGGCCATGTGATCACGAGGACCTCACGATCACATGGACAGCATAACCGTCCACAGCATTGCCAGCAGGGGGACTGTCTGGAATGACAGGCAGTCCCCCTGCCTGCTTTAAAATGTAAAATAAACGTTAATAACAGTTAAAAAGTAAATAATATATACATTTTAATATATATATATATACGCTCTAAGTGTATATATACAGGGAGTGCAGAATTATTAGGCAAATGAGTATTTTGACCACATCATCCTCTTTATGCATGTTGTCTTACTCCAAGCTGTATAGGCTCGAAAGCCTACTACCAATTAAGCATATTAGGTGATGTGCATCTCTGTAATGAGAAGGGGTGTGGTCTAATGACATCAACACCCTATATCAGGTGTGCATAATTATTAGGCAACTTCCTTTCCTTTGGCAAAATGGGTCAAAAGAAGGACTTGACAGGCTCAGAAAAGTCAAAAATAGTGAGATATCTTGCAGAGGGATGCAGCACTCTTAAAATTGCAAAGCTTCTGAAGCGTGATCATCGAACAATCAAGCATTTCATTCAAAATAGTCAACAGGGTCGCAAGAAGCGTGTGGAAAAACCAAGGCGCAAAATAACTGCCCATGAACTGAGAAAAGTCAAGCGTGCAGCTGCCACGATGCCACTTGCCACCAGTTTGGCCATATTCAGAGCTGCAACATCACTGGAGTGCCCAAAAGCACAAGGTGTGCAATACTCAGAGACATGGCCAAGGTAAGAAAGGCTGAAAGACGACCACCACTGAACAAGACACACAAGCTGAAACGTCAAGACTGGGCCAAGAAATATCTCAAGACTGATTTTTCTAAGGTTTTATGGACTGATGAAATGAGAGTGAGTCTTGATGGGCCAGATGGATGGGCCCGTGGCTGGATTGGTAAAGGGCAGAGAGCTCCAGTCCGACTCAGACGCCAGCAAGGTGGAGGTGGAGTACTGGTTTGGGCTGGTATCATCAAAGATGAGCTTGTGGGGCCTTTTCGGGTTGAGGATGGAGTCAAGCTCAACTCCCAGTCCTACTGCCAGTTCCTGGAAGACACCTTCTTCAAGCAGTGGTACAGGAAGAAGTCTGCATCCTTCAAGAAAAACATGATTTTCATGCAGGACAATGCTCCATCACACGCGTCCAAGTACTCCACAGCGTGGCTGGCAAGAAAGGGTATAAAAGAAGAAAATCTAATGACATGGCCTCCTTGTTCACCTGATCTGAACCCCATTGAGAACCTGTGGTCCATCATCAAATGTGAGATTTACAAGGAGGGAAAACAGTACACCTCTCTGAACAGTGTCTGGGAGGCTGTGGTTGCTGCTGCACGCAATGTTGATGGTGAACAGATCAAAACACTGACAGAATCCATGGATGGCAGGCTTTTGAGTGTCCTTGCAAAGAAAGGTGGCTATATTGGTCACTGATTTGTTTTTGTTTTGTTTTTGAATGTCAGAAATGTATATTTGTGAATGTTGAGATGTTATATTGGTTTCACTGGTAATAATAAATAATTGAAATGGGTATATATTTGTTTTTTGTTAAGTTGCCTAATAATTATGCACAGTAATAGTCACCTGCACACACAGATATCCCCCTAACATAGCTAAAACTAAAAACAAACTAAAAACTACTTCCAAAAATATTCAGCTTTGATATTAATGAGTTTTTTGGGTTCATTGAGAACATGGTTGTTGTTCAATAATAAAATTAATCCTCAAAAATACAACTTGCCTAATAATTCTGCACTCCGTGTGTGTGTGTGTGTGTGTGTGTGTGTGTGTGTGTGTGTGTGTGTGTGTGTGTGTGTGTGTGTGTGTGTGTGTATATATATATATATATATATATATATAAATTTAAAATACATGTAGAATGATATTGATTAAATATATAATTGTAATTATATATATATATATATATATTTATATAGAATATAAAAAAAATGTAAATACGTTAAAAAATAAAAAAATTAAAAATAAATAATTAAAAAATATATATATGTGTGTAATTTCATTCTAACTGTATTTTGATATTAATATATATTGATATCAAAATACACGTAGAACAAAATACATATATCTATATACATAAGTATATACGCATCTCTCTCTCTAATATATATATATATATATATATATATATATACACACACACACACACACACACCCCTATATATAAATACAATAGGTATATATATATATATATATATATATATATATATACATATACATACATATATATATATATATATATATATATATATATATATATATATATATATATATATACATATATACAAATCATTAAAAAAAAAAAAAAAAATTATATATATATATATATAATATTATATAATACAGTGGATAGCTTGGCACTCTCCCCTTCGGTATACACCATATATCTGCCTAGGTGCAATCCACAATGCGTCCAAAATATAGCCAAAAAAGGAAATTTCACTCACAGGCCTTTTCAATCAAAAAAATGTGGTTTTATTAAATCATGTGCAGGTAAACAACCTTTTTTAAGCCTACATGGGGGTAATTCTCATTCCTGGGCTACCATACGGTCTCAAAGGCAACGTAACCAATCTGGTGAATGTGAAAAAATGGAAAAATGTAACATGCTATATTTGACCCTGTAACTTCCCAAAACACCATACAAACCTGTACATAAGGGGTACTGTTTTACACGTGAGACATCGCTGAATACAAATATGTCTATTTTAAAAGCAAACTGTATTATGACATTCACAGATAAAATGTCACGTAGAACAAAAAAAAAAATGTTTTTATATTTTAATCATATTGAATTATGTTTCATAGCTAAATATTTGATGTTAAACGAAAGCCCTGTTTCCCCTGAATAAAATGATATATAATAAGTGTAGGTGCACATAATATGAAAGAGGTGAATTAGGGTTGAACAGACATATAGTCAAATTCTAGGTTTTGCTTATGTTTTGTTTTGATCACAACGTGTACATTTGGCTCAGTCCTTAAGGGGTTAATGAAACGACTGCTTTGTATTATAGAGTAATGCTAATAAACAGGTAATTGGTGTAAATGTGTTTGTGTTATCAAATACTATTAAACATTCAGCTTTTTGCATTCCCCTTATTCATTTTTACTTAAAATTCATAAAGGTCTGCCTATCCAGTGAGAGAAAAAAAAAAAAAAAGTTGACAGACCAAGTTGGACATGGCTCAGAAAACTGATAGAGGTAGGATGGCCAAATTGGAGATTTTACAATGGCTGAAACCACAACCTGAAGAACTGTACAATGAAAAAGCAAACAGTTAACTCCTTCAGAGAGAGACAGTGTGCCTGGACTAAGATAGGTATCCAAGGACTACCCTGACCTCTTGTCATTCAAGATGTTAACATTAGTAAATATATGAAAAGAAGAAAATAAACCAAGTCATGGGTCAAAACACAAATCTGTACCTGCATCGAATGCTTTGTCGTCTTCCAGAACACGCACTGCTGCCTCTACAGCGTGCATGCTGCTTCCACCCTGTGCAAGTATGGAAAAGCCACAGCATGCTGCACCTTTTACACCATTTGTGCTACTTTCTGCAAGATAATCTGGTATTGCCCATGCCCCTCCATGGACCACAATCACTGGTTTACGGTCCATTTATTGGATTGAATCTATAAAATAAACAAACATATGGTTGCTGAATTAATTAAGACACACTTTCATACTATAGCCTCAATGTTAATGTTTTTGGTTAACCTTGTCAAATAATTTAATATTTTTGAATACACTTTTAAAGTGCCTTAATATTTTGAAAAATGTATTAATTTGATATTTTATATATTGATATAGTTATTGATATTGTTTTATAAATTTTTTTTTTTTTACAAATTTGATAACATTTTAAAGGTTAATCCAAAAATAATAAATCATTTGAAAAGCTGGTCCAAATATATTAAATTGAGGCCTATAACAGGCAGTTATACAATGATATATTCAATCAAATTCTAATTATACTGTATTGTCTTTTTGCAATTCTCCTTCGGTACTTGACATTTTATTTACAAATATGCCGTTTTAGATATATTTTATGATGTGAATAGAATTTGTTTTTTCATTACATTCTTAGTATACTTGAATAAATATTGATTTATTTCTTTATTTCTATCTGGTGTAACATTTATGAGAGATCATTTCACTGCTCCTCCCTTGGCTGATGATAGCACTATAAACATGTGACATAACCACTGACAAAGAGACACATCTGTTATTAAATTATACTACAGAATACATTAGTTGTTATATGGTTGTGACATTTTATTTCTTATTTTCTTGGTTGATTCACTAGGCTAAATAATGGATTTGAACCAAGCCATTAGTAGATAAAATAATGACTATCTATTAGTACCTATTAAATAAAACATAAACACAAACCATGAGAATTAAAAATCTACAACGCTAGTCTAAAAATACCTTAAGGTATATTTTTTCAAGAAAGAATCCCAGAACAAGACATCATACATTTTCTTTAATTTTTGAAAAATATTTTTTCCAAGAAATAAATCACATAGATGGTATGATACAAATTGTTTTTTTTTTAACTACTATATTTTCAGGCATTCATACAAACCATGGATGAAATTACATTATGCCAAATGATATTTAAACATGGAGCTTACTATGTCTTAAAATAAATGCAGGTCTGCCGATGAAGCAGTTTATTAGAACAAGAAAAGAAGCAACGTTTCAGCCTACACAGAGGATTTTGTCAAGTTATCACTTAAGTGCACAAAGTCCTAATAAATAGGATACACAATACAAGTATAAACCAATCATATTAGAAAATAAATATTACTAGATGTTATGAGTTTTTAAAGGACTCTAAGAAGTATTATGTCTGGAAATTTAAGAACAAGTGGGAAAAAGATCTACATATTGAAATTACTGAGCAAGATATGATAAGTGCGATAGTTAAGGTAAATAAATCGGTACATTGTTTGAATATAATAGAGAATTTTTATAAACTTATAAACAGATGGTATTTTGGTCCCAGAAAAACTGGCTAACATTTATAAAGATCAGAATCAAGCGTGTTGGAGATGCGATGATGGGAAAGGAGATTATCTCCATATATGGTGGCAATGTAAATTTTTTAATAATACATGGAAGAATATCTATCAACAAATTTATAATACCTGTCAGATATATATACCTTTCACACCACAGAGTTTTTTGTTACATCAGGGATGGCCCCCTATGCTTATTGAAAAAACTATGTTAATAATTCACATTTTAATGGCAGCTAAGACAGTCTTAGCTAGGCATTGGAAAAGCAATACAGTGTTAGAGTGGGCTGTAATTAAAAAACAAATAATATACCAATGTAAAATGGAAATTGGAATAATTCAAGGAAACTCTGTGGGTCTGAGTAAAACTAGTAGGTGGAAAAATATAGTGGACAAGTTTATGGCTTGTAATGAAGGCTTATAATATAGAAGGTCTGAGATCCCCCCGCAGTGTGTTTGATTCCGGAGAGAAACTAGCGAAAGACGCACCCATATGGAAAGTAAAGCCACAAACGGTTAAAACAATGCTGGTTCCTCAGGAGTGTATGTGTTTTTTAGTGTGAATGGAGTATGGTGATACCTCAATTCTGCTATCTATGTAATTTATAGATACTGTAACCCTATTGCGGCTTATTTTAGCTTTGTATTGTATGGATTTGTATGTGTATGTATCTAAAGCTAAATAAACTATTGTGTGCATAAAAAGCACTTTATAGATATCTGCCTTAATGGGACATATTTATTTGTATATTTGTAATGCTCATTGAGGTATTGTATGTATTTGATAATGTTAAAACAAACAAAAAATCTTTTTGAAAAATAAAAATATATAAAAAAAAATAAAAAAATAAAAATCAAACATGATCAGCAATTAAATTACCTACCACCTTAAATTACTAAAATTACTACTCAAGAATCTGGGAAAATGCCAATAATTAATAAAAATATATGGAATAGATTTTTTACATACCTCATTACTACTGGTATTCATAGTACCTAAGCCTGATTTGTACAGACAGGCATAGTAAATAGGATAATCCTCAGGGGCGTAGTGCCAGCCTTCCGGAACTGGGTCATCTAATAAGGTAATGTAGTAGCTATTCCCAAAATAGCTGGTCGCCAAACATAGCGCAACCCGGTCGCAAGAGTAAAAACTGGAGCAGAACAAGACACCATGGGTGAGGATACACGCAATGCCGATGGAAGGTGGCAAAGCTCAAAAGAAATTTAGTGTAAAACTACCTGGGATAGCGTGCAAGACAGAGAATGGTATGGTGTCTATGGAAACAGCAAAGGGACCAATTAAACCTTAAGTCAAACCTTATATTTATTTATTTACTAATATTTTACCTATATAATATATACCAAATCTCTATTATGTCTAAAATACAAACATTCAAATTCTGCAAAACAAAGCTCAGTAGCAGATCATATCAATAAGCACTTTATTATAATAACTGCACAAGACCTGGAGCACTTTGATCTATATATAAAAGAGTGTGTTATCCTCTTCTAGTAAAGATTAAAATAAATATTTATAAGAGGCCCCAAATTTTTGTCAGGTGCTGTAATAGGTATACATGGATCTGACATATGATTCCGCTAGCAACAGTACACTTGAAACAGAGGTGGCAAAAGAACGTAGAAAAGGAATTTAATTTATGATTGGTTTAGCATAGAGTCTTTTATCGTTCCAGTATATTTGCACATTATTCTATGCAAATTGAACTGAAGGTGAGACAATAAACTTTGTCATAGTTCAGGAAGTATCTTGGCATCTTTCTTATAATATAATTTCATCTTTCATTCAGTTCATTAGATTGTAGGAGTTACACAAGTATTAAATGTCATTATACCTTGAGTAATTTGCATTTAACATTCCCAAAATTCGATATATTCTGATCTCTTGTCAGATGCTATTTTGTCAGGTAAACTATGGCAAACACTATTTCAATAAGAAAAATCACAAGGCACTTTTAAAATACAGTTTAAACCATCTTTTTGTGAAATAAACCAAATCTCCCAAGTTTACTGAGACTTTGGAGATCTTACAGAGACTTTGGAGTGGAATATCAGCCACAAGAGTTCATATGAGAACATTGCATTTAATGGTTTCCTATGTATAGCTTTTTTATATGTGCACGGTGCTTGCAGTGCATGCATCCTCAGTTTCCTCTGTGAGGAGCATTGGATTGGTCATCGGCTCAAAGCCAGAAGACATCATGTGACATGAAGCAGCTGCCAGCAATGATGGTAAAAAAAGATAAGTAAAACTTTTTTATTGATTCTTAGCACAACAGAGAGGACCTAAAACCACCCTGCAAATAGGGCACTCTAGCACTTGTATTCCTAACGCTAGTGTTCCTTTAAGAGCTAATGATGAATGTATGTTTATGGCAGGATAAATGGCTTTAAAACCATGCCATTGGATTGTTGCAGCCACTTTGTGATCAAGGCATGCATTTTCGCCAAACTGTTAAAGAGGAAAGTTCATGATATTGATTGCTAAATTGTATATTTGATCTCTACTTATTACGGTCTTGCTTTTCTAATTATCACAAACTGGTTTGCCTTCTTCTTTGTTTAATTTGTACATGCTCAAAAATAATCCTAAGTGTTTGTATACATGTGAGGTGTTGTATAGTAATGTATAGCACAAAGTACCACACACTGGCACCAATAAAATTTGTATAATTGCACTCTACTGATGAATGTGCATTTATCCTAAAGTATTTAATGTTAATATGTGTCTTGGGACTCTCTGAATATATTTGTCAAACACTTTAATTTTGTCCGAAAGATACATATATGTCTAACATGATGTATCATGAAAAAAAGTCCTGGTATATGGACTGAAACGTTGATGATTGTACAAGTGTGATTTAAAACAATAAAGAATATTGACACTTATTACGAAGCCCTCTGGAGTGCAGCGATATGTTAAAAACTGGAAGATGCACCAAGGCAAGAACAAGATGGGAGAGTTTTGAGAGCCCTTGGTGGGCCCTCTTTTATTTACAGGCCCACTCGTACGTTGGTTTCGGCACACCACTACCAACTTTGTCCTTACAGATAATATCCATTACGTATTAAATTCCGAGCACAAATATATATATATATATATATATATATATATACACACGCACACACACACACATATATATATATATATATATATATATAACATTTTATTCTAAGTGTATTTTGATAATATCAAAATAAAATAAATTGCATTAAAAGAAATTATATATATATATATATATATATATATATATATATATATATTTACAAACCACATCTAATACAGGTAGGATTTTGTCACAGATCTAACAGTAACCACAGCCTTCTAGGGTATGCAAAGTCCAGGACACATCCAGTTCAGTTTTCCTTTTTATTTGATGAGAAAACAGGTGCTTTAAATAAAAATAAAAACATTCCTTGCTCTTACTTGAGCTCTTACTAGACAGAAATAACTATCTGTAATTGGGTGGCTTTCCCACTTACCATTTTCAAAGAAAACAAAATAGATTTTCCAATAAACACAATAGTTCTCTCTCCTTCAGCTATCCTAGCTGGCTTTTTCTCCCTCTCTCCGCCGCAGGCTGATCTCTTCTTTTAAGGGCTTGCCTGCTAATTGACCAGATACAGTTGAGTGTCAATTAGTTCACATGTCTGGAACTCTAAAGTTAAGTTCTGGTCTGTTATAGAGCAACTAGTGCTGTTGGAGCACTGGCCCACCCTGCTCTACAAATGCTCTGCCTCAGGGACCCATACCGTGTTTTGCAGAGTATCAATAATGTATTTTGCAAACTAACATCTCTCCCTGGGACATTTTACTGAAAATTATCTGGCTGCTGTTTAGCAAAGCAGGCCTGATATATATCTTTCTTCAACCACTATTCCACATTTTTAATATATATATATATATATATATATATATATATACATATATACATACACACACACACATACATATATATACATATACATATACATACATACACACATGTCATTGTGATCTAACTGCATTTCGGTATTAATATATATATAATTGCATACTATATAAATAGATAGATATATCTCTATCTATATAAAAAAATAAACATTTATATTTTAATTATATATGTATATTGCTGTAGTATTTTTACATAAGTAACTGATTTTATTAATTACAATTTGAGGGACCTGACTGACAACCCAGACAGAAAGTCCAAAAAATATAATTTGCAAGCACTATACTTGAAACCTGTTGTACTTGGAAGATTTCGCTGAACAGAAAAATGAGTGTTTCAAAACATATCACAGCGATGATATTATCAAGTGTGAAAAATGAAAAAAAAACAAATATGAATTATAAATTTGGCCAGGGTTTGTGACTAAGTGCCTACTAAAATAGACTGGACATACCCCATTTTGAATACCCTGGGTTGTCTACTTGGTGCAAATGGTGTGCTATGATGGGGTTGATTTTCATTCCTGGGCTGCAATATGGTCTCATAGGCAAAGTAGCCAAACTGACACATTTTTGTGTGCATAAACTGAAAAGAGAAAACCCTATATTTGACCCTGTAACTTTCCAAAACCCTATACAACCTGTACATGGGGGTACTGTTGTACTCTGGATACATCACTGAATACATATATATGTATTGTATTGCAGTAAAAGCTAACAGTATTAGTACATGCACAGTTAAAATACCCTGAAGAACTAAGAAAACACAATTTCTTAATTTTACAAAATTTCTTTAGATTATTATATACATATATAGGGTGTGAGATGAAAGCCCCGTTTCTCTTGAACAAAATGATATACAATAAGTGTGGATGCACTTAATATGAAAGAGGTAAATTATAGTGGAACAGACATATAGCTCAAATTCCAGGTTTTGTTTTGATCAGAAATTGCCTCTGTCCTTAACCCCTTAAGGACACATGACATGTGTGACATGTCATGATTCCCTTTTATTCCAGAAGTTTGGTCCTTAAGGGGTTAAATGGTTCAGATATGTGTTAAACATAGACATAGAAGTAGAGGAATGAAAATCTGTAGAATGTTTAGATTTTCCTTTACCTTGTCACATTTCATACATGGTCACAAAAATTTGTATAAAGGCAAACATTTTTTTCTCACATACAGTTGATCTGACAAATAAAGATATATAAAATGGATGGCACAGTTGCAGTAAGGCTCACTAGAATACAAAAGAATGTAAAAAGAATGCCTGCATGGAGTAAGTACATTTAACTCATTAAGGTATAATAAAGATATGTGCAATGTTATGTAGTAATCTCAAGAATGCTAAGAGCAAATACAAGGCAGATGTCATTCACTCTTCCCCCTCCCTTGCTGTAGGAATGGTATTGTCTAAAGCTTCTTTTAGTATGTGTAAGGGGATGGCTGTTCTGGACAATTGCAGATTTACATGGTTGAAATGGGCTCCTGGCAAATGCATTTGTTCCTGGGGTGTAAGCAGGGCCAGCCTTAGGCCATTAGATGACCTGTGTGAAAAATTTTCACAGCACCCCCCTCCCCAGTCATACACCTTTATCCATGTATGTGTGTTTGTATAGGGGATTTATTACATTAATAATAATTTAAAAACAAATATTCATTCTCTCTTCCCGGCTGTTACCTTGCAGTGAGAGGGGGAATGCTGATCTCTGGTGTTCAAGTGTGCTGGGATCTGTCCCTTCACTGGGTGCACACTATGAATAACTCAGGCATTTACAGTGTCAGAGCTTTCCTGTGGTAATCCACAGCAAAGCACTGATTGGCTGGAGCTCGGTAGACAGCTACTTATGGTCTGCAGCCAGCAGAGGTGCAAGCCAAAGGTGCCAAACTGCTCAGTTACAGGCAAACAGTCACACACACAGGCAGACAGTCACACAAACCTACTTACAGAGGTGCCAGACTGCCTCCCATGTATTACACAGGCAGACAGTCACACATGCTCAGTTACAAGCAGACAGTCACACACACACACACAGTTACAGCAGACAGTCAAATACACTTAGTTACAGGCAAACAGTCACACACACAGTTACAATAAGACAGTCACACATGCTCAGTTACAGGCAGACACACAGAGAGTTACAGACAGACAGACACACACACACACACACACACACACACAACAGTTACAGTCAGAAAGTCACATAGACAGTTGCAATCACACACAGGCAAAGTTTCAGTCACACACCCAGTTACAGGCAAAGACTCATGCACAGTTACAGGCAAACAGTCATACACACACACACACACACACAGGCAGCCTGTTACATCGGCAGTCACACTCACACAGACAGTAACAGGCAGACAGTCACACACACACCGTGGCAGTCGCACACAGGCAAACAGTCTCACACACACACAGCTACTTATGATCTGCAGTCAGCAGAAGTGCAGGCCAGAGGTGCCAGACTGCCTCCCATGTATTACAGAGGGGCAGACTCAGTAACCCACACACAGGCAGACAGTCACCCATGCTCAGTTACAAGCAGACAGTCACACCAACACACACACACAGTTACAGACAGACAATCACACACACAGTTACAAGCAGACAGTCACACATGCTCAGTTACAGGCAGACACATGCTCAGTTACAGGCAGACAGTCACACACACAGATACAGGCAGGCACACACACAGCCAGGCAGACACACAGACAGTTACATGCAGTCACACACACACACACACACATTTACAGGCAGATAGTCACACCCAGGCAAACAGTCACGCATAGTTACAGGCAAACAGTCACACTCAGTTACAGACAGACACACACACTCAGTAACAGGCAGAAAGTCACACACACACACACACGCAGACAGTCAAACAGGCAGTCACACTCAAGTCACACACTCACTCACTCAGTAACAGGCAGACAGTCACACACACACACACACAGTGGCAGTCACACACAGAGGCAAAATCTCTCACACACATACACAAGCAAACATTCACACACACAGGCAGACAGACACACACACAGTTACAGTTACTCCTTGGTTTTTAACCCCACCCTGATGCCATGTTAGTTGCGCATCAGCCTTGCGATAAGCTCAGCCGCTCATTATTTTTTTCCATAGACCCGGGTAGTTAATAATGAAATCCTCCATCCAGGAACCTGCTCTAGCTCCCCCTTGCATACCTGTCATAAGGCCATGTGTGAGCTGTTTCGGCCGCATGGTGCCCTGTGCTCCATGGCGCCCTGTGTGGGCGCACAGCTTGCACACCCCTAATTATTTGTGTATTTTTGTTTTACTTTATTTAAATTAAAATGTTATATATTGTGGGACAAGTAAATTATTAAAATATACATTTGAAAAAACGCTTGATATTACATTCCCTTTTATGAAAACTATTGTGACAAAAGCTAAATGTTTTTTTATTCTTTATTTTCAAGATTTTTTTTATAAATGTCTTATTAGCAGAAATAAGTTACACATGTTGACAATGCATATTTTACCTACTAATATTTTTTGCATTTAGATATATTTCCCAGCAGAAGAATACTTTGAATTTAAAGTAATTACAGAAGAAGCATTAGTGTAGAATTTAGCAGCATATTGACTGTAATAAGAGATAGCCCTTTATCAACACCCAAAGGATAATAGATAAAGAATAATATAAAATATAATGTTACTTTACAAAAGGAACATTTTGAAGGCATGCATGAATTATAATATGTGTTAGGAAAAAAACAAAACAGCAATAGTCTCAGTGCTGAATGTACTCTTATGGGCCATTAGAGATCTGAAATGATTGATAGATGCATTTAGATGGTAAAATGAGAAAGATTGCCTTACTATAGTAAGAGAGTTGTCAAGATATGACTCAAAATGTGACAAACATTTCAAAACAATTAGGGATTATTCTAGCCTCGGTGAGGGAATAATCTAAATTTTATTAAAGACAGGAGGCCAATTATTGTTTTACCTTCTTTACTGAAACCTCAAAGAAATAGTTAACAGAACTTTTCAAAACAACCAATCAGAACAAAATAACAGCAGTATAAAACCACTTTGGCAGACCCTCCACTTCTTCTTTCTTTGATGAGGTCGAGCAGGAGAGCAAAGAAAACCAACAAATCCACCTTGTAGCAGGCACGTCTAGAGAAACAAATCATCAAAACAAAACTACAATGCAAGAAAAAGAAACATCATGAAAGTAAATGGTCAAAGTAAGATGCCATAGCCATACAATATTACTTCCACATCATAATACATGATAAATAAAACGCACACGGACCACCGTATAATAGAAATAATCTTTATTATACAAGACCATGCATCTACAAAAACATAACAATATCCCCAATTAATCATAAGAGGAAAAAAAACAATTCCAGGGAGGGAAACGTAAAAGGGGGGGGAAATATTCGCCTCCTGTCTTTAATAAAACTTAGATTATTCCCTCACTGAGGCTAGAATAATCCCTAACTTTATGGCAAGACAGGAGGCTTCATATTTGTAATTTTAATGCCCAAACATAAAAACAGAAGAAACATGAGACTGAGGATGGAAAGAAAAGGAAAGGAAAGTCGATTCCCTAGACTAATCAGCGGTGCAGCGAAATATCCGGAAGGGACCCACTGGCTTTTAGAGCTGCTGATGCTGCAGCGTCCCGAACCAAATGTGTCCCAAAGGAAATCGCAATGCCAGCCGAATCCAACGAGCGAGTAAAGGTGCAGAAACAGCCCTAAATGGTCGTACGTAGGAAATCAACAGCTGCCCACGAGCAGAAGGATCGAAAGGACGAGGTCTTGGATCTATACATCCGTAGGCAATGTGCCATACAGAGACGTAGCCTATCTGGAGAGTAACAATACGACACAGAAGATGAATAGATATGTTCCTGCGTGGAATAGAAACAGACACACCGTCCAGTGAGAAGGAAAAAGATTCAACATCAAAAGCATGAACATCAGAACGTGACGAAAAAATACAAGACCTAACAGGAGAGCTGGCTAAGTGGAAAACTGGTGCAAAGACAAATCCTCATCATCAGGCCACTCCTCAAGGAGGAGGAATACATCATAAACTGAGGAATAGCAAGAGGTAGGGGTTCCGAAAGGCGCACCCCTCGAAGTAGTCTGCAGACCAAGGGGTCCTTACTAATGCCAGAATCTTGAGAAGGCACATGAGCCGTTGAGATAGCTGACCTAAGACGTAAATGGTCACGATACAACTTACCCTGAAAAAACAATTCAGCCAGGCAGTTTAGGACAGCCATGATAGGGCCGTAAAGGGATCCAAACATCTCTCCAAACACCAGCCATGCCATGATCGCCAGGTGTGCAGGTATAACCACCTGGTGCCAGGTGCCCAAGAGTCCTTGAGGAACTCTCTAACTGTTGTTGATAGGTCTGACACATCGCAGTATCCTGAAAAATGGTCCAAGCCACTAGTGGTAGGCGATCCTCTAATATCAATGGATGTGGATTCCCTTGTAGATCCCACAGGAGACACCTGGAGACAGGGAGTAGTAGAGGGTCTTCGCACGACAACACCAGCAAGAGAGGGAACCACGGTTGACTCCTCCAAAGTGGTGTGACCAGAAGAAACGACACTCCCAGGAGTTTGGTCTGAAGCAATGTCCGAAGTATCCTGTCGAAAAAAGTGAAAACGCATACGCCCCCGAGGGAGGCTAGTCTTGGAGAACGTGTCCACCACCTCGCTGAGGGAGTCCGGAAGTCAACTGAAGAACCACTCTGACAGTTCGCCCTGGATGCAATCAGACCTTAGTGAAGGGGGGGTGGTTTGGAGTGAGTCCAGTACTCGAAACACCGGAGGGTGAAGTAGCCATTCGTTGGCATCTCTCCATTGCCGGGATAACCAGTCCGCTACATGATTGTCTCTTCCCAGGAGATATTCTGCCACAAGTTGCAAATTCTTGTCCAGACAGTATTGATAGACATCTTTGTGAGATCCGACTGCAGTCCAGAATGGAAAGCCGGGACTTTGTCCATGCAGGGAGGCAGCAAGCAGTGATTCTTCCCCTGGAGAAGCTGCGAATGGCGAATGAACCTGCAGTTAGTTCAAGACAGTTGACGTGAGGAACGCTCTCCTCCACAATCCAGGGTTGTCTTGTCGCCACGCCATCGCAAGTAGCGCCCCAGCCCATACAGCCGGCGTTGATTTCCAGGACAAAGTCTGGTTGGGGTACAAAAATCGCCTTGCTATTCCAGGTTGCCATATGTCGAAGTCACCAATGAAGTTCCAGATGAGCTTCATCCAAAAGTCACATGACTCGGTCGTACAAGACCTGAGATAGCGAACCTTCAGGCGTTGGAGTGTCCGATAGTGCAAGGTCCTGGAAAGATGGCTGTCATGGAGGATGACAGCAGGCCTATCGTCTGGGCCAGGTCTCTTAGTGTGACCTGCGGGTTGCGGAGCATGCATCTCATATCCTTCCTGAAGGCGGTCACCTTGGACATCGGAAGACGGAGCACCTCTTGAACCGAATATTCCACGAAATCCGGAAAACTGGACCGACTAAGAGTGAGTCAGTTCCAATATTTCCACATTGATGGCGAATCCCAGGTAGGCTTCCCTCAGATCCAGTTGAGAGAACCAATCACCCTCGCAAAACAGGTCTCCGAGGAGATGAGTGCCCTGCATCTTGAAATGTCAACAAGCGACATATGCATTGAGGGCATGCAGATTGAGAACTGGGCGTAAGTCGCCCGCCTTTGTCCTTACAAGGGAGACAATGCCCAAGAAATGAGGTCCGCCTGTCCTCCACTTCGCTGCACCCTTATCCAGCAGGGATAAACTTCGGAATTAACCGAAACGGACACCTCTTTGGCTATGCGTATGAGCCATGGAGCAGTGATCCGTGTCTGAGGTTCAACAAAATTGATCCAGAATCCGGGCATGGTCTGAGAGACATCTATGCGTAGTTGAGAGACGTAGAAATAGAAATGTGTTGATTAAACTCGTTCGAAGAGCAGACCTAGTTCCTTGGATGCCACATCCACCAACTTACAGTCCAGCTTGGAAGGGGCCACTTTGCGGCATTCGGGGGATAGGGCCAAATAAGCATTTCCTCATAAATAAACAGACAGACCTTTGGGCCCATTTACAAAGGAGAGTTAGCATCCACTGGTGTTCCACTTTGTAGAGCATCATCCGCCCTGAGGAACATCTGTGTCAACTTGCTACTGACATCCAGCAGTTCGTCCTGGGCAGAGCGCAAACCCTGTTCCAGGTCTTTGCGGGGTCTTTTCCGGACTTATTTATGAAACTGGCCATCTTGTTTAACTTGTCAGGCAGCTCCCTCTTTGTCGGTGGGTATGCCATGGCCCTTCTAAAGTCTCTTACGTGTGGAGTCCATATTCACAGAGCAGAGGGAATCGCCAAGTCGGAGCCTCGAGCACCTGAGGTGCCGGGTGCAAAGTTGAGGGTGGTTGGTGGAGCGTCACCATGTAGGGGGTCACCCTCAGTATGATAATAACAGGACACTAAAAGTACAGTAGTGCAGTCAGTGGGAGGGGGTCACCCTCAGTATGATTACAACAGGACACTGCAGGTCCAGCAGTGCAGTAAGCGGGAGGGGGTCACCCTCAGCATGATTATAACAGCACACTGTAGGGCCAGCAGTGTATTCAGCGGTAGAGGGTCACCCTCAGTATGAATATAATAGGACACTGTAGGTCCAGCAGTGTTGTCACAGGGAGGGGGTTACCCATCCCACAATAGTGCCACTTGCACAGCAGTGTGGCCCACTAGAGGACAGTATAAGCAGGGACAGTGCCCCAGTAATGTGGGGGAGGGGCCACCCCCTATAATGATGGGGCTGTATGAGGTGCTTGTTAGATAGGTGTAGGTATGGGACAGTCCCTGTCCATCCAGGGTCCATGTACATAAATACAGTTAATGCATGAAGTAATGCAAGAAGGGGCAGGAACACCAATAGAGAGGAGACATAGGGAGAGGGAAGGCTGGCCACATGGCCAGCAGGGCAGCAGGGCAGCTGGGTGAGTGAGACCAGGCTACCCAGAACGCACAGTGCCCACGCGGCTCCAACAAAATGGCCACCGCGGCTGCAAAAAATGAGCGCTAGTTAAGAATGGCTTGGTAAGCAGCTGGTGGATGCAGGGAGCAGCTGTGGAGTGCGGGGGAGAAAATGGGGGCGGTAGAACCCAGGAGGGAACCGTTGGAACGCACAGCGTGAGAGCCGGCCAGGGAAACCACAGGATGGTGTAACAGGTTAGAGAAAAATTCCAAAACCCCTCAACAGGAAGCAGGGCACCCACCCCACAGACAGCCCAGCAAAAGCCACATATACAGTTTACAAGTAAACATAGCAAATAACACAGCAAGTAAGTACTATGCAAAAAAAACAACCCAGAGCAGAGACAACTCTGAGTTGGTGAGTGCTCACCTGGAGGCAGCAGCAAAGAAAGAAGAAGTGGGAGGGTCTGCCTAAGTGGTTTTATACTGCTGTTATTTTGTCCTTTTATACTGCTGTTATTTTGTTGAAGACATCCAGCATTAGGTGTTTCCCTGTAGGAAACATTGATTAATTTGCCAGCATTGTGCATTAGTGCCTGCTCGTTGGGAGACATAAAAGAAGGCAGAGTTTTTAACCCTTTATTCATGTGGGTGGAAGGGCGGAGGCAGAGAGAGCTATAGTGCCGGGAATATAGTTTTGTAAAATTGGCACTTATAGTATCCCTTTACACAGTGCTGGCCTTTGGATTGTGTGAACTGTGTGGCCAAACAGGGCGCCATAGCAATAGGTGCGCCATGCAGCCGACACAGCTCCCACCCAGGGGCAGACTGAGCCCTCAGGGAATTGAACCCAAGGCTTTTGGAGGTCTGCCCATGTTAAATCAGTCGTTAACCAGCTGGGGAGATTAGAGAATTTCCCACCCGGCTCACTAGCACTCAGAGCCCCTGTCAGCAACCTTACCAAGCCCACAATATTAAAGATGGATCCTTCCTCTGCTGATCTTGGTGTTTCATTTCCTGGTGTGTGGAAGGGATGGAGATATGACGTCATATTATAGTCCTGTCTCCAAGACCTCACCCATGCGGCGTGCCTTCAGTTTGGAGGCTGGCTGTAGGAGTCACCAGCCAGTTCCCCAAGCCAAGCTACACACTACATGAGGTAGGACCACAGGGGATAACAAAATAAAAAAAATAATTGTATATTGATATTTTACATATATGTTTTTAATGTAGCTGGAGGGAGAAAGACAATGAAAAGAAGATGATAATGGGAGTGACATAATATGAAGGGATTGAGTCTGATTAAGGAGGAAAGAGGAGCAAAATCTAGGGAGGGGGTAGAGAGAGTTGGGTGGAAAAATAAATTGGCATACACATAGACCCCATAAAAATCTCACACTACATAACAATTCATGCAGATACTGAGACAACACAGAAATACAGTCTTTTATACATGCTGTTCAATTACACCCCCCAATTTACACACTGCTGCCTTACAGAAATCATATCTGTAACACTGAAAAACTGCACATCAAGGGTCCTAACACTATGACCACTTCAAATTAATGAAAAACAAGGCAATAGACCATCATGCATCATGCTTTTAAATGGAAGGAGCAACTTGGTGAGGGGGTATGGCCAGGAAGGGGCGCTGGCCACACACAAATCCAAAGGCTTAAGGCCGGCCTTGCCTTTACGTCATGGGCGACCACAGGAATTTCTCCGGGGGGGGGGGGCATAATTGTAACGACATCCATGCTTGACAGTGTCATGAAAGGGAAGGGGCATAGTCATTATCACATAAAGCCAGGGTGAAAAGCGTTTTCACAACTATGGTGTCAGGAATACATGTTTGTATTCCTGACACTATAGTGTTCCTTTAAGCAAATTAAAAGAACATTCTGGTCACCATAACAACTTCATCTAAATGAAAATGCTATGATGCCAGGAAACCCCTGGGTGCTTTATTTCCTTTTAGGGGTTAAACCGCTCTCAAATGGTTTAACCCCAAAGGCTTCCTCCAGCTCCAGATCTCCAGGTCGTTCAGTGGTATTCGGCTTCTGAAACGGAGTGTCAGGAATTGCAGATTGACGTCAGGCATGGGTGCTGCAGATTGACTAGCGTGGTCAATTGACGCTCTAAGTCAATCGCTAGTTCCCGGTTCATAAATTATTTTTATTTTATGAATGGGGAGCTACTGATTGGCTTAGAGTGCCAGCTGACTGCTCTAGCCAATCAGTGACACTCCTACCCAGCGGCACTCTGTGCTTCCTGACCCTCAGTAAATAAAAGTGAACACATAAACACTGATATTTTTTTTTTTACATGGGGAGATGAGAAGGTCCAAAGTTTCCCTGCCAGGCCCAGGTACCAAAGCCTTATGATGTGGTATCCAGAATAAACTGGAGGGTTCACTTCACTTGTCCTTCCTGCTCCAATCTCCTTTTCTTCTCTTTCATTTGACAGTCTTCTTTTTCTTCTGACATTGTCTTCTCTCCTCCTTGGCTCCTTCAGCTCCTTTACCTTTCTGCTACTTTCTGCTTATTTTGCTCCTGTCACGACAGTGACCCCCTTCACACAGATTGTAACCCAGAGGAAGACGTTGACCGGACCTTAGAATGGCCGGGCTTACATCAGAGACTAGTCAAAGGGAATAGCCAAAAGGTCAAGGGAGTACAGAAGATGGACACACGAGATAAACCAAGTCAATAATACGGGAAACCAGAGAGCAGAATAGTCAGAAGGAGAGCCAGGAGTCAAATACCAAAATCAGTCAGAAAATATCAAGAGCGCTAGAGGGAATCAACAAGAACCACACTAGGGCGCTGAACAAATGACAGGGGCGCCTTTTTATAGTGTGGGATCTTTAGCTTTAAAACCACGCCCCCAAAAGGTCCAGGAGCGTGGCCACGTTTGAATTTCAGCTGTACTATTTTGTTGACATCGGCGTGCATGCGCCCCGTCAATAAAATTGGCGTGTTGCGAGCGACCGGCGTCAGTAAGACTGTGCCACCTCCCGGAAGTGTGAGCAGAGGACGCCGCGCTGCGCGGGTTCGGCGGGGAAAGGTAAGGTATCGTCACAGCTCCTCCTTCTGCTCCTTTCTCTTTCTGATCCCTGCAGACCCTTTCTTCTCCTTGCTACCCTTTTCTGCTCCTTCTCCTACTTTACCTTTGTGCTCCTTCTGATTCTTTCTGCTCCTTAACCTTTGTGCTCCTTCTGTCCCTTTCTGTTCTCTGCAGTCCCTTCCTTCTCCTTGCAGACCCTTCCTGCTCCTTGCTGCTCCTTGCAGACCCTTCCTGCTCCTTGCAGACCCTTCCTGCTAATTTCTGCTCCTTCTACTTTACATTTGTGCTCCTTCTGTCCCTTCCTGCTCCTTGCTGCACTTCCCAGCTCCTTGCTTACTCTTTCTGCCCCTTTCTGCTTCTTGCTGACCCTTCATTCTCCTTGTTGACTCTTCCTTCTCCTTACAGACCCTTACTGCTCCTTGCAGACCTTTACTGCTCCTTGCAGACACTTCCTGCTCCTTGCTGCTCATTTATGTTCCTTTGTGCTCCTTCTCCTACTTTACCTTTTGTGCTCCTTGCTGTCTCTTCCAGCTCCTCCTGCCCCTTTCTGCTCATTTATGTTCTTTCTCCTTTCTGATCCTTCTCTTACTTTACCTTCCTGCTCCTTGCTGACCCATCCTGTAGGCTGCCCCCATCCCTCACTTACCTGATCTGTAGGTGGACATCCATCTCTTACTTCCCTGATCTATAGGCTACCCCCCATCCCTCACTTCCCTGAGCTATAGGCTGCACCCCCATCCCTCACTTCTATAGGCTGCACCCCTACACCTCACTTCACTAAACTAGAGGCTGCCCCCCTATGCCTCACTTCCTTGATCCATAGGCTTCCCCCGATCCCTCACTTCCCTGATTGATCCATAGGCTTCCCCCGATCCCTCACTTCCCTGATTTATAGGCTCCCCTATGCCTCACTTTCCTGATCTATTGGCTGCCCCCCCTATGCCTCACTTCCCTGATCTATAGGCTCCCCCCATGCCTCACTTCCCTGATCTATAGGCTCACCCCCAATGCCTCACTTCCTTGATCTATAGGCTGCACCCCTATGCCTCACTTCCCTGATCTATAGGCTGCACCCCATGCCTCACTTCCCTGATCCCTGATTTATATTGCCAAATATAAAATTAAGTGATCCAGGAGGTACTCACAGGTCTTGAGTGAACACAGGTCAACACAATTGGCAATATATATATTTCCTGGCTAATCATGGCAGCATATACATATGGGTTAGCTCCTCCCCTTACAGCCGATAGGACAGGAAGTGAGGCATGAGGGGGGCAGCCTAATCTATAGGCTGCCCCCCCTCATGCCTCACTTCCCTGATCAATAGGCTTCCCCCCATGCCTCAGTTCCCTGATCTATAGGCTGCCCCCCATGCCTCACTTCCCTAATCTGTAGGCTGCCCCCATCCCTCACTTACCTGATCTGTAGGCTGTCTCTGCTGCTCTGCAAATGCCGCCTTTTGCCACCCCTGTGGACACCCATGCTTTACGTACCTTATAATATCACACTTTCTGGAAGCTCAACCTACTTTTAAATGACAAGTACAATGGATATTCAAAAGCACACACGTAAGCACACATAAACTGGATCCTGCAAATCCATGAAGGCTACATGTCATAGCTAAAATGTATTAAGGTACAAATCACTGAACTGCGGCAGGTTGAAATGTGAATAGAAAAATGTAGGCTAAAGGAACCAGTTTACAAAAATATCTGGATTAAAGATGTTCTGTAACTAACATTTTTCTACAACATTTGCAATACAGTTGTTAGTACACTGTAATTCACTGTTTAGTGAATATATGTTTAGTCCAGAGAACAAGATACAAACGTGGTTAGCCATTGTCTGCACGAGTAACTGGACTGTGAAAGTGTTAACATTTAAACGTACTTGTTTACTGGAGTTTTCTTTCATAGATCAAAGGGCACACTGAATTGTAGACACTCTTCCTGTTGTGACTAGCAATCTGGCAAAATCGGCTGTCTATTCAAGGAATTTCAAATCTCCCGCCTCACAATTTGCTATTGTGTCATTCATATCCCAGGATGCATTGTAAGCTTTCTTTTTCTATTTCATAACATGTTCACAGTAAGAAGATTGTGAGAGCATGCAGTCCACTGTGAACTGTGCATAATTACAATAATGTTACATAAATATCAAAAGCAGGCAAGTAATTCCAATGACACATAAGCAAATATAATATAATAGATATATATATATATATATATATATATATATATATATATATATATATATAACATGTGATAGAGAATGGCTGCTCACTGGTCTTTTAAAAATGCAAATCTTTTATTAGATAAAGTTTAAAAAAACAACAGGTGAGCAGCCATTCTCTATTGGATGTTGTGTTGTTGGAGCTCAGGTTTATGCACCCGGCAGTGAAGGAGTTAAAGCCTGAGGGCAGTGGATTTTTTTCATATATATATATATATATATATATATATATATATATATATATATATATATATATATATATATATATTGTGATCCTTGTCACCAGGTAGCACGGCCCTCTAGGGTAAAAACATGCACAGTCCTTGTAATTGCATATACTCAGGCACTTTATTTGCAAATCCACACAGGATACAGCAGAAAATGAAAAACAAAAGTAACAGAAAACCCTATAAACAAACACCTAGCTCGTCTGAGCACTAACTGACATTAGTTCCCCATCTCTCAGGGTTAAACTAAACACAATATTGCACCAACCTTATTAGTTAGCAACACTCTGCTGCCTAGCCTGTTGCATTCCTTTCTGCACTCCCAGTGCTCCAAGCCAGCCTTGCCCTGACTGCTTTGCTTTCTGCACTCCCAGTGCTCCAAGCCAGCCTTGCCCTGACTGCTTTCCTTTCTGCACTCCCAGTGCTCCAAGCCAGTCTTCTTGACTATCTGGAGAGAACAGCCTCTCTCTCTCCTACCTGCTTCCTGGGAGGAAGCCAGCAATCCCTCTCTTTTTTCCTGCCTAGCCGGGAGGAGTTTATTCCCACTGCAACAGCTGATTACCTGCAGCTGAGCAGTGGGTTGGAGACAGTCCAAAAAACCCTGGCTTGGATCTAGGTCTCCCCAGAACACCACTAAACTGTGGAGTGGAGCATTGGCCCACCCTTCTCTCCAAATGCTCCACCCCAGGGGCCCATAACTAAACAATGTGTTGTGTTGTGCAAAACACAAACTACACATACTCCCCCTGGGGTTAGAAGGCCTATCTGCCTTCACTTTATCACAATATATATATATATATATATTTGTGTTAGGTGCTTATGATAGTACAGTGTGAAATACCATAAATAAATGTAGGATAGTAAAAAGAGCAAGTCGGTTGTGGTGTGCCGGAACCGACGATGAGGTAGGCCTGAGAAAGAAGAGGGCCTATCCAGGGAAAGAAAAATAGAACCGTGGTCAGAAGAAGCTGGGCGGGCGGAAAGGCCTGAAGAGGATTCCTGGACACAGCTATCGCGGTAAAACCTCATGGGTACTGAAACCAAGATGGCGCCTGAGAGAACCCGGAAGTGGATCCTCATTCAACGCTGACCTCGAACGGTAAGGAGCCAGGTAAGGGGAGTGCCTTAAGTAGGCTAGGGCTAGTACACCAGCACCCCCCACAAATCCAGGCAAATTGCCTTAATACATATATATATATATATATATATATATAATAAATTGTGATGGCTTGGCACTCTCCTTTAAAGAATTCATACGAAAAAAACTTGCCTTGGTGCAACTCCTAATCCGTCTAAAATATAAAATGAAGTGATCCAGGAGGCACTCACAGGTCTTGAGTGAACACAGGTCAACACAATTGGCAATATATATATTTCCTGGCTAATCATGGCAGCATATACATATGGGTTAGCTCCTCCCCTTGCAGCCGATAGGACAGGAATAAAATAAATGCCTTTAACCCCTTAAGGACCGGATTGTTTTTGCAATGTTGTACATTTACGACCAGGCCTCTTTTTACACTTTTGTGGTGTTTGTGTTTAGCTGTAACTGTCCGCTCTCTCATTCACTGTTCCCATACAAATTATATATTGTTTTTTTTTCAGGACAAAAAGGGCTTTCTTTACATACTATTATTTATATAATTTCATGTAATTTATTTTAAAAAATATGATGAAAATTTTAAAAAAATACAAATATTTTGACTTTTACTTGATAAATCTTTTACTCATCTACAAAAGCTAATGAAAAAAACGAAACTGCTAAACAGATTGAAAATTTTGCCCTGAGTTTAAAAATATCCAGTGTTTACCTGCTTTTTTGCAAGTTATAGGGCTATAAGTACAAGTAGGATATTGCGGTTTCAAAACATACATTTTTAAAATGTATCAATAGTGACACTATTATCTGTCATAAATCTCTGAATCACACCCCACATGTACATATTTTTTTTTAAAGTAGACAACCCAGGGTATTCAATATGGGGTATGTCCAGTCTTTTTTAGTAGCCACTTAGTCACAAACACTGGCCAAAGTTAGCATTCATATTTGTTTGTGTGTGAAAAAGTAAAAAACAAAATTGAAAGCTAATTTTGGCCAGTGTTTGTGACTAAATGGCTACTAAAAAGACTGGACATACCCCATTTGCAATACCTTGGGTTATCTTCTTTTGTAAATGGTAGGCAATGATGGGGGTAATTCTCATTTCTGGGCTACAATACTCTCTCAAAGGCAATGTAACCAACCTGGCAATTTTCAATGTAAAAATATTTGACCCATATATTTGACCCTGTAACTTTCAAAAATGCTATAAAACTTGTACATGGGGGTTACTTTTATACTCGGGAGACTTTGCTAAACACAAATATTAGTGTTTTAAAACAGGAAAACGTATCACAACAATTATATCATCAGTAAAAGTGCTGTTTTTGTGTGAAAAATGCAAAAAAAGTCACTTTCACTGACATTATCATCGCTGTGATATTTTTTACTGTTTTGAATCACTAATATTTGTGTTCAGCGAAGTCTGACATTATGACATTATGACATTATATATCTGATATATAGACATATATTATATATATATATATATATATATATATATATATATATATAATGTCTTTATATCATATATATATATATTGTGAGCGTATAGGTGGAATAGCGGTTGATGGGAGATACATCAGACCTGATTTGCTAAACAGCAACCAGAGGATTTTCAGTTAAATGCCCCAGGGAGAGATGTTAAAGTTTGCAATATGCATAGCTGATGCTCTGCAAAACATGGTATGGGTCCCTGGGGCGGAGTATTTGGAGAGCAGGGTGGCCAATGCTCCAACAGCATTAGTTGCTGTGTAACAGACCACAATTTAGATCTGATTTAAGAGTTAACTAATTGGCACTCACCTGTAGCTAGTTAATTAGTAGACAGGCCTTTAAAAGAAGAGGGCAGCCTGCTGCAGGGTGAGGGAGGAAAAGACAGCTAGGAGAGTGAAAGGCAATTGTGTTTATTGCAAAGACATTTCTTTTGTTTGGAAAATTGGTAAGTGGGAAAGCCACCCAATTGAAGATAGCAATTCCTGTCTAGTAAGAGCTCAAGTAAGAGCAAGGGATTTTTTTATTTTTTTTATTATTTAAAGCACCTGTATTCCTGAATAAAAAGGAAAACCGAGCTGAATGCGTCCTGGACTTTGTATACCCTAGAAGGCTGTGGTTACTGCAAGATCTGTGACAATCCTACCTGTAAAAGAGGAGGTTTGTTACATATGGTGGAGAATGCGGGCAGCCACGTAAGCCTGAGGGTAGAAGTCATTTGAAACTCAACATGGAGGATGTTATCAAGGCTCTGATCCAATCCACCTCTGTGTAACAGGAGGCTAACAGGAGAGCTGCAGAAAACAGTGCAGCCCTGCAGCAACTGGTGCTGGCCCAGGCAGAGTGTGCTAAAGTCCTGGCCAAAACACAAATGGAGTGCACTGAGTCCTTGGTGAAACAGCTTGTTGTGACACAAGCAGAGATGTTTAAAGTAGCCCGTGAGGAGCAGCAAAAAGTCACCCAGGGACTACAACAGGAAATCCAAGCTATCTCTGAAAAACTGAATGGAGACCCTGATGGAAGATATCTGGGGCCAAAGGTGATTCGGGCGAGCCACTATCTTCAGAAAATGACCGCATCAGATGATGTTGAGGCATACCTTCTGGCATTTGAGCGCACTGCTGAGAGGGAGGGATGGCCGGCTGGTGAGTGGGCAAGCATACTGGCACCGTTCCTAAGTGGAGAGCCGCAGAAGGCGTATTATGACCTAGAACCAGCCGATGCAAGTAACTACAGCAAATTGAAAGCTGAAATCTTGGCACGACTGGGTGTAACCTCTGCAGTACGTGCCCAAAGGTTCCACTCATGGTCATATTCTTCAGACAAAGCCGCGCGTTCCCAAATGTTTGACCTCATACACCTTGCACGGAAATGGCTACAACCTGAAATCCATTCAGCTAGCCACATTGTGGAAACCTTAGTAATGGACCGGTTTTTGCGTGGTTTACCAGCTGCCCTGCGTCGCTGGGTCAGCCAAAGTGACCCCCACACAGCTGACCAACTGATTGCCTTGGTGGAAAGATATGTGGCTGCAGGAGAACTGCTACGTCCTACTTCACAGGAAAACCCCCGCAATCCTAAGGCCCAAGATTCTGCAAGACCTGGTAAGACTGTTCAAAGTTTAAGGGGAGCTGAAGAGCTGCAGCTCTATACACAAAACACCCAGTATGGGGATTTAAAGTACAGAGTGGGTGTAGTACCTAGATTAGCCCATGAGGTAGTGATCGGTAGAGACTTTCCTCATTTTCTAGAATTATGGGCAGCTGTACAAAAGAGGGACCAAAATTTATCAGAAATTAGTCAATCGGCCGAGGATAATGTGTTCCCTTTTTCCGATACTGACTTGGGTTTTGACCACTGTGACGGAAAAATAAGAAAAAGGAGAAAATACTGCCCTAAACCAGTATTAATAGGAGATAACCCAGCTCAAACTAGTGAGGAGCCTACTAATACTGCAGACAAGGATAAGGACTTAATTGATATTGGAATCAGTCCAGGTAATTTTAAAAGTGCTCAGTGGGAAGATCCCACTTTAGTGACAGCTAGAAATGATATCAAAGTTGTAAATGGGGTTGCTAATCAACCAGGAGAAGCCCTACCGTTCCCCTATTTTGAAGTACAAAATGACCTAATTTACCGTGTAGAAAAAAGGGATTCAGATATCATAAAGCAGCTGTTGGTTCCTCAGACTTACCAAAATATAGTCCTAAAGTTGGCTCACAGCCACATATAAGGGGGACACTTGGGAGTCGAAAAAACTAGAGAGAGTCCTTAGAAGGTTTTACTGGCCTGGAGTGTTTGCTGCTATTACAAACTATTGCTCCTCATGTCCTGAGTGCCAGTACAGGGCTCCTTTCAAGACTTTTCGTAGTCCACTTGTACCCTTACCCATAATTGATGTGCCTTTTGAAAGGATCGCTACGGACTTAGTGGGGCAACTGGTAAAGTCTGCTAGGGGACACCAATATATATTAGTCATCTTGGACTATGCAACTCGCTACCCAGAGGCCATTCCCTTGCGTAATACCTCTGCAAAGTTAATAGCTAAGGATCTTATGTTGATGTTCAGTAGGGTGGGTATCCCTAAAGAAATCCTGACAGACCAGGGAACCCCGTTCATGTCCAGAGTCACAAAAGAGTTGTGCAGGCTCTTGCAGGTTAAACATCTTAAGACCTCAGTATATCACCCACAGACTGATGGTTTAGTAGAGAGGTTCAACAAAACCCTTAAGAGTATGCTACGCAAGGTAATTGATGCAGATGGAAGAAATTGGGATTTTTTTATTGCCATATCTACTGTTTTCCATTAGGGAAGTTCCACAGGCCTCCACGGGCTTCTCTCCTTTTGAATTGTTATATGGAAGACATCCCAGGGGAATATTGGATATTGCTAAGGAGACCTGGGAACAGGAGACTACTCCTCACAGGAGTGTAATTGAGCATATAGCTCAAATGCAGGATAGAATGGCCACCATCATGCCTGTTGTCAGGGAACACATGCTGAAAGCCCAGCAGGCTCAGAAAAACAGCTATAACCGTAATGCTAGAGTCAGAGTGTTCCAACCTGGAGACAGGGTATTGGTTCTGGTCCCTACTGTGGAGAATAAGTTCCTTGCGACTTGGCATGGACCCTATGAAATAATAGAGAAAGTGAGTGATGTCAATTATAAAGTTAGACAACCAGGAAGAAGAAAGCCTGAACAGTTGTATCATATAAATCTGTTAAAGCCATGGAAGGACAGGGAGGTCCTGGTTGCTTTAAAACCTTCAGAACCTCCTATAGTAGAGCCAGAGGTGAACGTATCTGAGACTCTGTCTGTACATCAAAAGCAAGAGGTCAGAGATTTCTTAAGAAGAAATAAGGATGTTTTCTCGGTAGTTCCAGGAAAGACTAAGGTGATTAAACATGACATAATAACCGAACCAGGGAAAAGAGTTAACCTCAAACCCTATAGAATTCCTGAGGTCCGGAGGGAGGTTATAAACTTAGAGGTTGAGTGCATGTTAAAACTTGGAGTCATTGAAGAATCCCAGAGTAACTGGAGTAGTCCCATTGTATTGGTGCCAAAACCTGATGGCACATGGAGGTTCTGTAATGACTACCGCAAGTTAAACGCCATCTCAAAATTTGATGCTTACCCAATGCCCAGAGTTGATGAGTTAATAGAAAGACTGGGTAAAGCTCGTTATCTAACAACCTTGGATTTAACAAAGGGTTACTGGCAGGTCCCTCTCACTGAAAGAGCCAAAGAAAAGACAGCCTTTTCAACACCCAGTGGCCTGTTTCAGTACACTGTATTGCCATTTGGGTTACATGGGGCACCTGCCACATTCCAACGAATGAGGGACAGAATTCTTAAACCTCATGTTCGTTATGCCGCAGCATACTTGGATGATGTCATCATCCACAGTGCAGACTGGGAATCCCACCTCCCCAAAGTTCAAGCGGTGCTTGATGCTATCCGCTCAGCGGGCTTAACTGCCAATACTTCCAAGTGTACGATTGGTTTAGAGGAAGCAAAGTACTTGGGTTATTCTATTGGGAGGGGTTTAGTTAAACCACAGGAAGCCAAAGTGGAAGCCATACAATAATGGCCACAGCCCCTTACAAAGAAACAAGTAAAGGCATTTTTGGGTTTAATTGGATATTATAGGCGGTTCATCCCAGATTTTGCTACCATTGCTGCACCTCTAACAGACCTTATTAAAGCAAAATCCCCAGTCATAGTTAAATGGTGCCCTGAGGCAGAAAAGGCTTTTAAGAGTCTGAAGGAAGCTATCTGTAGCCATCCTGTCTTGGTGACCCCAGATTTTTCCAGGGACTTTATAGTTCAGACAGATGCTTCTGATGTTGGCTTGGGGGCTGTTCTTTCACAGGAATGCCAGGGTGAAGAACACCCTGTTTTCTTTTTGAGCAGGAAGTTAAACCCACATGAGAAGAACTACTCTATTGTTGAAAAAGAGTGTCTTGCTATTAAAGGACCACTCTAGGCACCCAGACCACTTCAGCTTAATGAAGTGGTCTGGGTGCCAGGTCCTTCTAGGGTTAACCCATTTTTTCATAATTATAGTAGTTTCAGAGAAACTGCTATAATTATGAATGGGTTAAGCCTTCCCCCTAATCCTCTAGTGGCTCTCATTGACAGCCACTAGAGGCGCTTGCGTGCTTCTCACTGTGATTTTCACAGTGAGAGCACGCAAGCGTCCATAGGAAAGCATTGTAAATGCTTTCCTATGCGACGGGCTGAATGCGCGCGCAGCTCTTGCCGCGCGTGCGCATTCAGCCGGTGGGGCGGAACGGAGGCGGAGAGGAGGAGGAGAGCTCTCCGCCCAGCGCTGGAAAAAGGTAAGTTATTTCCCCTTTCCAGAGCCGGGCGGGAGGGGGTCCCTGAGGGTGGGGGCACCCTCAGGGCACTATAGTGCCAGGAAAATGAGTATGTTTTCCTGGCACTATAGTGGTCCTTTAAGTGGGCATTAGACACTCTTAAATACTACCTGCTAGGCAGAAAGTTCCGATTGATAACGGACCATGCACCTCTGACATGGATGTATCAGAGCAAGGAAAATAACTCCAGAGTAACCAGATGGTTTTTGAGTTTACAATCTTTTAATTTCACTGTGGAACACAGGGCTGGTCTGCAACAAGGTAATGCTGATGGGCTTTCGAGGGTACACTCCCTGATTTCCATGGTCGCTCAAACCCATGGGTATGAGCTGGGGGGGAGGATATGTGAGCGTAAAGGTGGAATAGTGGTTGATGGGAGATACATCAGACCTGATTTGCTAAACAGCAACCAGAGGATTTTTCAGTTAAATGCCCCAGGGAGAGATGTTAAAGTTTGCAATATGCATAGCTGATGCTCTGCAAAACATGGTATGGGTCCCTGGGGCGGAGTATTTGGAGAGCAGGGTGGGCCAATGCTCCAACAGCATTAGTTGCTGTGTAACAGACCACAATTTAGATCTGATTTAAGAGTTAACTAATTGGCACTCACCTGTAGCTAGTTAATTAGTAGACAGGCCTTTAAAAGAAGAGGGCAGCCTGCTGCAGGGTGAGGGAGGAAAAGACAGCTAGGAGAGTGAAATGCAATTGTGTTTATTGCAAAGACATTTCTTTTGTTTGGAAAATTGGTAAGTGGGAAAGCCACCCAATTGAAGATAGCAATTCCTGTCTAGTAAGAGCTCAAGTAAGAGCAAGGGATTTTTTTTATTTTTTTTATTTAAAGCACCTTTTTTCTTACTGAATAAAAAGGAAAATCAAGCTGAATGTGTCCTGGACTTTGTATACCCTAGAAGGCGGTGGTTACTGCAAGATCTGTGACAATCCTACCTGTAAAAGAGGTGGTTTGTTACAATATATAATATAATAAATATATATATATATATTTCTATTTTTTTTTATTAACATTAACCTTTATGAACAGCATTACCCCAGATAGCCATTTCATGGAGCCTATTCGTGTTACGAAAGACTATGGGAAAGACTTTGGCTCCATGGCGATTGAACTATATGTATGTGATCTGAGCGCCATTCGGTAAAAATGTGCGCTCAGATCTAAGCTATCTGGGGATATGTTGAATGGATATGTTTTATACAGTATTGGTAAGAGTTTTGCCTCTATCCTAGGGCTTAACTGTGTGTGTCCGTGATTGGTCACCTTGCTATTTTGTCCCAGTATTCCATCTGGTCCACTAGGGGAGTGTCCACCAGGTGGAAGACCTGCATAAATACCGGGCAGGTAGCCCACATTAAACCAGACCACTGCTTGACCCTCAACATGGAGCCTTGTCTCGTTCTTGGGGGGATTTACTGTATGCTGCTTCAGACCGATTGCCAGGAGTGTAAACTGTTCGTATGGTTTTTCCTGTTCACCTGTTTTCAGTATTCGTATGGTTCCAGTTCGGGAGTTTGAAGCATCGTGCGTTTCCAGTTCGGGAGATTAGTGTTCTACGGTAGCTGCCTGTATATCTGGAAGGGAATATCCTCTAAATGGCGTTTAACCCCTTTAAGCCTGGGGGTGCCGTTACAGTACATATCACCGTTGTGACAGTCCTGAACCGTCCTTCGTCATTAAGGGGTTAATAAGAGTATCCCTGTATAGGTCCCTCAGTCTTTTTCCTGTCCTAAAGTCCTTAGGATGTGAGCATTTTGCTCTCTTTACTTTATTTGTATGTGCTATTTTAGGGTGCCTATATTCTGTGGTACGTTTATATTATGGTTCCTTTATATTGTGGTGTTTTTATACAGTGGTACTTTTACACTGTGATGTCTTTAAACTGTCATGTCTTTAGACTGTGGTGCATTATGCAGCTGTGCCTTATTACTATTATTATTATTGCCATTTATATAGCGTAATTTATATTTATATAGAATACTCTAACTAAAATTTGGAATTTCAATCTGATGTACATATTTTTCCTCTTTTCAGCTTTCCTAAAGGAAATTCAAAATTCAAAAGGAGACAGTGGAAGGCCACAAAGATTCTAAATCCCTATGTTGAGTAAAATAAATCTGGAACCGCCAAGGTAAATTCCTATACGTCCAGACCTATTTTTACAAGGTCCCTTGGCATACCAAGATCCACAAGCTCTGGTGTTCATGCGGGAGTCTCTATATAAGTATAGGCATCCCTGAGACTGTCATTAAGATCCTCTTACAGTCCTATAAATACTTTACATATTACTAAACTTGACATTCATTTGTCTGTTGGTCTCAAGAATAGAGGTTGGAATTACTCCTCAATCCGGCCTAGAAAGGGTCTAAGTTATAACACTCTAGAGGAGCACATATTGGCTCTTTCCATATTGATGGGTCCCATTGAGCATTAGAGCCTATGGTGCTTTGCTTCATGTAAGCAGTGATTTAACTAAAGCCTCCGTTGGGTGTTCATTCCAATATGTGACCTACCACTGGTCTTACAAGCCCTGACTAAACCATCATTCAAACTTCGAGCTTCCATAGTGTAAGCACAGAAAGTGCTGTTTGTTGATGGTGGCTAGTACCTCCGCAAGGAGAATCAGTGAACTCCAGGCTTGGTCCTGTCAAACCCCCATTCACTAATTTGTAACAGGATATGGTTGTCTTGCATTTAGCACCAGAGATCCTGCCTAAGGTGAAAGCTTATCAAAGCCATTCTCTACCTGTACCAAAGGGTATCAGGGCACTCTCCACTAGTGCAGTTGCAGCATCTTGGGCTTCTCTGGCAATGGTCTCTTCTAAAACTTTGGTAAAGTTGGCATTTGAACCTCTTTGAACACGTTTGACCGGTGTTACATACTGGACATTAAAGCAGTGATGTGGCGCAATATGGACGTTAAGTCCTTAACTCGTTAAAATCTTCTAATCTATGTTGAATTGTTCTGATTATTTGATTGGCAGTTATTTACGTTTCTGTCCCTCCCTGGTAAGCTTGGGCATTCCCATATGTATATGTTGAGATGATTAGCCAGGAAAGAGGAAAATGTATTCATACTTACTGTAACTGCACCCCAGGCATAAAAGGGTTAAACCGCCGTTTAGAAGATCTTCCCCTTACAGAGATACAGGCAGCTACTGTAGACACCAATCCACCGAACCAGAGAAGCATGTGAATGCTCTCAAACATCCGAATACTGTAAACAGCCGAATAGGAAAAACCATTCGAATAGGTTTACACTCCTAGCAGTTGAACTGGAACAGCATACAATAAATCCCCCCCAAAAACGAGACAAGGCTCCGTTTTGGGGGTCAAGCATGAACAGACAGAGCTGTGGGTTTATTGTTCTTATATACACATTCTTACACATTAGTACCATCCACAGGGTTTTGGAAACCAACCAATAAACATGTACAATACACTCAGACACTCCCACACAAAATCCTCCCCTCTGCCTGTGATACAATTACCTTACACGATGGGTAATGTAATTATCACAGGAAGAGAAATACAATTTTTCCACATTATTCATAACTTTATAAGTATGCATCACATTTACATAAAACATTTTCAGAATCAGCATACTCCAAATACAAACATATGTCAAAATCATCCAAATTGGTCCATTGGTTCAAAAATAGATCGAAGTCCTTTGTGACCAAATGAAGCATGGCTTTTCTGCCCAAAACCAGTTCCACAGAGTCTTCTATCCTGGAGATAATTGAGAAGTAATCCAATTATCTCCAAGGACAGAGGCAAAACTCCATTAACCAGATAGCTTAGGTCTGAGTGCACATTATTACTGAATGGTGCTCAGACCACACACATACAGTTCAATTGCCATGGAGCCAAAGTCTTTTATTACAAGAATAGGCTCCATGGCATAGCTATCTGGGTTAAATGAGTTCATTCAGTAAATCCGAGAGTCTACCGAATGCCAGGGCAGAAATACATGAATAGACCTTTCTGCATAGGAAAATAAAGTATTTAAATGCCAGTCCATAGTCAAAAGGCAGCAGGCAGGCAACCAGGCTCCTCCAATGCACAGTGGCGAGATTGGTCTCGTCACACTTACCATAATTTTCTTTTCCTGGCTATTATTCATGGCAGCATAAACTACCCACCCAGTATTGGTTTTACATATTCTGTTGGAGTTTGTTACTAACTGAGGGACTTTTACAAGGATACTCCTTTTAAAGGAATTTGTTTTATTCCTGTCCTATTGGCTGTGAGGGGAGGAGCTAACCCATATATATATATGCTGATAATATTATTGCTTTGTGTTTTGCTTATGTGTCATTGGAATTACATGCCTGCCTTTGATATTTATGTAACATTATTGTAGTTAATCTTAATGTAGTTGATCTGGTGATATAGTCAGTTCCTGCAGGCTTTTGCTGTAAACACAGCCTATTCATAGAAGTGCTGGTCCTCATTTTTGTCTACATATCATTAAACCAGAGACAGAAAAGAACTGGAAAATCATAGTTTTAAATAACCCCGTGTTGTTTTACATAAAAAACAGGAAATGCAAAATTTAGAAATCCACAGACCTTCATAAAGGTGACCCCATTTAAATATTTAAAATGAAAAAGCCTCTGGGATTATGCAAAAACAGTATCACATATTATAGATTCATAGATTGTAAGCTTCTTTAAGTAGGGCCTTCTTCAACTTTTGTTTCTGGCAATATTGTTCTTTATGTCAACTACTTGCCACAACATTAAAACCACCTGCCTAGTATTGTGTATGTCCTTCTGGTGCTGCCAAGGTAGCTATGATGTGTCGAGACATGAACTGCACAAGATCTCTGAATGTGTCCCTAGGAATCTGGCACCAAGACATTAGCAGATGGATCATATTTGTACAGACCCCAAATGCTCGTCTGGATTGAGATCTTGGGAATTTGGAGACCAAGGAAACACCAACTTTTTGTCATGTTCCTCAAACCATTCTGGAACATTTTTTGCACCGTGGCAGGCTGCATTATTTTGCTGTACGAGGCCACTCTCATGGATCACCATGAAGGGGTGCGGTATGTTAAAAAAATAAGTGCATATGACTAAAATGCAAACAATACCTATTAAGGGGCACTATACCAATAGTGCTAATGCAATATTGTGCAAATAATACAAGAAAGTGCTATTACTAACTGTGCAAAGTGTAAAGTTTGTGTGTGTCTCTATCAGCTCCTTTGAGTGTCTCCAATGAGGTGAGAATTGTCTGTCAGAGCACAATTTTTATTTTATTTATTTATTTTTTATTTTTTTTAGCAAGTGCTGGCCAATCACCACATGATTAACTCTCATAGTGACACACATTTTTAACTGTATGCTTGCTGGTTGCTAGAGCTGCAATTGGGCAAACTAAAATAGATGAGATTTTTAAACTCTGGGTCTGGAATAATTCAGGCCTGTATTGCAGCTTTCTTTCTGACTGAAATATGGACTAAAATCTGGCGCCTGTCAAATAGTGTAAACAATGTCCGAGTTTCACAGCCAGTTTGAAATGTTGGGAGGTATGCGGTCAGCTAGCCACTAGACCTATCACCTCGTTACATACTCTGAATTTGAAGGATTTCATGTTCTTTACTTAAATATGATGACACAGAATGTGACTAATAGCACATTCTGGGGGGCCTAATCTAAAAATGAACGGAGCAGCACACATGGGAGAGGTACATAAACGATATACCCTGTGGACACTATGGTATGTCAAACATGCATAAGTTGTCCCTTCAACAGTTCTTAACTAGGTAAACGTAATACACATAATTATATAATACAGGACCATATCTCAATCTTACCTCCAATAATGGCTACCAACATGCCCTTTCAAATACAGAGGCAACAAATTGTATCTAAAATCCACAGGTAGTGTAAAACCAACATTGGAATATACAATGCCCAAAGCTAAAAGTTTACTCTGCTCTTAACTTTAAATAAATTAACTTACTTACCTGTAGTTTAAAAAGGAAACAATGTTGATTCTTCACGGTCCTTGAAAAGACAGCTAGAATTAGCAACTTTGTCCAGTACAGGAAAAAATACTTCTGACTTCTGTGCCTCAAGGATCTGAAAAGTCAGCCCCACATATAAAAGACAAACTATTGTATATGCCTTCCACAAATGCAGTAAGTTCAAGTTAATAATTAGCTATACATTATATCTTAACTTATTCTGCATTGCTAGCATTTCTAGCACTGACATAGTAGACAGGAATTCTGGAATGGGGAAAAACAATAGGTCTTAGGTGGTTTATTTTAAAATATCTGTCACCCCTCTCAAAATGTGTATTTTATATAGATAGACCTATCTCTAGGGAAGATCCCATTATCTCCTGGAATCCTCCATAGATCTTTGCTTGAGCTTGTTCTTAGTGCTGTAATCGAACGCATGAGCGAGAGCCACGGCTGTCAGAGAGTTGCCACGGGTTACTGTGGCAACGCTCCGTGCGGCACGCAGAACATGAGATTTACAGTGGAGCAGTATTAACCAAGGCAGTGCTGGGGGTAAGTGCATTTCAGACTGCATTGAATGGCTTATATGCACCCCATGTCTGCATGCAGTTGATGTATATGCAGAGCAAGGCTGCAGACTACAATCGGACAATGTATTTAATTTTAACCCCTTCAGGACCGGACTGTTTTTACGATGTTTGTACGTTAAGGACCAGAGCTATTTTAACACTCTTGTGGTGTTTGTGTTTAGCTGTAATTTTCCGCTCTCTCATTTACTGTTCCGATACAAATTATATATTGTTTTTTTCAGGACAAAAAGGGCTTTCTTTACATACAATTATTTTTATCATGTCATATAATTTAATTTTAAAAAAATAATAAAATATGGTGAAAAATTTTAAAAGAAAAACAAGTTTTTTGACCTTTACTTAAAAAATCTTTTACTGATCTACAAAATCGAATGAAACAAACTGCTAGATTCAAAATTTTGTCCTGAGTTTAAAAACACCCAATGTTTACGTGTTTTTTTTTTTGCTTTTATTTGCAAAGATTCTGTTAGGTGTCACTGCCAAACAACACCCCAATATGTGTTCAGCAACATCTCCCGAGTACAGGGATACCCCCCATGTATAGGTGTGTCAGGTTGTTGGGGGGCTAAAAGGACACATTTTGCAGGTGCGCATATCAGTTTCCCAGCTTGGAATTTTTACATGTAGTCAACCTGCGCACATGTCCTATTTCGGACATTTTTGAAGCCGGCCAATGTATTTTACCCCCATCAAACCATATATTTTTGAAAAGTAGACACCCTAGGGTATTTCACATGGTGGTATTTTAACACTTTCCATGCACTAATTCTACCACCAGGCTTTGTCAAACATTGAGTTGGTAAAAAAATCTGTTTTTTTCACACACATTGTACTTTAGGCATGAATTAACAGATCCTGTTATGTCGCTGTCAACACCTCAATATGTGTTCAGCAAGATCTCCTGAGTACAGTGATCATGCATAGGCCTGTTGGGTTCTTTGGGGGCTAAAAGACCACGTTTGGCAGGTGCGCTTATCAGTTTCCCAGCTTGGAATTTTGACATGTAATCAACCTGTGCCCATGTCCCATTTGAGCCAATATTTCACCCCCATCAAACCATATATTTTTGAAAAGTAGACAACCCAGGGTATTTTAAATGGTGGTATTTTAACACTTCATGCACTGAATTCTACCACCAGCCTTTGTCAAACTTTTGGGTAGTAATCTTTTTTTGTTTCTTTGTCACACACATTGTACTTTAGGCATGAATTAACAGATCATGTTATGTGTCACTGCCAAACACCCCAATATGTTCAGCAACATCTCCCGAATACAGTGATACCCCCCCATGTATAGGGTTGCTGGGTTGTTTGGGGGCCAAAAGGCAACAATCGGATCTTATACATGTCAGTTTTTCAACTTGATATATAAGTATGCTTGGTCTATCTTCAGTTTGACATATTTATGCACCCCCCAGTTAGTTACCATCATGACAGTATATATAGTATATATTTTTATAAAGTAGACATCAAAGGTTATAGAAGATGGGGTGTTTTGACTTCTTTCCCCCAACCATTTTGCCCCCCCAAAAAACAGAGAAAGTGTAGTGGTAATTTTTTAATTCTGGTTTTTATGCACACATCATCTGGTTTTGGCCAGCTGGTTATGTGTTACTGCCAGAAAACTTGTTAGACCAAATGTGCAGGTAGCAAATGTACATTTAGCAGCAATCTTTAAACTGACTCCTGCAAATAGAATCTAACTGGAGATTTGGGGGAAGGAAACTGACTAACAAAAAATGGCTGCTTTCCAAAGAAACAAAAAATAAAATAAAAATTTAGGAACACTCCTTACAACTGTTCTGTGTGGTACAGCTTGAAATATGTTCCTACACACAGTCCTGGTTTCGAAGGGCAATCAGGACAGTGAAAAGGGGTGTCTGTCCTTTTTCCGTTTTTAAAACAGACCTGGCAATGTTTCTGGTTTTTTTTTTTTTTCTAGCAGTTGGCGGTAACTTAAAAATAAAATGTGTGGACTCCGCTTGCACCGTTGTTGGAACTTGTCCATCTCCATAAATTGTTAAAGAAATTATTTTCAACTGAAATTGGAGAAAGGTGGTTCTCCCTGAATTAATTTTTTTAAAAAGCAAAAATTAGTTGTGGGTTGCTATTTGCATCAGATAGATAGCCACCTTTTTATACCATGCTTTGGTTTTTCGTAAAATAAGATATGGCTGCATCAGCTGATCAGCCAAATCAACACCCCCCCATGTACTTATTATACGCCCTGATGCAAACCAGTTTGGACTCTACTCTGCCCCGGACAGAGACGTCTGACATGCGTTCGTCATGGATGGTGGTTAGCATGTTGACATCCTTCCTGTCCCTAAATTTTAGTGCAAGCTTTACATTCGCCTTTTTTTAATTTTGCCTCTATGAGAGATCGTGGAAAGTCTTTGGAATTTTTTCTAGCTGTGCCACAGGCCAGTGTCTGTAAACAATAAAGTGTTTTAAACAGACGGACACTACTATAAAAAATATCTACATAAAGGTGGTAACCTTTATTAAACAAGGGGTTTAGTAGGTCCCATACAAGTTTCCCACTTGTCCCCAGGGAGTCAGGACAGCCAGGAGGGTCCAGTTGACCATATTTCCCCTCATATACACGAAAGGAAACCGTGTATCCACTTTCGCTCTCGCACAGTTTGTACAGTTTTATGCCATTGTCACTGAAATGTAAAAATCTCAGCAGTAACTCGTATCTGGCTCTAGACATGGTTTGGGAGTACACTGGACTAGACATTATTGGGTTGGTACTCCAGTATGAACGAATCAATGGCTTCTTTATAATCCCCATGAGCATTGTAAGAGCCCAGAATTTTTTAAGCTCTGGGACATCTGTGGGATGCCAGTCATGCTCCCTGACTGAATAGCTACCTGGATTGTTATCAATAAATTGGGTAGCATACAAGTTAGTCTGGGAAGCAATCTCCTCCCAGATGGTATCCCCTAAAAATAGTTCTACATACTGCATTGGGGAGAAGCCATCCACATTAACATTAATGCCTGTGTTGGCACTAAAAGGGGGGACGTTGGGCTCGGCTAACTGTGGAGGTACCCAGTCCTTCTCCACATTCGGCGTAGCAGAGGAAGCACAGCCTCTTTCTTCAGCCGGCTCACACACAGATAACATGTCGTCTTGACTAGACGTGTCAGAAAACTGACCTGGGTCAAAATCTGACGCAGTGTCAGTGGCGTCAAAGTCTGACGCCAAGAAGGCATATGCCTCCTGCAAGTTATACATACGCTGCATGTTTTACACACGACTAAAACAAATTACAAACACACAAAAAAATTTAATACTTTTATTTTATTTTATTTTTTACTAAAACAGACTAAACAGCAATCCCTTAACTAACTCCTGTCACAAAAATCTAATGGAGATTTAGGGGAAGGAAACTGACTGACTAAGACAGACCAAGACAGAGATCCATCCAAAAGAACTACCTCTGTAGCTTGTCTTGGTAGCGGAGAGTCAAGGGAGCTAGTTAATGTTCTGTTTGCGACCCAGGCTGCAAGAAAGGATCTGGGTTAGATCAAACAGAAAATTAAGGATGGGGAAGACACAGATATTGAGGTGAGAAATGGCAGTTAATGTGGAAAAGAAAAGAAAGAACAGAGGAGAAAGTATTTGAGATCTAAAGATAAAAGGGTAGGTCATAAATGGTGAATATAAATTAACAAGACTATTAGCCCAATACTAACAAAATAAACAATTATCAAAACAAGGGTTGAGCATGGAAGGTACAAAGTTAACAATTTAATTCCACCCAGCCTCCCTACCTTTCTTTCCCTGGTCCAGTGAGGGTCGTTTTCTTTGGAGTCCAGTGTGGGGATTCTCTGATCTTCTTGCTCTGCTCCCTCACGTGCCGTTTAGTGATGTTGGTGCCAAAGTGACGTTATATTCCAGCTCCTGGCATCACAGCAGGGTGAACGAGATAGCAGAGCAAGAAGAAAATTAGTGGTCCCGAGCCGCTTGCCTACAATATACACTGCTACACGCCCCAGGAGGGGCCTTAAGGTGGCCAACTATTGGGTCTCCCATGATATGAGGCTAACATGGCATCTGCTAAAGTTGCCTGGGTGTTTGGGGATGGCATTTTTTGCCGTCCCCTGGAAAGTGCGCTCAAGGCAAATGCCTTGAAAGCCTTGTGGAAAATACAGCATTTCGGCCACAACGCACGATATAAACTAATCACAAATATGAATAAATTTTGATCTTCACATAATATCATTAAGTCCTACTTACATTCTCTCACTCTGTTTCTTTCCGTGACAATCAATTAAGCTGACTATAGTGAGTATCACTGTCTATGGATATGGAATAGCAATCCAAAGTTTAAATGTAGCTTCCATTAGCATTTAGCTATATATAGATCAGAAAAACATGTGCAAAAGGCAAGTGTTAAAAAGCATTTCCTGATTTATACATTCACATACCCAAGAAAAGAAAAACTGCCTAAAATGCATGGCATGTTTAAGAAATATTCAATGCTAGTGAATAAAGGGTCTATTTTCAAGGTTGAAGCATTAATATTTATTTTAGTAAAAGTGTTTTGATTGTACAGCTTTATATATGAAAATGGCAAGAGGGAATTATAATAAAATGCAGTCAGTTGAAATTATTAGCTTTTTTCCTTTGGTTTTTACTATATGTATTAGCTGATTTGTACTGTAGTCATTGCTGCTGCCCAGGAGTGATGGGAATGAGCGCAGGACTTTTATTTTTGTATTTGTATTCACTTTTTGTATCACACAGCAGGGCTACAATGCTGCCACCTGTAGCGGATGGCATTGGGCTGTCCTAAAAAGTGCATTTATGTCTATGTATTTGGTTAAATTGTAATCTGTATATGTGAAGTGTATGTAGCATTCAACTGATTGTTAGGTAGAATCACTCCAGTATTATGATAATGAAACTACCGAACAATCAGACCACCCCAGTAATAAGTGTGCCTCCAATTACTGTTCGCAACAATGTTGCAAAGGGGTAATTGGCAATTCGTGTAGTGGGTCCTTTGTTCTCTGGGTGGCCGCCGTTCGGGAGACGAACACATGGCGGCGGCCATTTTAAAACTCCCGAACAGCAGTGTTTTGCCGTCGAGTGTCTGGAACCTAAATCGGACACTCGGTTAGGCAAACACCACTGAGACCTCCACACTGCAGCCAATTCATATGCAAACTACTGAACGGCTTCTTGTTCGGTAGTTTGAATCCCACGAACAAGGGAAATTACACGAAACCTTCCCAGCTCTCCTAACACAAGTCATTCGTGTGTTACATTCCCATTTGTGTGACCGACCGCAGGGCCAAAACACATGGAGCCCTTTTCTGCTGGTAAACGCAGCGCGGTCGGTCATTTTAGTACTTCCATAAATTTCCCAAACCCCTGGTCCGATATGGGTGATTTTTGGATATGTGTCTTACCCAGATCAGGGCTACCAGGGGATGTAACATTTAAAGGGGTACCCCTACATTTTGGGGTACATCCAGAAACTCATGGAATTTGTGTCCTGCATAAGGGGATTATGTGTCACACTAAGGGGAGGGGATGTGGGGGTGGCAACTCATAGAGGATTGGCTACTGTACTAATTGTTGCAAATCCCTCCCTTGCATGGGAGAATGCTTTATAAGGAAGTTGTGTGCATTAAAAGTCAGTTCTGCTCCTGATGCTGTGTCGTCCAGTCATTGGGATCTGTATGGGGATATTCGTGCATTACCTTGCTTGCTGGAATTATTACTCTATGGTATTTTCATTACTTGTTCCTGAGCCACACTGGGATCTTTAGTGGATTTAACCTGTGGAATACCAGGCCTCCGCTACACCGCCCATCCCATGTGTTCCCTATTAACGGTTACAATTATAGGGGTGTATATAAAAAAATACCCCTTTCTGTCTCATTAGAGATATTTTTGCCAGAAGCTCAAGGAAGCAAGGTAAAGGGTCAGTGTGGGACCCGTCTAGGGGGTCTGCCTTGACGTTGGCAGGCGGGCATTCCCTCCAGTGGCCATTGGAGTAACTAAATTACCTCCATTTGTGTAAATATACATAGGGATTAAGGAGAGAGTGCAGGTAACTTTTTTTTTTTTTTTCTTTGGTTTTTACTATATGTATAAGCTGATTTGTACTGTAGTCATTGCTGCCGCCCAGGAGTGATGGGAGTGAGTGCAGGACTTTTCTTTTAGTATTTGTATTCACTTTTAGTATCACACAGCTAGGCTACAATGCTGCCGCTTATCCCATGTGTTCCCTATTCAGGGTTAACACGTATAGGCAGGGCTCGAGTCCTGCAGGAACGCATGGGAACGACGTTCCTGCACTTTTTCCAAAGCAAGAACGCCGTTCCCGCTAGTGATCCTGCAGCATCGGCCCTGCTACCTGCACAGAGGGGCCATCACACGCTGTGTTCCCTCTCCAGCTATAACTCTCGCGAGACCCGCGGCTGTTACCATGGCAACGCTCCGCACAGGTGAGTCTCGCGAGAGTTAGAGCTGGAGAGGGAACACAGTGTGTGATGGCTCCTGTGTGCAGCGGCTGGCTCCCTCCACTGGACCACCAGGCGATCTCCCCCCTCCCTGTCAAGCAGGGAGGGGGGAATAAAATAAAAATTATACATACACATAAAGTAAGAAAAATGCTCCCCTCCCCCCCCACACACATCATCCAGCACTCGCGCACACACACACACACACATCATCCAGCACTCACACACACACACACACACACACATCATCCAGCACTGGCCACACACACACACACACACACATCATCCAGCACTCCACACACACACACACAGACACACATCATCCAGCACTCTCACACACACACACATCATCAACACACGCACACACACACTCACACATCATCCGCACACACACACCCCATCATCCAGCACACACACACACATCATCCAGCTTTTACACATCATCCAGCACACACACACTCACACATCATCCAAGCGCTTTTACACCACCCATCATCCAGCACTACGCTCACACCATCATCAGCACTCCGGCTCACACACACCACATCGTAGCGACCGGCTCCACACACATCATCCAGCGCGCGCACACACGTCATCCAGCACACGCACACACTGCATTCATTATACACACTCTTCACTCACTACAAGCACACTACATTCACTATACACTCACTACAAACACACTACATTCACTATACACCCTCTGCATTCACTATACACATTCTGCACTCACTACACACTACATTCACTATACACACTCTGAATCACTACAAACTCACTACATACACTGCATTCATTGTACACACTCTGCACTCACTACAAACACACTACATTCATTATACACAATTTGCACTTACTACAAACACACTACATTCACTATACACCCTCTGCATTCACTATACACATTCTGCACTCACTACACACTACATTCACTATACACACTCTGCATTCACTACAAACACACTACATACACTGCATTCATTGTACACACTCTGCACTCACTACAAACACACTACATTCCTTATACACACTCTGCACTCACTACAAACACACTACATTCACTATACACACTCTGCACTCACTACAAACACACTACATTTATTATACACACTGCACTCACTACAAATACACTACATTTATTATTCATTCTCTGCATTCACTACAAACACACTACATTCATTATACACACCCTGCACTGCACTATATGCATAGGAGTGTAATTTTTTTTTTTTTTTAAAGGGGGGGGGCGGAGCGGGAATCTTGGGTGAGTTCCCACACTTTTTTCCCCAGGACTTGACCCCTGCGTATAGGGGTGTATATAAAATATACCCCATTTCTGTCTCATTAGAGATATTTTTGCCAGAAGCTCAAGGAAGCAAGGTAAAGGGTCTGCCTTGACGTTGGCCGGTGGACATTCCCTCCAGTGGCCATTGGAGTAACTAAATTACCTCCATTTGTGTGAATATACATAGGGATTAAGGAGAGGTCGCATGTAACTTTTTTTTGGTTTTTACTATATGTATTAGCTGATGTGTACTGTAGTCATTGCTGCCGCCCAGTAGTGATGGGAATGAGCGCAGGCCTTTTCTTTTTGTATAAATAATTTCATAAATATACACGTAGACCTCAAATATATATATATATATATATATATATATATATATATATATATATATATATATATATATATATATATATATATATATATATATATATATATATTCTATGTGCATATTTATGTAATATTTTAAAACAATTAGGTAATTTTATTGATTGCAATTTGAGGGACCTGCCTGACAACCCAGGCCAAAAGTCAAGAGAATTTAATTTGCTAGCACTGTATTTAACCCTTTAACTTTCTATGACACCCTACAACCTGTACATGGGGGGTACTGTTTTACTCTGGAGACTTCGCTGAACACAAATATTAGTGTTTCAAAACAGTAAAGCATATCACAGCGATGAAATTGTCAGTGAAAGTGAAGTTTTTTGCATTTTTCACACACAAATGGCACTTACACTGATGATATAATTGTTGTGATACATTTTTCTGTTTTGAAACACTAATATTTGTGTTCAGCAAAGTCTCCCTAGTATAACAGTAACCCCCACCCCCCCCCATGGGTACTGTGTTTTTTGAAAGTTACAGGGTCAAATATAAGGGTCAAATTTTTTTACATTGAAAATTGTCAGGTTGGTTATGTTGCCTTTGAGAACGTATGGTCAGGGTCGGATCGTTCATATAAGGTGACCTAGGCAGCCCTCATCACTGGCCCTTCTAATACTGCAGCTGCCTGAACGCTTTATAGAGAGCCTCAGGTGGCTCCAGCACTGCCTCTCTCCCCCCTTTCTCCTCACCCCCCCTTCCCTGTGTAGCGTGGCCGAGCTCCTCTCTGGTCCGCGGTACAGGAACATCTGTTTCCTGTATCTGGCCAGACTGACAGGAAGTGTCATTTGTGGGGGTTGTGGAGAGACCACTAGGGAAGGGTGGGAGGAGAGGAGAGACCACGAAGGGTGGGGGGGAGGGAGGAGAGACCACTAATGGAAAAGAGGTGAAGAGGGGAGAGACCACTAATGGAAAGGGGAGGAAGAGGGGAGAGACCACTAATGGAAAGGGGGGGAGGAGAGACCACTAGGGGGGCAGAGGAGAGCAGAGACCACTAAGGGGGAGACGAGAGACCACTAATGTAAAGTCGGGGAGAAGAGGAGAGACCACTAATGGAGGGGGGGGGAGAGTAGAGACCACTAAGGGGCAAGGGAGAGCTCTAAGGGAGGGAAGCAGGGCCGGATTAACATAGGGGCTGATGGAGCTGCAGCTCCAGGCCCAAGGAATAGGCCCATAAAAAAAAATAAAAAAAATCTTTTACTTTTTTATTTATTTATTTTTTTAACACACTACTCTTAGGTTTGCCACCTGACTGGTATTTTAAGGCACAACCGGTATTTGAGGCTGCCTGGCCGTGACGGTATTGCAGTTATACCGGCAATACAAATGCAAATATTTTTCTCAGTATAAATGGAGATTACTCTGCAATACCAGCACCAGCCAGTAGGGTATGGAGAGGCGCAGGAATAGGAAGTTACAGCATCTCCCTGCCTCTCTCTAATTACTGATCCGCGGGGGATCATCTACACAGCACAGAGTGTCCTGACCACAGCTCCCAACCTGCAGAGACAGACTGCAGCTCAGGTATGTGAAGGATGAGGGAAAGGCAGCAGGGAGACATGGACACATGGGGACACTGAGACACTAGGGGACACGGAAACATTAGGGAACACATGGGGACACAGACACTGTGAGACATGGGGACGTTGTGACACAAAGGGACACAGTGAGACATAGGTAGACACATTGGGACACAGTGTCTTCATGTTTCCCAATGTCCCCATGTCTCCCAGCCAGTGTCTTTGTGTCCCCATGTCTCCAAGTGTCCCCAAATGTGTCCATGTCACACATTGGCACACGGAGACACAAGGGACACAGTGTCTCCCAGTGTCCCCATGTCTCCCAGCTAGTGTATGTGTCCCCATGGCTCCCAGTGCCTGTGTCCCAGTGTCCACATGTCTCCCAGTGTCCCCAAATGTCTGTGTCCCCATGTCTCCCAGCCAGTGTCCCCATGTCTCCCAGCCAGTGTCCCCATGTCTCTCAGTGTCCCTATGTCTCCCAGTGTCTGTGTCCCCATGTCTGTGTCCCTAGTGTCTGTAACCCTATGTCTACCAGTATCTGTGTCCCTAGTGTCCCGAAATGTCTGTGTTCCCATGTCTCATAGTGTACCCATGTCTATGTCCACAAGTGCCCCCATGTCTCCCAGTGTCCCCAAATGTCTGTGTCCCCATGTGTCTGTGTCCCTTGTGTCTGTGGTCCCCTTTCTCCCACTGTCCCCAAATGTCTCAGTGTCTCCATGTCTCCCAGTGTCCCCATGTGTGTATCCACTAGTGCCCCTATGTCTCCCAGTGTCCCCAAGTGTTTCACTGTCCCCGGGTCTCTCAGTGTCCCCGGGACTCTCAGTTTCCCCTAGTATCCTAGTGACATGAGACACACTGAGACATGGGGACACTGGGAGAAATGGGGACACAGACACTGGGAGACTAGGGGACTGGGAGACATATGGACACTGATGCCAGGCTGGCCTTCCAATTCTTTAGACAGACATGTCCCCTTTTTGGGCATGTTTGCCCCTTTTGGCAGTTCTGGTCAAGTGATTTGCATCAGTGGCCCATCATTTTACCCCGCCCATTGACCTCCTGCTTCACTGGACACTGCTGTTAGGGGTATGGAATTACTTGAAAGATGAAAGCATAAATTAGATAAAGAGATTAGCATAGAGTATGTGTTTTCTTATAGCTGCATCCTTTAAGGTTCCCTCCAACACCAACTCCATCAGATACATGCCGATTGAGAGGTATGAATGTTTTAGTGTTTTTGGTAGATACAATTCTGTAATTAGGCCCCATCATAATTGTCAGCATCAGGCCCACTGGGCTCTTAATCTGGCCCTGGATGGAAGGGAGAGCTCTATAGGACAGGGGGCGGGACAGGGAGCTCTTTCACACCACGCACACGCACACACACACACGCGCGCGCGCACACACACACACACACATATATAATGCATCCCTATACATACACAGAAACACACAATGCATCCTTACACACACATAAACACAACATGCTTCCCTTACACATACATAAACACACAATGCATCCATTACACACACACATAATGCAACCTTTACACATAAAGACAGTGCATCCTTTGCACACATACACAGAATCACACAATGCATCCCTTACACACACATGCAAACACACATTGTTTCCTTTACACACACACAGAAACACAATGCATCTCTTACACATATTCAATGCACCCCTTACAGACACACACACTGCATCCCTTACATACACAGAAACACACCTTGCATCCCTTATGCATACAAACACAGATTCACACAATGCATCCCTTACACACAACCAGAAACACACACTAAATCCCATATGCACAAACACACACTGCTTTCTATCCCTTACACAAAAACACACTGCTTCCACTACACACAAACACACTGCATCACCTACACAAAGTGGTATCCCTATACACTACAATTCATAAGCCCACACATTAGATCCTCTACAATAACACATAATACATCCCCTACACACTCCACTCCCTGTTAGCGAACTCATGGGTGGAACATGTAGGTGGACATATGGGTGGACGTTATGGGCATACTCACCGTCAGGACCTGGGGCCCAGACCTATGGGAGTCTGCGTCAGCTCTCCCGGGTGGGGGTGCTCGAGGTGTGTGGTCGGAGGCCCCGCTGTCTTTAGTGTCCGTGTGGGGTAGGCACAGCCTCTCCGTGAATCCTCTTGCATCAGCGACATCATGGAGGGTGTATATCTGGTTGTTTCTTTGCACCATGAGTTTGAAAGGGTGCCCCCACGAATATCGGATCCGTCTTCTTGTGAGTTCCTGGGTGAGTGGGCACAGTTCTCTTCTGCAGGGTGCTGTGGGCCAAGTCTTGGAAGAAGAGGGTTTGGTGTCCCTCTATTTGGAGTCCAGTAAAAACCCAGAAGAAGAGTATAAGAGACATACATTAATTACGTGCAATACAACTAATGTTATATATCTTTTAACCTGTCCGTGTGGTTACCAGTATGTTGGTAAAACAACAAGAAAACTGAACTGAAGTTAAGAATAGGTGAGTACATTAACAACATAAAGAAAAAAATTATAAATCATAGTGTTTCTAAACATTTTTCTGGACAACGCCAGAATATCAGCTAAAACCCCATAACACACTGTATTATTCTGTGTTTCTCTCTTAATCTAATCAATGTTAGCATCATATTTATTGCACCCTATACAATAAGCATACATTACGCTAAACCCATATAATTAGTGCTCCCCTCGAAAACCCATAAGCCCACTACTGTAAAGAACAGAGTACCGCATAACACACATTCACCGACACCTATCACCCTCTGGACCTAGTCAAGCGGATATACGCATCCCACACCCTCCCACAAACACACAGAGCCTCTCCCTGCTTCCTCGGGATGGGGATGGCGGGACGAAGCGGGGCGATGCCAAAGATGCTGACAACCTGAACACAGGGCGAATAGAACACATACCCACATGGAATTGCTCCGAGACAACCACGGGCCAGTACGCGGCTCCAGTTGACCGCCACTACTTACCACCACACCTCCAAACCTAAACTATTACACCTAAGGTGAACTACTCCACCAACTACTGGCCACAATTAAGACCAGTAGCTTAGCTCAAAAGGGCCTCTCACATACTTCCTCTTCCTCCTTCTCCCCCACTCTAACCTCCTAACCCCCTCCCTCCAACCCATTGCCACAGCATGTGGCCCCTACACGCAACCCCACCCCGTTACCATCCCACCACCAACACACTCAATCGCTCACACCACCACCATGCCCCTATCCCTGAAATGTGTCTCCATCAACACCAAGGGCTTGAACACACCTACTAAAAGACACAGACTACTACGCTGGGCACACAGACCACACATAGACATACTACTACTACAAGAAACACACTATACAGCCGCACAATTGTTCCCCCTCACTAACCGCTACTAAAGACAGAGTCATCTAGCCAACTCCCCGGACATAAAAACGAAAGGGGTAGCAATGGTATTGAAATAAACATGCCCCCTCACAGACATTAAGAGCACAGCAGACCCCCAAGGGCAATATATCACAGTCAAAGGGAAAATAGGCACACTCCCATATGCCTTCTGCTCGGTATACACACCAATGACCCCCGACGGAACTTCTGGCAGCAATTCGCCACACATTTACAAGCCTACACAGGTAAACGCCTGATAGTTGGGGGAGACTGCAAGCCGTACAAACACCAGCCATAGACAGATCGTCGCAAGGTACAGCTAACCCGCTACCTACCAGGAACGACAACCATTTCGCCCAATTCCAAACCATACAAACACTAATCGATGTGTGGAAAACCCAACACCCATCCACACGGGACTTCACCTTCTATTCACATCCCCATGCCTCATGCTCACCCATAGACAACTTCCTAATCTCCCCAAACCTACTACCCCAAGTGACCAACACCAACATAAGCACCATGACATGGTCAGACCACGCAGACTTATTGCTCACTCTCCTCCTTCCTGATCTGAAACGACCATGGTCATGGAATCTGAACCCGCTGCTCCTCCACGACACAGAGATCAAAAATACAGTCGCCAAAGCTATCACAGATTACTTCAACACCAGTGCTATTTCGCTGGTACCTTACACCCCAACACCTAGCACTAATTCACAGTACAACACCCAGCACATGCTGGAAACTATGTGGTGAAAGCTGGACATTCCTCCACTGCTGGTGCACCTGCCCCAGAATAAAACCTCTATGGACTAGTATCACAATGATAACAAAACTCCTACACAAACCTTACCCACTAGACCCCTGGGCCCTCCTACTTTCAAAACCACTAGAGACCTTCACTAGAGCAGAAAACAAACTGTGTGCCAATATTGCCCTAGCAACAAGACGAGCGATAGCTGAAGTCTGGTCCAACACCCGCATACCATCACAAACAACCATAACCCAGGATAGCATACACATGGATAGGCTCACATCCCAAATCCACGACACGACCACATACTTCCACAAAATATGGGACCCATGGTTGGAAGGACACACTCCTAAGCAAACGAAACCCCCAAGGGGCACAAAGACAACAGCAAACCACTAGCAGACAGGACTAACACGGGCACATAACCACAGATATTGCAACAAAGATCCGGGTACCGGTTTAACGATTCCCACCCACTGAACCACAAATACACACCCACAACAGACAAATAACCATCACAAACCCGACGCAGAAAGTCCCCTTCACCGGAGACCTGGATAACAACACCACAAAAACAGGAATAGCATTACCATTAAACAAATCCCCCCCGGGGAACTTAATCACCTAACAGGAGAAAACACCCGTCCATGGATGACAAACAACCTCAGGCACACACTAAAAAGTACCCTGAAACGCATACCAGGCACCAACCCACCCATCACAATCCTGCAATAGAAATACCAAATATACAATGTTACACAGAAAAGACCAATTTTATGGAATGTATTTTTACACCTGCATATCCAATATGTGACTGTACGAAAGAAAATGTAAAACTGTGCATTACCCTCCCCTACCCTCCCCTCCACTTTTTCTTCTATAGCCCATACCCCACAAACCTGAATATACAAAATAAACTATAAATAAAGAATTTCAAAAAAAAATGCTTTCCTATGGGGAAAATTCTGATGCTGGAGGTCCTCCTGCAGTGTGTGAGGATGTCCACCATCTGATAACGGACCAAAAGTCAGTTTGGATTCTGGAAGCCCTCTAGTGGTTGTCTGGTAGACAGCCCTGAGGGCAGACTTAGTGCTGCAATTTAAACATTGCAGTTCTATGAAACTGCAATGTTTAACATTGCAGCACTATGTGTAAAAGGGACACAGCACCCAGACCATCTCAATGAGCTGAAGTGATCTGGGTGTCTACAGTGTCCCTTCAATACCCTATCAAAAAATTACTATGAATCAAGTTATCTACTGCGTCTGCTAACTTTAGATAAGTAATACATTTCCTATTTAGGCTATTAGTTTTTTTTTGTATTGGATTTACTATATGTTAATGCACAGATTTAATTAAAAGTACAATATTGGCACTATTATTATATATATATTGCTTTGATGACTTGATTTTCTTTTATTCCCCCTTCATTTTTTTTTATTTTTTTTTGACAATCAAATTTTTATTGAAGTTTTTTACGATGGTAACATAACATATAGTCATAGTATACAGGTGGGAATCAATTACAGAAGTACATCAGTCCTCCCCATAGTGAGCTTTACAACACCCCTATGGTTCCCGTACTTACAATAAGAAAAACAGGTCTACAGGTATCACCATAAAGGGAGCTGCTTCCGCTTGGTGTGTCACTTAGGCGCGTAACTCTGCCCTTGTGCACAGAACCTCTATGCATGCTGTACATGCTAAAAAAGCAATGTTTAGGTATGGAATCACCTACATTGTTCATGGTGGCTTTGCACAGCAGGTGGGGCATCTTCTCTACCTACTTGCTTTGCCTTGATAAACATTTCTTTAACCTGTTAATGCCGTTAGGGCGTTCTATGCTGTCCCCATTATAAATGGACTTTAAAACAGTTACGGCGGCATAGAAAGCCCTAATGGCTCTAAACCCCAGCAGCCGCGCTCTCCTCAGCTCCGCCGCGATCCACTTCTGGGGGACTAGGCAGTCCCCCCTCAGCAATTTAGGCCCACTGGGCCATGTGATCGCTCTAAAATATATATATATATATATATATATATATATATATATATATATATATATATATATATATATATATATATATATATATATATATTTTTTTTTTTTTATTTATATATATATATATATTTTTATTTATATATATATATATATATATATATTTTTATTTATATATATATATATTTTAATAAAATGTAAATAAATATATTAAATACATTAAATAATATATAATTTTTAAATTACATATATATGCAATGTTATTCTAAAATTATTTTGATATTTATATATATATATATATGTGTATATATATACATAGTTATCAAAATACACTTAGCATGAAATTATCTCTCTCTCTCTCTCTCTCTCTCTCAAAATAAATATATACCTATAAATAGAAATAATTACATAAATATACACGCAGGATTTACATAAATACATGTATAAATTTATATAAATACATATATATTTAAATTCTATGTGTATATTTATGTAATCTATTAACATAATTAAATCATTTTATTAATTATAATTTGAGGGACCAGCCTGACAACCCAGGCAGCAAGTCCAGAGAATTTAATTTGCAAGTCCTATGTTTATCCCTGTAACTTTCCAAAACACCATATAACCTAGACATGAGGGGAGACTTCGCTGAACACAAATATGTGTGTTATAAAACCAGTAAAACTGAAAAACACTGGACATAACCCATTTTGAATAACTTGGGTTGTCTACTTTTTCAAATGCTATGCTATGGTGGGGTTAATTTTCATTTATGGGCTACCATACCATCTCAAAGGCAGAATAGCCAATCTGGCACATTTCCTTTTGCAAAAACAGAAATTGGCAAATCATAAAACCTGCACATGAGGAGAACTGTTGTACTCGTGAGACATTACTCTACACAAATATGAGGGTTTTAGAGCAGTAAAATGTATAATACTGATAATATCATCGGTAAAAGGTTTATTTGTGAAAAAATGCAAAAAACAAATATAAACCAACTTTTGGCCAGGGTTTGTGACTAAGTGGCTACTAAAAGATTGTACATACCCCATTTTGAATACCCTGGGTTGTCTACTTTTACAAATGTTTTTTCCAAGACGGGGTTCATTTTCATTCCTGGGCTCCCATACGGTCTCATAGGCAACATAGGCCCAGCAAACCAATATGTAAGTTTCCAAAAACAAAAAGAACTTGTATGGGGGCAGTGGGGTTTCTGTGGTACTTATGAGACATTGCTGAATACAAATATGTGTATTTTATTGCAGTAAAATCTAACAGTATGATGACATTCACAGTTAAAATGTTATGTATAAAAAAATTATTGAAAAATAAAATAGTTCTTAATTTCTCATACTTTTTTTGCTTTTATTCACGTTTAGTTATGTTTCATATATAAATATGTGATATGAAATGAAAGCCATTTTTTTCCTGAACAAAATGATATATAATAAGTGTGGGTGCACTAAATATGGAAGAGGTGAATTATGGTTGAACAACATATAGCGCAAATTCCAGTATTTGTTTACGTTTTGTTTTGATCACAACTTGTACAATTGGCTCCGTCCTTAAGGGGTTAAAGTATCTATAGAGAAACATCTGTCTTCTACATCAAAATAATTGGAAAAATAAACAGAGCTAATATTTAATAGATATATAAATATATGGTTTATAGGTAACACACTTTGTATTTCCTGTGCATTTTTAGCCTTAAAATGTTGCTGAATAAATTCTTTACTAAAGCTGCCACTGTATGCGTCTTTATAAGTCAAAGCTTGTATCCTTGCCTTTTGCACATGAAAACAAAAGGAAGAAAAAGGAGAAAAAAAAAGTTATTGTTTAGTATGTGGAATGAACTACAAAACTGCCAATGAAAGCTTGCATACCACAGGGCAGACTAATCAATCACCTTTTTAATCATACTGGCAAGAGTGCAAGTCTATAAAAAATAAAGCAACTTGCTTTAGGCTGCAGGTGATTCATTCTGCCATTATAACCGGGGCTGCTCTTTCTGTGGCCTTTTTATTGTCTATATTAATTTCCACAGAAGAGCTGCTCAGGTAATCTGGAAAGGCTATGTGTATTCATTAGTGACAAAATGTTGCGCTGTGTCATATTCATTGAAGAGTGTTACAGTGTACCTTATCCAAATTTTTCCTATTAGAGTTGCATGATTAGAAGACATTATAGAACAGTATGGCACTAGAAAGAAGTGACAGAAATGTAAACAATGCTTTGTCTCTGTAGTACAGCAACAACATAATAACAGAATACGTATTCTCTCTAATCATGGCAACTACCAGTTTCCCATGCCATATATGGGAGGTCATCCAATAAGTTGCCCCCATTGTCGATTGTCTTCTTGGACAAGAAATGTACAAATGTCAAGGGTTTGTATAATATATTTGCACATAAGGCTTGGATCTTATCTAAGTATTACCTATGAACAAATACTGTAACAAAAAAATTGAGCTTTTGCACTAGCTTTGCTAAGGTAGATGTTTATACCCTAACTAAGACCTTGATTTAATTATTTTTGTTAAGATTTCCAAAATGTTTTAATATTTAAAGAAAAAACATTTGTTAAATCAAATCATTGATTTAATATTTTTGGATTTGCTTTTTTTTTTTATATGATTTAATATTTTTGGACAAACTGTTAAAATTATTTAATGTGTTTTACAAATATTCTTTTCAATATTTTATTATTTTTATATTTTTCATGTTATGCATGTGGGGCAATCACAACTATGCGAAACATTGATTTTTGCTTTGTGCAGGAGAAAGAGTACCCTCTCAGGTGTCTGTTTTGAGCAACCAGAGAAGATAATAGTGTTTATAAATGGCTAATAATTAGCACTTTTAACATTTACATAGCTGCTAGCAAAAAAAAAAATAGAAGAAATTTAAAAAAAAATCTACTTCTGCCCTTTGTCACAACATTATTAATGGGTCAAAAGAAAGCCCCCTAATTAATATTTTCAGATACACTTTTCAAATGATTTAATATTTTTGTATAAACTTTTAAATATAGTAATATTATGAACATATATTTATATATATTTGTTATATATTTAGATTTTTATAAGTTTATACAAAAATATTTAATAATTTGAAAAACGTATCCAAAAAAAAAATTAAATCACCCAGCGAAGCACCTCATAGCGGCGCGTTCCCACAAGGCTATGGAGCGGCTAGGTCTGTAAGCATTAAAGATGCAGGCTGCTGCATGCCAAAGCTTTTTATAGGCTTCCTAAGTCCCGTTGATCATTGACGATTGTAAATGTGCATATGTTGTCACATTTATGTCATGCACAAACAATGTCACATAACCTATATGGATCAATTAGAGCCCACTTAAATAACCAGAGCACTGGTTATTTAAACTCATACATGCCATTCTAAGGTCTGGTAATACATTGGAGTTTCTATGTTTATTTTTGTTACTTAAGTTCTGCATGTTGGTTGTTACATTATCCTGACATTACGATAAGGCCAGGGACCCTGCAGGTTTAAATTAACAAATGTTGACTAGTGAGGCTAAGATTGAGGAACTCAATCACATCATGGATCAGTTTGCTCAGGCTTTTCAGAACCTGCTGGCACGTACTGCCCATCTCCAGCCAGAAATATTCCTTTTTCCACATGTTCCACAACAAGCTACTGTGGCAGTAACTAGTAAAACAGCAGAAAAAGAGGTAGAGGCACCAATAGTACCTAAAGAGTTGAATAATATAAATAAAAGGATTTGACCTGTGCTGCAACACCTCTTACAGTATAAGCTGTGTAATCAGGCAAACATAAAAAAACTTAGGTCTGTGCATCCAGATTAGATGTGCACCAAAGTGCTACCAATGTTTTATTTAAAGGAAATAGTAGAAAAGGCAAAATCCCTTTTTTTAATGCAAGTGTCTTTAAACATGAATCAACACTCACCGGTTTATATACAGTGCAGTGATACAGAGACCAGTGTGACAAGCTCACAGGCGCCACCCCCTATCAATTTATTGCACCTGTGGGTCAAAATTTGGAATTCCTCCACCATCTTGTGGCTCTCTTCCGGTTCTCAGCAAGCATGTACATGGCGTCATGACATCAGACGTCACTCACGCCCCGTGCGATGTCATGGCGCTCGGTTTCTAGGAAACGAGCACACAAATGCTTGTTTACATTAGTGAATACATAGAAACAAAGAATAAAGATGCAGGGATTCAGTACTGGTTAAATAAATATGCCCCACATAAATAGGGTATGCTCTTTGCCCACCCATTAAAGTATTCTCTTGTTTTGCTGGTGCACGGGTTTTCTTTGTTTCCAAGGAAGAGGGCAATCTACGCCCATGCATCGATTATAGGGGTCTTAACAAAATAACTATAAGGAACATCTATTCTATTCCCTTCATCACTGAGCTATTTGACAGATTGAAAGGGGCCAAAGTATTTACCAAACTTGAACTCAGAAGTGCTTACAACCTAGTCAGAACAAAAGTGGGCCATGAATAGAAAATCACATTCAGCACGTGAAGTGGACATTACGAATATCTTGTAATGTCATTGGGATCGTGTAATGCTTCAGCATGTTTTCAAGATCTTATTAAATAAGTTTTATGAGAATATACCCATTCATGTGTTCTAGTGTATGTTGACGATATACTCATGTATTCCCCTGATATCTTCACTCATGCCAACAAAGAACTCTTTTGCAAAATGGGTTATACTGCAAACTGGATAAATGTTTATTCCATCAAACAGAGGTACAAATTGACTTTATATCAACCAGTGGTTTTAAAATGGTTTAAGGGGTTGAAAGCTATATAAAGATTTATTGGATTTGCTAATTACCACTTCAAGTTCAGAAAATGGGTTTCCTCTGTCATATCTCCAATCACTAATCTAACACAAAATGGAGCCAATACCAAAATCTGGCCTCCTGAAGCCATATTTGTTTTTTACCTACTTGAGACCCTCTTTTTTACTGCCTCTATTCTCCCTCAACCATATCCTTCTAAACCATTTGTCTTGGAGGTTGGCACCCAAAGGGAGTCACAAAATACTCCTCTTCATTGATGTGGCTTTTTCTCCTTGAAGTAGTCAACTATTATATTGGAAACAGGGAATTGTTGGCTATAATTCTGGCATTAAAAGAATGGAGACATTAAGTGGAAGGATCTAAAAGCCTTTATGTAAGCTTCCAAAGTCCCCGTGATTGCTGATGATAGCGGACCTGCGTGCACACATGTTCTGACATCACATTCTGACCTCTATGAGCCAATCAAAGCCCTTCCTTGACTATTTAAACTTAATTTAGCTAGTTTTCATTGCCCTGTTGTGGTTTCCATTTCAGTTATCATAGAGTGTGTTATTTCTATTGCTTCTTATATATTTTGTTCTTGGCTTGTTATTTGACTATTCTGACTTCTGTATTCCTTGTCTACCATTTATATACATTCTGTTTTTCCTGTTTCCCTGACCTCGGCAGTGGCCCACGTCAAACTTTATGCCAGCACAATGACAACCATGGGGGGTGATTGGTAAAATGATGCATGGGTGCTGTGTGCACAGTGATAATGCATTGGAGTTGGATGCATGGTACTATGTTGCACTGATGCCGTGATACCATTAAAGTCTAATTTTAGTAGATAAATCATTTGGAAAGTTTTTCTAACAGTATAGAATTATTTGGAAAGCTTACAAAAAACTTTTATGAGTGACTTCTGTAGATTCATCAATTGAAAAAAATTTTTTTAACAGAATGGAATGATTTCTGATTTTGATTCAAATTAAATCAAGACACGATTGTGTTAATTTGAAATGCTTATCCAAAAATATTAAAATAAGGCCATTGTGGAGCTTGCATCAAAGTAGGCATCAGAAGATGTATAATCAATACTTTTCATACATACTGTACTTAATCTAGACAACAAGTTAAATGCCCCATTCCAAAATATAACTAGGACTTTCTATACATTTGCAAGCTTTTATAATATATCGCAAAAGAGAAATTTTTCTATAAAGCATAATCATTTGCCATTTATCAGGGCAGCATACAAAATATTTTATTACATTTTGAAACTAACAACATGCAAGAATTTATAAGGTGACTTAATACATATTCCAAAGGTTGCAAAATCAGGGATGAATATAAAAAACAAGCAAACACTGTAATTATTCATACAGAACTCTAATGAGAGCTATACTTCAAAGCAGAAAAAATAGCAGAGTATAACAAAAAAAGCATGCTGGCTTGGCACCCCACTTGACAGGTATGATGTAGGAATATAACTATTCCTCACAGCATCTGTTTGCAACTATCAAAAATCACCATAGCAACTGCTAAGGAATTTTGTAGTAAATGTTACCTGCTAAAACCAATTTGTTGTTTATTTTTTTTTCAGGGATGAATCTTATAAATGTCAGGCCAACAGTAATAAATATTGCAAGAATCTTCAGTTTTCTATATTCTGCCAATAAACAAAGAATTAAAGAAATGTATTAAAAATGTTTATTGTATGTCATAGACTAAATAAAAAGTTTTCTCTGTTTTTCTGTAAAGTACCACGGGAGAAACTAATGATGTAATAATCCTCAGATTCCTGTGCTAGTTCTGGTGATTTTCATTTCACAATACAGAATTTTTGTTGTTTATATTAATACTCTTTTGATAGTTTCATTATATTGCCATATTTTCATTTAAAGTCAGATCAAGGATAGGTTTCACATGAGGGTTAAAATATTGTCATTTAAAAAAAGCTATTTCTTTTTTTATTCTGCTGATCAGAGTTTGTTAATATATTTCTTTTACTTTAAGAGTTGCTTTGCAGATTAGTAGGCTCACATGGTAAATGGCCATCGATTAGAGAAGTAGGTTACAGTAAGATTAAAACATTATAAATACACTGCTCAAAAAAATAAAGGGGACACAAAAATAACACATCCTAGATCTGAATGAATTAAATATTCTTCTGAAATGCTTTGTTCTTTACATAGTTGAATGTGCTGACAACAAAATCACACAAAAATTAAAAAAATGGAAATCAAAATTTTTAACCCATGGAGGTCTGGATTTGGAGTCACACTCAAAATTAAAGTGAAAAAGACACTACAGGCTGATCCAACTTTGATGTAATGTCCTTAAAACAAGTCAAAATGAGGCTCAGTAGTGTGTGTGGTCTCCACGTGCCTCTATAACCTCCGTACAATGCCTGTGCATGCTCCTGATGAGGTGGTGGATGGTCTCCTGAGGGTTCTCCTCCCAGACCTGGACTAAAGCATCTGCCAACTCCTAGACAGTCTGTGGTGCAATGTGACATTGGTGGATGGAGCGAGACATGATGTCCCAGATGTGCTCAATTGGATTCAGGTCTGGGGAATGGGGGGGGCAGTCCATAGCATCAATGCCTTCGTCTTGCAGGAACTGCTGACACACTCCAGCCACATGAGGTCTAGCATTGTCTTGCATTAGGAGGAACCCAGGGCCAACCGCACCAGCATATGGTGTCACAAGGTGTCTGAGGATCTCATCTCAGTACCCAATGGCAGTCAGGCTACCTCTGGCGAGCACATGGACGGCTGTGCGGGCCCCCAAAGAAATGCCACCCCACACCATTACTGACCCACTGCCAAACCGGTCATGCTGGAGGATGTTGCAGGCAGCAGAACGTTCTCCACGGCGTCTCCAGACTCTGTCACGTCTGTCACATGTGCTCAGTGTGAACCTGCTTTCATCTATGAAGAGCACAGGGCGCCAGTGGCGAATTTGCCAATATTGGTGTTCTCTGGCAAATGCCAAAGTCCTGCATGGTGTTGGGCTGTAAGCACCTGTGGACGTCGGCCCCTCAAACCACCCTCATGGAGTCTGTTCCTGACCATTTGAGCAGGCACATGCACATTTGTGGCCTGCTGGAGGTCATTTTGCAGGGCTCTGGCAGTGTTCCTCCTGTTCCTCCTTGCACAAAGGCGGAGGTAGTGGTCCTGCTGCTTGGTTGTTGCCCTCCTACGGCCTCCTCCACGTCTCCTGATGTACTGGCCTGTCTCCTGGTAGCGCCTCTATGCTCTGGACACTACGCTGACAGACACATCAAACCTCCTTGCCACATCTCGCATTGATGTGCTATCCTGGATGAGCTGGACTACCTGAGCCACTTGTGTGGGTTGTAGACTCCTTCTCATGCTACCACTAGAGCGAAAGCACCACCAGCATTCAAAAGTGACCAAAACATCAGCCAGAAAGCATAGGAACTGAGATGTGGTATGTGGTCACCACCTGCAGAACCACTCCTTTATTGGGGGTGTCTTGCTAATTGCCTATAATTTCCACCTGTTGTCTACCCCATTTGCATAACAGCATGTGAAATTGATTGTCACTCAGTGTTGCTTCCTAAGTGGACAGTTTGATTTCACAGAAGTGTGATTGATTTGGAGTTACATTGTGTTTTTTAAGTGTTCCCTTTATTTTTTGAGCAGTGTATATTGTAGTGTATATAATGCAGATGGTCTTTGGTAAAGAAAACAGTTAGTTACCTGCCCTGTAGAAATATTGCCATCTATTGCATTAAAATCTATTTCAGTTCACTATATAATCTGTGAATGCATATATTATTAATGTTCATTTAACTAATATTTTCTTTATTCATATTTTCTTTAACTGATATATTTTTAACTCAAATCCCAATTCAGGCTAATGTTGGATATAAGTCATTTTTTTATAATGCATCATATACATGCTACATTAAAATGTGCAACAAAGCAAATATTTAAAAATTAGCGATGTGCTTTGGCAAAAAACTCGGTTTGGAAATTTAAGTAAGTAAAAAAATGTGTCTGCTTCGACAATTCGGACCAATGGCGTTTGGTTCGGCACTTCGGAACTGCCGAACGTCATCACTTCAGAACTTCAGTGCTTAAGAACTTTTTCACTTAGGACATTCGTAAGCATCCGAATGTCTGAATGGCATGAAATTCGTATGAATGTACATTCAGAACCAAACGAATTACACATGCGCACTTTATATATCCTATATAATAATTGGCTAAGGATGTTTGTCCGATGCAATCGTGCGCAGTAGAGACTGTGCAAGACTGCATGGGACAGATATCCCATGCCAGGCAGTGAGGGAGTAAAAGTACTTACTGTGCTCTTGCAGCACAACTCCCTCGCACGTCCTTCAAGGTCTGCTGGCAGCCGTGATGTGACGCGTAAAGGATATGACGTCATTGCACAAAAGGAATTAGCTTATTGGTAAAGATTCCTATCATGATTCACATAATTTTCCCTCCCTCTTTCTAGTTTTGCCACTTTTCAGAAATCCGAATCACTTCGGAGCTTTGGGACTTCTGAACTACAGAACTTCGGCACTTTGGACATTTGTAAGCATCTGAATGTCCGAATGGAATAAAATTCGTACGAATGTACATTCGGAATGAAACGAACTGCACATGTCTATTAAAAATAATTGAAAAAAAAAAATATATATATATATACACATATGACGTCTGCAAATCTCTACCCATGCTCCTAGACTTTGCAGCACATGCAGCAAGATAGTCAATCATACTTAGTTAACTTTATGCAAAGATAGAAAGTTTATACCATAAATGGGGGTTTCTGTAAATTGGACTTTAGTTCTTAGCTTTAAATGTAGAAAGGGAAAATCTGAACTACAACTCCCAAACAAGTAAGACATTGTATCTTGGACAGCAGTACCTTTGGACGGGTGGGGGGAGGGGAGCAGAAAAGGTAGGCGCATGGGTAAAAAGTGATTATTAATTAAGATAAACAAAAAAAGAGCAATTCATAAAGATAAATTCTTTATGGAAAACTCACATTGACTGTGTAGGAATTTCACTGGTCTAGTCCATCCAGTGATTTTATCATAGACTTTCCTCCAGAGACAATACTGTCATATTAATGGTGGTAGACAGATTCACCAAAAATACCTTTATCCGCAAAATGGCTGCTGTTTTTGCCAAGGAAGCATTTCAAGGTCACGGCATCCCAAAGAAACAATCTTCAACAGGGGTATCCAATTTATGTCAAGCATTATGTCCTTTAGTGGAGATTATATTACCTACACAGTGAGCACTAAGAAATATTTTATCTGTTAGTATTTTTTCAGCTTCCATGCACCACACAGGCTGGTAGGGAGATATAGAAATCTCCCTGCAGGACACTATGTTGCTTACGTTGCAGGTTGCTCTCTGACTGAGAGCAGCTCTAGGCAAATACTCCCTCATCAACTCACACACAAACATAGAGACATCCTGTCACATCACCCCCACACACATACATAAAGACACCTTGTCACATCAACTAACATACACACATACAGACAACCTGTCACATCATCCATCCAAACACATACAGACAACCTATCACCCCCAAAACACATACAAACACCCTGTCACATCACCCACCATAAACATACAGACACCATGTCAAAAATGACATCACCCACCCCACACATGCATTCAGTCAACATGTCACTGTCACTCCCAACACTTAACCTTCTCACACGGTCACATTTCTGATCAAGACGACACATAGAATTCAAAGTTGAGTTGTAATACAGGGGTTAAAACAACATGTACAGATAGGACACAGGTTTCATAGAAAATAGACACCATTCTCGCAGAGAGTCGTAAAAATCTTGTGTGAAGATCAGAGTGAGGGGGGAGAGAGAAAGGAAAAAAAAAAAAAAAGAAAACAGTGCAGAAGATGGTGCTAGAAGGGGAGAATAAAAACAAAATAATTACTTATATTAAGAATGCATGAATTCCCATCCAAGAGTTACAGGATATACATGAAGGCCTATATCCAGCATACAAGTAGTGTATATGTACAAGTATACACAAGCACATACACAATATACATAAGCACATACAAAAATATATAAACAACCGATCAGCGCTAATATACTAGACCTTACAGAGATAAATATAAGGCAGCACACATGAAAAATAGGGCTCCCTCATAGGCCCTATATAGAAGAAAAAGCAAATAAAGGTGGAGGGGCAGGCTGCATCACAGGTTAATAAAACCTGATTGTAAACTAGACAAGCACATATGCAAGACACTATATAAGAGAAAATACATACAAGATAAAAATTAAAAAAAAGAATGTGAAATATAATTAATAATAATCAGGAGTAGTGATGTCGCGAACCTAAAATTTTCGGTTCGCAAACGGCGAACGCGAACTTCCGCGAACTGGCGAACCGGGCGAACCGCCATAGACTTCAATAGGCAGCCGAATTTTAAAACCCACAGGGACTCTTTCTGGCCACAATAGTGATGGAAATAGTTGTTTCAAGGGGACTAACACCTGGACTGTGGCATGCCGGAGGGGGATCCATGGCAAAACTCCCATAGAAAATTACATAGTTGATGCAGAGTCTGGTTTTAATCCATAAAGGGCATAAATCACCTAACATTCCTAAATTGTTTGGAATAACTTGCTTTAAAACATCAGGTATGATGTTGTATCGATCAGGTAGTATAAGGGTTATGCCCGCTTCACAGTGACAGACCAAACTCCCCGTTTAACGCAAACAACCGCAAACAGTCCTTTTGCACAACCGCAAACTCCCAAATTTGCACAAGGTTGGATAGCAAGCTAGCCATGTACCGTTCCTTGTCCTCACTGATGTCATTGAAGGTCTCTTCCTCCACCCAGCCACGTACAACACCAAGGGTCCCCAAAAGTGACAACAAGCCCCCTGGGACGCCTGCTGTGTTTGGTCTTCCACCTCCTCAAAGCCACCTTCCTCCTCTGACTCCTCTTCTTCAGACTCCTCTCTCTGCATTGCCTCTCTCTGCGTTATTATAAGGTGTGTTAAGTAGTACTATTCCTATCAGTTTAATCCCTGTTATGTCCCTTATCAGGGGACGTGTATATGGCATCGATTTTAGGAACCGGGAGATGGAAAAAGATGCTTGGTCGGTCCTCCTTCTTCAAATTTGAGGCACTGCGCGTGCAATCTAATGTGCCACCAGATAGGAGTGGTGTGTTAAGTAGTACTATTCTTATCAGTTTAATCCCAATTTCATGACTACTAGTGTGGTCCAGCATGCAGAAACTATGTAAACATATACATAGGCAAGAAAAGGAAAATAAAAGGACAGCGCGTAAACCGGACCTTAGAATGGCCGGACTAATACGCTAGAGACAGAGAATGGTCAAAGGGAAAGCTGAGGTCAAGGAAGTGAGAAAATACACAATACCGTTTACACAAGCCAAGTCAGGGAAACCAGAATTCAGAATAACCAGGAAAAAGCCAAGATCAGGATACCAGGAAATCAGATTCACAATGATAAAGCACTCTCAGGAAACCAGGAACAGGAAACCACGACATGGCAAGGTACTGGGGTGAGCTAGGGATTTAAATATCACGTGGCGGGCCGGCAGCCGCGACACCCTGTTACGTCCCCCTCATCAGGCCTTTTTTAGTCGAATGTATCGCCCACTGTCAGTCCCTTTGGAATCCATCCCTCATTCATCTTAATAAAGGTGAGGTAATCTAGACTTTTTTGACCTAGGCGACTTCTCTTCTCAGTGACAATACCTCCTGCTGCACTGAAGGTCCTTTCTGACAGGACACTTGAAGCGGGGCAGGCCAGAAGTTCTATCGCAAATTGGGATAGCTCAGGCCACCGGTCAAGCCTGCACACCCAGTAGTCAAGGGGTTCATCGCTCCTCAGAGTGTCGATATCTGCAGTTAAGGCGAGGTAGTCTGCTACCTGTCGGTCGAGTCGTTCTCTGAGGGTGGACCCCGAAGGGCTGTGGCGATGCGTAGGACTTAAAAAGCTCTGCATGTCCTCCATCAACAACACGTCTGTAAAGCGTCCTGTCCTTGCCGGCGTGGTCGTGGGAGGAGGAGGATTACTTTCACCTCTTCCCCTGTTAGATTCCCGTTGTGCTGTGACATCACCCTTATACGCTGTGTAAAGCATACTTTTTAATTGATTTTGGAACTGCTGCATCCTTTCCGACTTGCCGTAATTCGGTAACTTTTCAGCTACTTTCTGCTTATAACGGGGGTCTAGTAGTGTGGACACCCAGTACAGGTCATTCTCCTTCAGCCTTTTTATACGAGGGTCCCTCAATAGGCACAACAGCATGAAAGACCCCATTTGCACAAGGTTGGATGCCGAGCTACTCATGTCCTGTTCCTCATCCTCAGTGATCTCACTGAAGGTATGTTCTTCCCCCCAGCCACGTACAACACCACGGGTACCAGATAGGTGACAACGAGCACCCTGGGATGCCTGTTGTAGTTGGTCTTCCTCCTCCTCCTCAAAGCCACATTCCTCCTCTGACTCCTCTTCCTCACAATCCTCTTCCAGCGTTGCCGCAGGTCCAGCAAGCGATGCTGATAAGGCTGTTTCTGGTGGTGATGGTGACCACAACTCTTCCTCTTCCTCTTCACGCTCATCTACGGCCTGATCCAGCACTCTTCGCAGGGCACGCTCCAGGAAGAAAACAAATGGTATGATGTCGCTGATGGTGCCTTCGGTGCGACTGACTAGGTTTGTCACCTCCTCAAAAGGACGCATGAGCCTACAGGCATTGCGCATGAGCATCCAGTAACGTGGCAAAAAAATTCCCAGCTCCCCAGAGGCTGTCCTAGCACCCCGGTCATACAAATACTCGTTAACGGCTTTTTCTTGTTGGAGCAGGCGGTCGAACATTAGGAGTGTTGAATTCCAACGTGTCGGGCTGTCGCAAATCAAGCGCCTCACTGGCATGTTTTTTCACCGCTGGATGTCTGAAAAGTGCGCCATGGCCGTGTAGGGACGCCTGAAATGGCCACACACCTTCCTGGCCTGTTTCAGGATGTCCTGTAAGCCTGGGTACTTATGCACAAAGCGTTGTACGATCAGATTACACACATGTGCCATGCACGGCACATGTGTCAACTTGCCCAAATGCAATGCCGCCAACAAATTTCTTCCGTTGTCACAAACCACTTTGCCGATCTCCAGTTGGTGCAGAGTCAGCCACTGATCCACCTGTGCGTTCAGGGCGGACAGGAGTGCTGGTCCGGTGTGACTCTCTGCTTTCAGGCAAGTCAACCCCAAGACGGCGTGACACTGCCGTATCCGGGATGTGGAATAGTACCTGGGGAGCTGGGGGGGTGCCGTTGATGTGGAGCAAGACGCAGCAGCAGAAGAGGACTCAGCCGAGGAGGTTATGGAAGAGGATGGAGTAGGAGGAGTAGAGGAGGTGGCAGCAGGCCTGCCTGCAAGTCGTGGCGGTGTCACCAACTCCTCTGCAGAGCCACGCATTCCATGCTTGGCAGCTGTCAGCAGGTTTACCCAATGCGCAGTGTAGGTGATATACCTGCCCTGACCATGCTTTGCAGACCAAGTATCAGTGGTCAGATGGACCCTTGCCCCAACACTGTGTGCCAGACATGCCATTACTTCCTTTTGCACAATCGAGTACAGCTTGGGGATTGCCTTTTGTGCAAAGAAATTTCGTCCGGGTACCTTCCACTGCGGTGTCCCAATAGCTACAAATTTTTTGAACGCCTCAGACTCCACCAGCTTGTATGGTAAAAGCTGGTGGCTAAGAGTTCAGTCAAGCCAGCTGTCAGACGCTGGGCAAGGGGGTGACTGTGTGACATTGGCTTCTTACGCTCAAACATGTCCTTGACAGACACCTGACTGTGGGCAGATGAGCAGGAACTTCTCAAGGCGAGAGATGGAGGGGCGGATGGTTGAGAGGGGGCAAGGAGGACATCAGTGGTTAATGTGGCTGAAGATGCTGGACCAGGAGGAGGATGGCGGCTTTGAGTTTGTGTGCTGTTTGTACTCATGTGTTGATCCCATAGGCGTTTGTGATGTGCGATCATGTGCCTTCGCAAAGCAGTTGTACCTAGGTGGGTGTTGGACTTCCCACGATGCAAATGGCATCGCTGTTGTCAGAGGCAGACACACAAAAAAAATGCCACACTGCTGAGCTCTGAAATGACGGCATTCTGGTGGTGGCAACAGTATGCGTTGATTGGCGTGCTGTCTGGCTGACCCCGGGTGCCGATGCATGCTGTCTGACTGTGCCACTAGCTCCTTGCGACGACCTCCCCCTACTTCCAACTCGTCTCCTCTCCTCCTCTCTGTCTCCCCATCTGAACTTTCCCCCTTTTCTTCTTCTTCTCTCCTAGCGGGCACCCACGTGACATCCACAGACGCATCGTCATCATGAACTGCTTCACTTGTATCTGACAACTCAGCAAAGGAAGCAGCAGCGGGTACAACATCATCATCATCACACCGTACGTCCATGTGTGTAATGCTGCCTGACTGAGACATATCCCTGTTATCTACATCCTCTGGCAATAATGGTTGTGCATCACTCGTTTCTTCCAAATGATGTGTAGATAACTACTCTGACATACCAAGTGAAGCTGCTGTGGTGCTAGTGTTGGTGGTGGCGGCAGGCGGGTGAGTGGTAAGTTGAGAGGTGCCCGAAGCTAAGCTGGAGGAGGATGGTGCGTCAAGGTTCCTAACGGAAGCTGTAGAAGATTGGGTGTCCTATGTTAGCCAGTCAACTATGTCCTCAGAACTTTTCGAGTTCAGGTACGTCGCCTCTGAACACTGGGCATTATTCTAGGGCCAAAGGGAATCACAGCACCACGACCACGACGGCCCCTGCGGGGTGGCCTGCCTCTGACTGTCATTTTTTTTCCGATTAGTGGTACTATGCATGCAAGTTACTGTGACAACAGATATGAGTGGCACTGTGCAGTGGCAGAAGTTGGCAGAGTAGACGCTGTAGGCCTGACACACACGCTTGCAGACAACTAACTGCTATTCAATCTATTACAGTCAAAATTTTATTATTTTTTTTAAAATGTACACTACTGTTACACCAGATATGAGTTGCACTGGTGTGACATTGTACCCTGGCAGGCCCTGAAATGCACACGTGTGAAGGAAACTGACTGCTATTAAATTACAGCAAAAAAGTTTTTTGTTTTTTTAAATGCAAGCTATTGGGACACCAGTGAGTGAGTGGTGGCACTGGGCAGGCCCTGAAACGCACACTCATGAAGGAAACTGACTGCTATTATATTACAGTCAAAAAAGTTTTTTGTTTTTTTAAATGCAAGCTATTGGGACACCATTGAGTGAGTGGTGGCACTGGGCAGGCCCTGAAACGCACACTCGCGAAGGAAACTGACTGCTATTATATTACAGTCAAAAAAGTTTTTTGTTTTTTTTAAATGCAAGCTATTGGAACAATCAAAACTCTGGTGCCAGGTAAAAATAAAAGTAAAAATAAATAAAAGAGTAAAATGGCTGACTCACAAGTTGGAAGTGGACAAAATACCTTTAATAAAATACAGCAATTAAAATAACACAACGCGTTTCTCCCCTTAGGGCTTTCTCAAGTGGATAAACACATGTACCTGACAACACTGGCTTCATATAGGCCTCAGACTACTTGATTTGGGGGCAAAAATGACATCATGCTTTTTTTTTTTTTACCATTATTATAGAACATGTTTCAGCCATATTAGGGAGGGCAATGAAACATGTGTCAGTCATATTAGGGAGGGCAATGGAAGAAAGTGGAAGGAGGGAATGAATGAATAAAACATATATGTGACAAGTAGCAAGTGCAAATAAGGTTACTCAGACCAGGGTTTTTTTTAGCATACATTTTAAAATATGATAGTAGAAAGTTATAATAAAAAAGGTCACAGTAAATTGCAAAATGTCACAGAAAAATATATATGAAGATTTAACAGAGCATATGTAAATATATAAGAATAAAATAATATAACATTAGTATACTTGTATCACATTATAAACAAAACAGAATATGCAAATTTATAAAAAGTTACAAAGATCAAAATCAACGTTTAAACCTTCAGTGGCAAGCGTTTTTAACAGGAACACCTAATATATTTCTTTCTTACCCAAAATATTTTTTAAATCACCCCCCCTCCACGGTATATTACATTTTTGAATTCCAATACATTTTAAATGTTTGGTGTTTTTATTAGACAAGTGCAATTTGGTTCGGTCCGAATGGAAATTCGGATGAATTTCAGACATTCAGATGCTTCTAAATGTCCAAAGTGCCGAATTTCGGAAGTGCCGAACAGAACCGTGTTGCCAAAGTGCTGAATTGCCGAATTTCGGAAGTGCCGAACTTAATTGCCGAAGTGCCAAATTTTGGAATTGCTGAAGTGCTTCGGACTTCTGAAAAGTGGGAAAACTGGTAGGGGTAGGATTGGGGTTAGGGATAAGGGTTAGGGTAGGTTTAATAGTACTGTTAGGGTTAGGTTAAGGTTACGTTAGGAGTAGGGTTAGGGTAGGGTTAGGAATAGAGTCCCGAATTTTGGAAGTGCCGAAATCCCGAATTTCGGAAGTGCCAAATTGCCGAATTACGGAATTCTGAACCAAAACTAATTTTTTGCCGATGCACATCCCTAGTTTTTATCCTGTTTGATAAAATGCTTTGAGACTGAGTGGTTAGGGTAACCTTTGTGATGTTCCAACAGTGCTCTGCCAGTCTAATTTTTGGGCGTCTTGTGGTCATTTCTACATACTAAAGGCCACAAGGGCACTCGAGTAAGTATATGACATTTTTTGTGTTGCAACATATTAGGGCTTTCATGGAAATGATGTATTAGTATTATTAGAAGTAAAGTGCGTGTTTTTTTACTTGATTTGTGGGTCCGTGGTTCCGCAATCCACACATCTGTTACATTAAAAAAACCTTTAGATTTAGTTAAAAACAATTAATTAGTGGTAGTGATGTACCGAACTGTTCGCAGGCGAATAGTTCCTGGCGAACATAGCGTGTTCGCGTTCGCCACCGCAGGCGAACACATGCGCGGTTCGATTCGCCCCCTATTCGTCATCATTGAGCAAACTTTGACCCTGTGCCTCACGGTCAGCAGACACATTCCAGCAAATTAGCAGCAGACCCTCCCTTCCAGACCCTCCCACCTCCCTCCCAGCATCCATTTTAGATTCATTCTGAAGCTGCATGCTTAGTGAGAGGAGGGAAAGTGTAGCTGCTGCTCATTAGATAGGGAAATTGATAGCTAGGCTAGGGTATTCAGTGTCCACTACAGTCCTGAAGGACTCATCTGATCTCTGCTGTAAGGACAGCACCCCAAAAAGCCCTTTTTAGGGCTAGAACATCAGTCTGCTTTTTTTCTGTGTAATGTTTTTTGTGTAATGTAATTGCAGTTGCCTGCCTGCCAGCTTCTGTGTCAGGCTCACAGTGGATACTGTGCCCATTTGCCCAGTCAGTGCCACCACTCATATCTGGTGTCACAATAGCTTAAGCTTGACATTTAAAAAGAAAAAAAATTTTTTCACTGTAATAGATTGAATAGCAGTTACTTGTCTGCCAGCTTCTGTGTCAGGCTCACAGTGGATACTGTGCCCATTTGCCCAGTGCCACGACTCATATCTAGTGTCACAATAGCTTAAGCTTGACATTTAAAAAGAAAAAAAATTTTTTTCACTGTAATAGATTGAATGGCAGTTAGTTGTCTGCAAGCGTCTGGGTGTCAGGCCTCCTTCAGCGTGTGCTCTGCAGACCTCTGCCCGTGTACTTTGCCACTCATATCTGGTGTCTCTATAGCGTGCTTTTACAAAGAAAAAAAAGTTTTTCAGTGTAAGCTAATAGCAGTCAGTGTCCTTAAAGCGGGTGTCAGGCCTCCTTCAGCGTGTGCTCTGCAGACCTTTGCCCGTGTACTTTGCCACTCATATCTGGTGTCTCTATAGCGTGCTTTTACAAAGAAAAAAAGTTTTTCAGTGTAAGCTAATAGCAGTCAGTGTCCTTAAAGCGGGTGTCAGGCCTTCAGCGTGTGCTCTGCAGACCTCTGCCAGTGTACTTTGCCACTCATATCTGGTGTCACAATAGCGTGCATTTAAAACCAAAAAACTTTTTTCCCTGTTATAGATTGAATAGCAGTTAGTTGTCTCAAAGCGGGTGTGTCAGGCTCACAGTGGATACTGTGCCCAGTGCCACCACTCACTCACTAGTGTCACAATAGCTTGCATTTAAAAACAAAAAACTTTTTTCACTGTTATAGATTGAATAGCAGTCAGTGTCCTTAAAGCGGGTGTGTCAGGCTCACAGTGGATACTGTACCCAGTGCCACCACTCACTCACTGGTGTCACAATAGCTTGCATTTAAAACCAAAAAACTTTTTTCACTGTTATAGATTGAATAGCAGTTAGTTGTCTACCAGCGTCTGTGTCAGCCTCACAGTGGATACTGTGCCCAGTGCCACCACCACTCACTGGTGTCACAATAGCTTGCATTTAAAAACAAAAAACTTTTTTCACTGTTATAGATTGAATAGCAGTTAGTTGTCTCAAAGTGGGTGTGTCAGCCCTACAGCGTGTACTCTGCCAACCTCTGCCAGTTCACAGTGCCACTCATATCTGGTGTCACAGTAGCTTGCACGCATAGTACCACTAATCGAAAAAAAATGACAGGCAGAGGCAGGCCACCCCGCAGGGGCCGTCGTGGTCGTGGTGCTGTGATTCCCTTTTGCCCTAGAATAATGCCCAGTTTTCAGAGGCCAGGTACCCTGAACTTGAAAAGTTCTGAGGACATAGTTGACTGGCTAACACAGGACACCCAATCTTCTACAGCTTCCGATCGGAACCTTGACGCAACATTCTCCTCCAGCTTAGCTTCGGGCACCTCTCAAGATACCACTCACCCGCCTGCCGCCACCACCAACACTAGCACCACAGCCGCTTCACTTGGTGTGTCAGAGGAGTTATTTACACATCCGTTTGAAGAAATGAGTGATGCACAACCATTATTGACAGAGGATGTAGATAACAGGGATATGTCTCAATCAGGCAGCATTACACATGTACGGTGTGATGATGATGATGTTGTACCCGCTGCTGCTTCCTTTGCTGAATTGTCAGATACAAGTGAAGCGGTTGATGATGACGATGCGTCCATGGATGTCACGTGGGTGCCCGCTCGGCAAGAAGAAGAACAGGGCGAAAGTTCAGATGGGGAGACAGGGAGGAGGAGGAGACGAGTTGGAAGCAGGGGGAGGTCGTCGCAAGGAGCTAGTGGCACAGTCAGACAGCATGCATCGGCACCCGGGGTCAGCCCGACAGCACGCCAATCAACGCATGCTGTGTCCACCACCAGAATGCCGCCATTGCAGAGCTCAGCAGTGTGGCATTTTTTTTGTGTGTCTGCCTCTGACAACAGCGATGCCATTTGCAACCTGTGCCAAAAGAAACTGAGTCGTGGGAAGTCCAACACCCACCTAGGTACAACTGCAGCCTTTCAAAACTTGTTATTAAATCGTCGAACACCGAACTCCAACCCGAACATACAGTGATATGTCCGTGTTCGGGATCCAAAAGCCATAATGTTCGGTACGAACCCGAACATTTCAGTTCGGGTTCGCTTAACTCTAATTGTCTCCCATCACAGGCAGCTGACTACGCTTCATGAATAGCAACTGAAATTCCTTCTCAAAGTAGGAATGTAAAAGAAGCAGTGAGACAGGACAGATTATTATCATTTTTTTTTAAATGCCTTGTTGCTTTCAAGAAAGTTTCTCCAAGAATTTGACACACAAATGAATGACTGTTAAAAACAATAACACATGTTACATCTCTGTTATAGTGAAGAAAATGTATAATCTATGCAACTTGCCTGATGCTAACTTTCTTCTTTGGCAAATTTATTCACTAGGGATTATTCAGGTTCCATCAAGGAAGATATTTGGCACTGGAAAAAAGGTTAATGGACCATACAGAAAGAAAGAAGTGAATAAAGGTTCATTTTAAAATAACAAGGTTAAAGATTTGTCTATGTCAAAGGCGAAGGGCAACAAGATTCTTTTAAAAGAATAAGATTTGTTTTCTGAGTGAAGCCTTGGTATTACAGAGGAGAAAATCCAGAAAGAACACACTTAATTTTACACATAACATGGCTCAAAAGTTTAATTCACCCACTAGTGACTGGCAGGTCAGAGAGGATGGCATGTCGGATAGGCGAATGTGCTTATGATGTGCTGTGTAGGTGGAGCGCAGTTGGTGACATATAGGGTGGCTGTCAGGTGTGGGCGGTGCTGTTAGGAAGGGGGGTGCAGAGGGTGGGGGAGGCAGTAGAGTGTGAGAGGAGGGAGGCAGGTGAGAAGGGGGAACTAAACCAACAAACAAAAAAAGGTGGTGGGAATAAGTTGCGGAAAAGGGTGAGGTTGGGGTAAATAAATAAGTAAGTAACGGGTTTAAGATGCTTTTTAAGCATAGAGGGTGCCAGGTCTTCGTAGAAATGGAGGGTCTGGCCTTTTAGTGTTGGTGGATTGTCCCTGGTGGCAGCCATCAGCTGCTCCTTAATTGGAAAATGTAAGAGTCTGGCGATGATATCTTTGGGAGTAGTGTAGTTCCATGCTGGTAAGAGACGTAAAAATTTCCCTCAGAGTGGGGATGATGGCATCAGGTAAGACCGTTTCCAGTATATTCCTGATGCGAATGTTCTGCCTGCGTGACCTGTTGTTGAGGTCCTCCAAGCCATCTTCCAACTGCCATATTTTGTCTTGTTTCATATTCAAATTCTCACTTTGTGTATTCGATTCTGTAGTGAGGCTGGCAATGTTGGTTTCCGTGTGGCTTGTGCACGATGTGAGGGCCTCTAGGTCTTCTCTAAAGCCGGCCACTTGTTTTTCCAGCGTGGCCGCCGTGTACGCTTTGAAGTTGTCAGAGGTTTCCCTGAGCAACCTCTTAAGGTCAGTTTTGGTGAGAGGGGCGGCGGCACCTTCTTGGGCTTCACTGTCCTCTGAATCAGTGTCTGATTCTGGAGGGCTTTGTGACAAAGATGGTCATCCCTGTTCTCTGGTGCGGAACAATGTGACCACGGATGGTGTCAGTTCCTTACGTTTCTTGTTGCATCCCATGTTAGCAACAGTAGGAGCAGTTGTAGCGTTAAGTGAGAGCTTTGTTTAGAGTTGAGACGTGCTCGTGGAAATGCTGATGGATGCGGATTTAACACCAAGGGGTAAAAGAACTCTGGGTTCAAGCATCCGGCTCCATTGAAGGTTATCCCCCCTGGAATACTCTTTTATACCTTTCAATATTAATTTCAATTGATGTAGTGTTTTTATTCAGTACCTTACCTCCTGCCTTCCATATCTAGTTTTCATCTGTCAGACTATTACTGTTATAATGTCTAGTGAAACACAGACAATGGCATAGTAATCCTGCATGTGTTTTCCAGTGAAATACACACTGGTTAAAGAACCTAAATACTTATTTTAAATAAGGAAACAATCCAGTTATAATTTTGTGTAACTAATACCCATTGTACTCTTTGATTGTTAGTAGTATTGCTTGATGCAGTAATTATGTTACTTTTGAGAAAGCTATTTTACTTTTTTTCTTTGTATTTTAAATGTGGTCATTATTATTTTACTTATTTACCACTAGGGTGCAGTAGTGCGTTATGATTAGAGGTATTGTACCTTCATCTCGAGCTTTTTGTGTTGTTTGTCCTGATCCGGCAAGATTTATGTTATGTTTATTATATAAGTAAAATGTGTTTGAGTTGTAGTTGGGTTCTTTCATTGTAAGGACAATTAAAATGTAAATGGACAAAGTGTTAAGGCTTGTAATTGTGTCTTAATCTCTGTGCCTTCTGTAGATTACAGTGGTTAGCGATGTGCCTCTGGAAAACTACCATTACACAAAATAGAAAAAGCTAACGCAAGTTAATAAAAAACACAGTACCGCTTCAGAACATCTTTAATCCTCATTCCATGTGATTTACTGTAACAACAGAAATGCTGCCTAAAGCATTGAGTGGCCCTTGGTCCAGTTTAGCACCCGAATCTTCACGTGATTGCAGTGCGGTTCATTTTTTTTTCTCTCTTTTTTTCCTATTTCTTTTCTCTCTTTTTTTTTTTTTCTCTTTTTGCTAAAGCATTATCAGTGGCATGAGCTGATCTGATCTGACTGGAAAGCCCAATTACTTTTCAAGATTTTATGTATCCCATCCTATGGCTGCTAAACAAGTTTCACTTTGCTAAATGACCCTTACACCCCGACAGCACACTATTCTAAAATTACTATAAGCTAATAATAATAAACTGTGACAATAATAATGCATCCATTTAAATTATGCTAAATGGTCTAAAATGTTGAAATAAACATTCAACCTTCCCCCCCCAGCCCCCCCCCAATTTTTTTTTTTTCAAACCACAGATAAACCATACACACACTGGCAATCCACAGGAATACATTCCTACACATAGTCATACTGTCACACTTATTAAATACACATTTGCACACACACTGCCACCCTACATATGAGCTTTCACTGACACTTTCATACATATTTCCACTCTACATCAATACATCATGAAGCCTTTTTATTTTTTGTATCCTTAAAGGAACACTATAGGGTCAGGAACACAAACAAGTATTCCTGACCCTGTAGTGTTAAACCCACCATTCAGGTGGCTTGGCCCCCCTCAGCCCCCTTAAAGGAATTTAAAAACTCACCTTATTTCCAGAGCAGCGCTGGCCCCGCCCCGATCCTCTTCCTTGATGACAGCATCAGAATTGCCGATTTTTTTTTTTTTGTGTGTGTGCAAATCTAATGCTTTTCCATAGTGTTAGGGGTAGGGTTAGGGTTAGAAGAAGGTTGGGGTAAGGGTTGAGGTTAGGGTTAGAGTAAGTGGAAGGGTGGGGTAAGGGTTAGGGGTAGGGTTAGAATTAGAGGAAGGTTGGGGTAAGGGTTAGGGTTGCGCTAGGTTTAGGAATAGGTTTAGATTCCTGTCATCATTCCCTTAATCTTCACTCCTCCTGTTTTGCCACTTTTCAGAAATCTGAAGCACTTCGGCATTTCCGAAATTCGGCACTTTGGCAATTGGGTTCGGCACTTTGGTAATTCAGGACTTCGGCAATTGGGTTCGGTTCGGCACTTTGGAAATTTGGCAATTCGGCAGTTCGGATATTCGGAATCATTAAATTCTGAATCATTTAATCATTAAGTTCAGAACGAAACGAATTGCACATGTCTACCCCCCATAGCAACCGCAACGCATGCGCTGGGATCACTATGAATATAAAGTGTATTCAATACATATGGTAAGTTAAATTATTCATGATAGGTTCTTTTTAAGTTCTTATTACTTTACTTTTCAATGGAATTAACATTTGAGCTTAAAGGGACGCTATAGGCACCCAGATAACTACATCTCATTGAAGTGGTCTGGGTACAATGCCCATGTCCCCTTTACATTCAGAGAAACTGCAATGTCTTCTTTGCATGGTTAAAGGAATACTATAGTGCTAGGAAAACTTTGTTATGGCTTCACTTCCTCAATTGCCGCGCTTGCATTCTGATTCCCCCCCATAGGAAAGCATTGTATAATGCTTTCATATGGGGTTTTGGGTGACGCTCGATGTCCTTGACCAAAAGTTGCCTAACCACCCAGAAGTTCCTCTGGTGGCTGTCTGGTAGATTTGTCATTTGTTTCTTTGTCATTTGTTTATTTTATTAAAAATGACAATTATTCTAAACATTAAGTGACAAAGGTGACAAAATTAAATGTTAGAAAGTAATCGAAAAAAATAGATATAAAACAAACACACATTTACGAACAATATTGGTGCAGATTCCAGTTATACTATGTGAACACTGAAATAGGCGTTAGTCAACAGGAAGAAAGGATTTGCTTTTTGTCACTGGGAAAAATATAGAGGAAGCAGATTATATAAAGAATGGGATTTTAAATGTGAAATTTATGCTTAACTGAATAACATTTTACATAGTACATTTGTGTAGTTTTATTACCCTTAGTGGTATAACTTTTCTAACCGTTGTATCACTCTTTGATCTATTTACATTTAGATAATCATTTCTAATTATTTTAATGTATTTTACACCTGCTGTATTTGTATTTTAATGTTTGTATATTTATATATCATATTTGCACTAGTGACTTTAATTAACTTAACTTATTATTTATTGCGTATTAATTGCTGGAAGTCTCTAATTTTTAAACTTTTTACTTTTAATTATTGGTTTAGTTTTCTCCCTATTGTTTAGATGTGCCTCAGTTGATGACATTTGTTTTGTCTTTTTTCCTTTTGACGCTGTGCATTATGACGTTCTATGGACGTTCTTTTTGCACTGCCCTGTGTTCATGCTGTGTCGTATGTCTTTACAAACAAAAACAATGTTAGCCAACAAGCAGACTCTACTCACAATGCCGCTGCCAGTATGCCACTCTGGAGTACAGCCTCAGGTATACCCCCAATGGCCCCCGTCTGCACCCTGTGCCAAAGCGGATCCTCCCACTACTCCTTGAAAACCTGTGAAGGTGGAGAACGTTGACATCATATCGTAATGTGACGTAGCATTGCACGCCTCTGTGCACCTCCAGGTCCTCCACTGTCCAGCCGCAGCCATCGCAACACTGACCAACATACACTGACAGACACACTCACTAACACACACACTGACAGACACACACACTCATTCACTGACAGACACACACTCATTCTCTGACAGACACACACACACTGACAGACACACACACACACACTGACAGACACACACATTCTCTGACAGACAGGCACACACACACACACACACACACACACTCTGACAGACACACACACACATTCTCTGACAGACTGACACACACACATACTCTCTGACAGACTCACACACACACATTTCCACATTCTTGCACACACTAACATCATTTGATTTATTGCTCCCTACCTTTTTGAGCTGGTGTGGGGCCTCTTCTCTCAGAAGCTCAGTCTTCCTGCTCCTCACTGCTCCATCGAGCACAGTTTAGGTGTCTACTCTGCCTTAGTAAGCATGGCAAACTCACGGCTCACCGGGCCGCAAATATATTCATTGTGGGCTGCATATGGCCCGTGGGCCACGAGTTTGACATGCTTGATGTAGATTATGACATGTCTTACTAATCCTATTTAATTAATCCTATTTCTTATTAACAAAAAAAAATCACAACTGTACTTGAATATATCTTCACATTTCAAAGAAACACTCCAAGCACCATAACCAAAACAGCTCACTCTAGGGTCCTGATGCTGAAACCCCCTTTGTTAGGAATTAAACCATTTTTACTTGGTGTCTCCCGTGTGTTGATGCATGGCTTCCACTTCCTAAGCAAGAACTTCTTTTAGCTGTCCTAAACAGAGTAGAGCAAGCAAATGTTCTTGCTAAGGAACATCTGACTCTATAGTTATCGTAGTGGAGGCAGGAAGCAGCGCCCAGGTAAAAAGTCATCATTCATATATGGTTTGACTCCTAACAAGGGTAAATCCGGACACCGCTGGCACCATAACCACTACATCAAAATGTATACTGGGATACTATAGAAACAATTTCAACTAAATTTCAATGAGGTACTTGTAGTGGTACCTTCCTTTCATTCAGTGTTAAACTGTTTTCAAATGAGGGTTTCTGAATGAGGGTTCCTGGCCACCTTTAGTCTAGTCCTTATTAGAAGTGTGGCTGAGGTGGAACTTACATTCCACCAGAACCATATCAATTCACACCACCAACAAGCAGCTGTAATAGACTGAGAATATTCAGTTGACATTCTCAGCCAATCACTTCTGTCTATCACTGCTCATCCTAATGTGTAAGCATTAGTCCAAACTTTATAGGGTGCCCAGGCTTCAGGATCCTGTGACACTCATCCGGTGTTCGACCATTCAAAAACTGTTTAGTACTGAATGAGGGATGGTGCCAGGGGAATCAAAGCACAATGACCACTTCAATTACATTAAATGGTTATAGTGCTTAGAGTGTCCATTTAAGCTGGCAAGACTTTGTAAACCTTCTGTGCTGCAAACAGGTTTTAGCAGAATAAGAGGATACAAAGTAAATGAATGGTTTAAAATGAGACCTGGAAATTACTAGAGATAGAAAGCAGTTAGCTTAGGACAAAATTTGAATTCTGGAGGGTGGCAGGCATGATGGGGGTAATCTGAGAAAGCAGGGAAGAATGGGAACAAGGGGCAAGAACTAGCAAAGGAGCACAAGGACAATCTGAGATCAGGCACACAAACAAAGTATTAGAGCTGATATTGAAGGTAACTGGAGGGTAACACATAGCAAGGCAAGCCAGGGTAACTCAATTACTGAGCAATGAGGCTAGCAAGGAGCAATTGTTAAATAGGAAATCATTGATTAAAGCAATCTGCATTAATTAGGTATTGAATCATAACATCACTGAGCAAGAAACACAGTTCTGAGTAAACTCTTTCTTGGGCATCACATAATCTATTTAAATAATTTATATAGTTGCATAAATATTACAATGGTCAATTCTCTTTCTTTCTGGTTATAGTGGGATTTTATTTTATAGTGGGATTTTATTTTTTATGCACTTATCTTTCAAACTCTCAGCTTATTTGTGTAGGTCCTTTTGAAATAAAATAATGTAGCAACTAATACATGACAAGAAATATGTGAATTTGAAGCCTTGAAACCTATATTGCAAAATGTACTTTATTTTCTTACATTTATGTTAATGCTTGTTATACATTCATTGAATTGTCCATATCTGAAATGCATACATAAAGTATACTATAGCTTTTTTTTATTCTTAACGGCAAATGTCCCATATTTTTATATTAATGTACATAGTTGCATAAAGATATTATAGCAGTTAGTTTTCTTCCCTTTTAGATACAGTTCAGTTGAACCTTTTGTGTAATTTTGCTGCCTCTTCCATCAAACTATAAATTTATGTGATAGAGGTCTGCTTGCTTCTTGTTCCCACACTCTTATTTTGTTTGTTGTATGACTCATAGAGTAACAAGTAAACTGATGTTACAAAGCACATTTTTTTTTTAAGAATAATGATCATCTAAAGCTTTAACTTTTATTGTTGCAATCTGCAATTATTTTCTTTTTATGTTGATGGTAGTTATATGCTCAGTAGTTGATCGTGAGTCATCCAAGTTTCTGTTAATGAAATGCTGACATTTTTTATGATTAAGATAGGGTCAAGAGATATTAGCACAGGCAAGTTCATTATATCCTCATGCAACATATTCAATAATAATTAAAAAATAAAAATAAATAAAGTGTAGTGGCAACCCAGAGTTAAGTACCTTCTGAAAGGGCACAAAATAAACAAAGTGCACAGGGCCTGACAAATAACTGATGATCAACCAATTGGTTTATGTTCTAATGAATGGTCAAAGATAAAAAAGCTTTTGTTCTCTCCGAAGGGATGGATTACGTATATAAATTTCATTGCTCCAGTTAAGGCTGTTTATCACTGGCTAAAAAAGAAATAATGAAAGCTAGAGTTCATTAAATACAGAGACAAATCATGCTGTTAGCTGTTTGAATTACTGTCTATATTTATAAAAACTCAAAAGGAATAGAGTCACTTTAAACAGAAATTGGTTATCGTGTCAGTTATTAATCGGCACTGTCGACCCTCCCCCTCCAGAATGAGTCTTTTATAAAGATAGAATCTTTTTCAAATGCTCATACTGACTATGTTGGAATTCAAACTCAGTCAAAAGATAATCTGAGACAAAGTAGGAACTACTCTGTCTCAGGGTTTTTCCTATGCTTGACAAAGTTTGACACAAGGTGAAACATGACAATCAAGCTGTCATTTCCTCCAGCCATCACCAGTGACGGCTATAGAGAAATTAAACTATTTTTTATGGAGGATCCCAAGGTCTTGCAGGATCTTCCTTAGACCTCAATGCTGCCCTCTCACACCTGTGCAAGAGTACAGCGCTGATGTGGGAAAAGGAGCGGTTCGGGTAAATAAATATCACCTTTCCCTGCCCCCCGGCCATCCAGACATTAAGCAGTAACGTCACCCTTGGGGGTCTTTGAAAATGGTGCAAAGACACATGATGGTGACAGAGCTGCTTTAATAAAATCATTTTTATTTAGCATTAAAATACTATGTAACGATACATTTTCATTTAATTTATATGTTCATCAAGTGCCAACTTGTTGTTTTCCTGTGGTACAGGTAAATTCTGGCAAATACAACAGAGAGGATTCATGACAAATCCTATTATATATTTAAAGAAAAGATTAAAAAGCTAAGGAGGATCATAGCTTCAATAGTCTACATCTCATGTAGCAAATTGCATTTCCTCAAAGAATTGTTTTTGTTATTGTTATTTCATGTTAATCCGAATCCTAATATAAAGTGTTGTGTTTAATGTTAATAATATTCACAATATGACCCACTTTCAAGTGTTACATAACGTCTTTTAAAATGTGTCCTAAAATACGATGTATACATTGTTATTTAGGCATTTAAAAATATGATAGGCTTGCTGTAACGGAACCTTCCATTAATGGATGCTTCCTAGCTTGTGCTGAGGACCACAAGCACCGCACCGAACACCACAACCACCGCAGACTCCGCAACCGCCATAGCTTGACTGGAGTCTTGCCGTCTTTCTTCCACCCTGGATCAGCTTCTGTCCTCCAGGACAGTGTGGGAAAGACCTCTTCCTTCGACCATGTATGAACCTCCAGCATCCAGGACTGTGTGGGGAAGACCTCTCCTATAGGAGAGCGTATCAGGAACCAGCTCTTAAAAGAGCTAAGCGATTCAAGCTCAGGGGAGTATGCAGAGCATAGCAATCCCCAGTGTGATTATAGCAGCTCCCTCCAATAACGAGACAAGGCTACGTATTGAGGGTCAAACAGGATCTGTTTTACTTGGCACCAAAGGGCCTTCTTTTATGCAGGTTTTACAGATACAGTACTGCCCACGGGGTTTTGTAAAATAACCAATAAAGCACGTAGCATACAGTAAAACCACACCCATTCACTCCCGCAACATCCTCCCCTCTGCCTGTGATATAATTACTCAACACAATAGACTAAACTTAATTATCACAGGCAGGAAATATACAGTTTTTACATATACACTGTAACTTTAAAACCACACATCCAATCTTCATAAAAACACATACTATTAATCAGCATACTTGAAATATGAACATACTCAAAAATCATGCAAATCCTTCCATTAGTTGAAAAGTTAGTCGGAAGTCCTTTGTCCTGCCCAAAACAGTTCCATAGATTTGGGCTGTGCAGTCGGTCAATTTCACACTGAAAAAAATGACTAAGTCCCATTCGAACGTGCGTTCGAATCTTCGAACGGGACTTAGTCTCTGTGGCTGAAAACTCAGTGTAGGAGAAGGTAAGGGTCAGCGGTGTTAGTTGAAATGTGTAGCCAATTTCAGTTCCATGGATTTGGCTACACATACCGCTGACCTCATTCGAATGAACAAAGATGGCCGCTGCCACGTGTTCGTTTGTCGAATGGGGGCTACTTCGGCACTTCGGCTGCACCCGAAGTGCCAATTTAAAGCCAATTTTTAGTCCTTTACAGGCAATATCTTCCAGGGGCCATAGTCTTAAAGGGGCGTTGTTCACCAAAGTCACAATATGCCCACAGACGGTTCTTGAAGGCCATACACAGTCCAATAAAAGTCCATAAGCCCAAATGTTGGTTTAAAAGGGTACAATCTCCCAGGGCCATAGTCGCAGGGCAGGAGGCTGGCAAGCAGGCCTCTCCAGGACCAAGTGGCGAAGGGCACTACGTCACACTTGCTTTAGTTTACAAACAAATATTAATTTAGTGACAAAAAAGCAAGAGTGTAAAAGCATCAATACCAATTAATTGAAATGTAATAAAACACAACCAATTAATCAATTGTTATTTCTAACATATTAATAATCTATATTATATTTACTATAAAGGAATGTAAAATGTGTATTGTGTGTGAGCAAACAAAGTTTACAAGATATTGTTTAAAAATGTTCTCTGACTCAAGTGGATATTTTGGAATGCTTAAGAATTTAAAAATATCCATATAAATGAGCGACAAGAAATCTTATATTAACCCCTTAAAGACACATGACGTGTGACATGTCACGATTCCCTTTTATTCCAGAAGTTTGGTCCTTAAGGGGTTAAAGTGCACATGGTATGCTAAAGAAGTGCATATTGCAGATGCATAAAATAGTTCTAACAGGGATACTAGAGACCCAGATACAAATGAGTAGTAGAAAAAAATATTTGAGAACTGTAAACCTTTTCTCTAGAGTATAGATACAGTTACATTTGCCTGTACATGTACACTGATCAGCCACCACATTAAAACCATTGACAGGTGAAGTGAATAACATTGATTACATTGAAAAATGGGCAGGAAACAATCAAATATCTGTGTGACTTTAGCAATGGCCAAACAGTGATGGCTCGACAACTAGGTCAGAGCATCTCCAAAACAGCAAGCCTTATGGGATGTTCCCAGGATGCAGTGGTTAGTACCTACCGACAATGGTAAGGTAAGACAACAGGTGAACTGGATTATGGGCGTTTAGTCCGATAACACAGAAGAGCTGAAATTGCTAAAAAACTTAATGCTGGCCACGATTGAAAGGTGTCAGAACACACAGGGTATCAATGGGGATGTTAGTTGGACCATGGAGCTTTCACGATTCAGTTTACTTTTAGTCGGGTACAGTACCACACAGTGCCACAATCTGTCTGTGGTGCTATTGCAGGCTGATGCACCCAGACTGAGATCTCTCTGTTACCAGCTGGCCTTACTTTGTAGTCCTCTTCTTCCTATTTTGTTGAGCCTCACTCCTTCTTTTTTGTCAGTACGTTAATATTGTTGGTCTGGTCCTTTTCTCCTGAGTTCCTGTGCTAGCTATTTGTCTATCCTGAGTTCCTGTGTTTGCTGCCTGCATATTCTGTGTTCCTGAGCTTGCTATCTTTCCTGTGTTCCTGAGCTAAGTTATGTATTTTGGTTTTGGTCTGCCCTAGGCATGACTAAACCTGGACACACCATTAATCTAAATTTGCACCACCCCTTCCTGTCAAGGACACACATCTTCCTGATTAAGAACCAACCCCTTCCCCTTTAAAATCCACTTTTTCCTACTCCTTTTAAAAGGATACTATAGTGCAAGGAAAACAAAGCTATTTTCCTGGCACTATAGTTCCCTATAGTGACCCCCTCCCACTTGACCCCCACTCAGCACTGAAGGGGTAAAATCCCTTCAGTCACTTACCTGAATCCAGCGGTGATGTCCCTTGGAAATGGTCAGGCTCCTCCTCCGCGCTTGCACTAGGCTTCACCATAGGAAAGCATTGTATCAATCCTTTCATATGGGGATTTAGACACAGTGTGAGGATGTCCTGCATCAGTTAGGAACTGCAATAATTACACTTGCAGGGTTAAGGGGGTGGGAACACTACACCCAGACCACATCAATGAGCTGAAGTGGTGTGGGAGCCTACAGTGTCCCTTTAAACAAACACTATGACAGACACACAAACATTCATTGACAGATACATACTGTCAGATGCACACTGACAGTCACACACACACACACTCAATAACAAACACACAGTCATCACTGACAGACACAGACTTACTGATTTGACACACACTCATTTATTGACAGACATGCACACTGAGACACACACACTGACAGACACACAAACACTGACAGACACTCATTGACAGACACACACTGATAGTGTCAGGACCTGCTCTGTCCTGTTCATAGGTCTGACCATGGCTTCTGGTATCCAGTACTCTTTTTATAATTCTTGTTTAGTTTTTTCTTGTTTTTTCTTGTTTTCTATTCTGTGTCTGGGTTTTTTTATGCTGGGTTTTCTGGGTTCATTCCTGTATTCCATTCATGGAATTCCCAGTCTCTTGGATTCCTTTAAATGTTTATTGTATGTTTCCACACCCTTTCCTTTTACATTTATCCTTTTGTTTCAGCTGGTTCCTGCAGGCAGTTGCTACAAGTCCTCTTCCCCTTTCTTGCAGGTAAGTGCTGTGTGTGTTTTATTATTGTTTATTTAGTCATGCATATCTAGGTAGAGAGGACCCACCATAATTTGGAGCACTTTGGCGCAGTGGTGGGCTGCATACATCTTGGCCATTTATGTATGTCTTAATCTCCAATGTTTTACATATATAGTACTTAGTTTTGTCTCCTCTTGTTTTGCCTTATATATCTTGTCTTGTTTTATTTTGTATTCCCAGTCCATGTACAGTCCTGTCCCGTCCCGCCCCTGTTTTGTTAATGTTCTGGGTTCTCCTAGTTTTGTCTTGTTTTGTCTTGTTTTCTTGCTTGGTGCCTATCCTATCCTTGCCTTGTTTCTAGTACTGGATACATATCAGCATTCATCTGCTCTGGCTTCCGTAATAGCTGCATCAGGGTCTTGGTAAGTGGCTGCACAAACGCTGGTGCTCAACACCAGGGGGCGTGCGGTTACCCTGCACCAGGCCCTACTTATCCGGTACCACGCTGTAGACTCCTCATCAATCTATATCAGGCACAGGGGTCCCGGTCTACGGTCTGTCTCCCATGACAGATAGTCACACACACACTTAATGAAAAACAGACTCTCACTGATTTTAACAGACACTCATTAACATACACTCACAGACTCACACACACACTAACAGACACACGCATACACTTCTACACACAAATACACTCCTACACATACACTCAGACACACTCATACACTCACAGACACACACACACATACACACACACTCACAGACACACACACATACACTCACAGACACACACAAGATCTTCTGCTATTGTCTTGGTGCTAGATACCAGAGGACCCATACTGAGGTCTTGTGGAGTCCATGCATCAACGCCTCATAGATGTTTTGAAGCACTAGGGGGACCTACAAGATTTAGGTGGATAGTTTTAATGTTGTGAGTGATCAGTGTATATCAGATGACCTTGTTAGATTTTAATTATTTTTTTATTTGTTATTCATTAGCTCTTTTTTCATTTATATCCTTGGTTTTAGGTACAAAATCTAAACTCAATATGCAAACTCTTGAAAATGTATGTAAAACCCTTATCTAAATGAATGCTTTCTCTTCTTCTTTGTAGAGTGACAATTTACAGTACATGCATGAATGACTGCCTGCAAATTCTTGGATAACCTTTCTATGCACATCTGTAATGACATTACTGGAATATGTATGAAATTATGACAAAAACTAAATTTGACAATTAAAAAAAGTGCAAAATAATTTGAAAAAACAATTCCATAGGGATTTAATGAACAATGAAAATTGTAAAGTGTGCTTTCTTATTTTCATAAAAGCTGGACTTACAGCAAAAATGTAAATCAGGTCCTAATACTAACAATAGATCTACTGTTACAGAACTGAAATAGAATTTAACAGCATATATATTGACACAGGCATTTAATGGCATAGGAGATGACATTTAAAATATGTAGTACACATGTATATACACAGGTTCCTATTTTTGCCAAGGCTACTAGATCTCACATCTGCCATTTATATCACTATCCATGACTCTGCTCGTTTTTACAAATCTCTCATTACTATTGATAGTAATAAAATGTGTGATTGTTTAGACAAATGGCAAGCAAATATTGCATACCTTGTATGTTCAATTATTTTTTTGTAAATAAGAAGCAACAATAGTTAGCTAATGCACACCTGAATGTCCTATTACTTGTCAATTATAGTTCTTCATTCTATGACCATACATTGTTCCATCTTCCTGCGCAAAAAATAATGTATATGCCATAAGCCCAGACTTAAACTTGTTACACTAAGGTTTTCAGATAGCCCTTTAAAAGGTGGCAGAATGGCCAAGTGAAAATGGTAAAGTGTTTTTATTGTTTAATAAATGGGTATTGGAATTACCTCCCTCCTCCAATACAAGCAATAGAAACACTTAAAGAAAAAAATGCCCCAGGTCCAGATGGATTTCAAAATAAATTCTATAAAAAACTGGTAAACATTTTTCATTATATGATGAATACAGGAAGATGCCCTGGAGAGTTATTGAGCGCAAATATCATCCCAATTCCAAAACCAGACAAAGCTCCAGAACTGATAAGTAATTTTAGACTGATATCATTGATCAACACAGATGTTAAAATATTTTCTTTGATTTTTGCGGATTGGCTGAAAACTGTCATACCAGATCTTATTGATAACGATCAAGTTGGCTTTATCCCAGGTTGGTCATCAGTTAACAATATCCGGAATATAATAGATATGTTAGAGGCAACAGAGACTAAGGGGAACCCACTCGTGCTCATATCAATTAACGCAGAAAAAGTGTTTGAGAGGGTAGGGTGGGCCTTTATGTTAGCCACATTAAAACAATTTGGATTTACAGGCTCATTTTTAAAAGCAGTATCTGCTCTCTGACTCTTCACAGGCAAAAGTCATGGGATCTGGATTTACTTTTCACATTTTTAACATCAACAACGGGACAAGGCAGAGAAGCCCTCTATCCCCATTGTTATATATATTAGTATTGGAACCTTCAGCCATTTCTATAAGATAAAATTAAAAAAATATAGGATATAGATATCCGCCAGGGCAGATTAAACTAAATATTTATGCGGACAATATATTATTGATACTAGAGGAACCAACTACCTCTATTCCAGAAGTCTTAAAGGTGATAAATAGTTACTCTAGAGTAGCTGGTTACAAAATAAATTTAGATAAATCAGAAGTCATAGTCAAGAACATGAATAAGAAATCAGTTCATAATCTTACAAAAAAATATGAACTCCCAAACAATAAAAATTGTTTGAAATATTTGGGAATAACTATTACAACAGAGATAAAAGAGTTAATAGAAGCAAATTTTTTATTTTTTTTTTTAAACTTTTTTATTGAGGTATTAAAAGCATTACAATGATGTCAGCAGCACAGTGTAGTTAACAAAACAACAGGTTCTTTTGCAGGCATAAGAGTCTCAACGTTATTGATATTGGGGCGAGAACAGAGAAGTTCCCACTTTTTGTGTTGCAAGGGGGGGGGGGGTTTGGTGTGATAAGGTGGGTTACATACGGCTTTGATGTCTTATACCCTAGCAGTGCAATAAGGGAGGTATGCCAGAGTACACTGCCTGATAACGAGTGCGTGGTGTGGGATGGTGCTCCAGCTGGTCATCGGGCATTGTGTGTAGGCGCACACTGTTATCTTGTGGCTAGAGTAGAGCAATGGTGCATGGGTGAGGGCACTGGATGGTGGCATGTTCAGGTGCCTAGCAGTTTGGATAGTCTATACGGCGTATCAGCCTGGAGGGTGGGTTATGCGCGAGGGAAGACAGGGGTTTAGGTCTAGCTGGGGAAGTGGTGTCAGGCAATTTGTCCCTGCTTTCCTTGGAGGAATTGGAGCCAGGGGGTCCATGTAGTGAGGTATTCGTCATATTTGAGAGTGAAGGAGTAGGAAAGTTCCTCCATTGTTCTGATGGAGTCAACCCTGGCGATCCAGGCTCTGATAGTTGGGGCTGTAGTCTGTTTCCACATTGTGGGGATTAGAGCGTTGGCAGCCGTTAGGAGGTGGTTGAGTAGGATGCGATTGTGCTTGGTCAGTGGTTGGGGGTATGATAGGAATAGCATGGTTTCAGGGGTGTGGGGGAGGCGTACGCCAGTGATGGTGCGTATGAGGTTGGCCATCTGTCTCCAGTAATCCTGGATTACGGGGCAGAGCCACCAGATGTGTCCTGAGGTTCCCTCAGTTTGTTTGCATCTCCAACATGTTTTGGGTGTGTTAGGGAAGAATCTGTTGATGCGAGTCGGCGTGTAGTGCCATTTAGCAACTCTCTTGTAGTTGCTTTCGTGGGTGCTATTGCTCTTGGACGTGTGGAATATGTTATGGAAGATTTTGTGCCAATTTTTAGCCGGTATTTGAGTGGACAGTTCTTTGTCCCAGTGTGTGGTGTAGGTTGGCAGGATTTCGTCTTGGCTGTGGCGGATCGTTTTGTAGAAGGATGAGATTAGTCCTTTACGTAATGTGTGGTGGGAGCATAATATTTCGAAAGGTGTGGGATTTCTGTGTCCCTGGAGGAGTATGGGGTCCGAGTGTAGGAAGTGTGTAATTTGCGCGTATCTAAATCTAAGCATGCTAGAGGGTTCGGCATTGGTGGTGAGGTCCTCAAGTGGGATGATCCCTTTGTCGTTGCGTACATCTCCTAGGGTGAGTGTGTGGGTTTGTTTAGGAAAGCTTTGGAGAGCGATTGGGTTAGAGCCTGGCAGGAAGGCTGGATTGTCGGTTAGTGGGTAGAGCGGGGACGGGTGTGGAGCTATATGTTGGTCCCCCCTTATGTTGTGCCAGGTACGTAGGGTATGAGGGATTGTTGGGTGTAACTCTGAGTTGTGTGTTGTGATGATGGGCTTTTTTCCTAGCCAGGGTGCCAGGTGTATTGGTGATGAGAAGAAGCTGGCTTCAATCTTTACCCATTGTGTGTCGTTGTGGGGATGTGCCCATTCGTAAATTCGTGTAAGTGTGATAGCCTTGTGGTAAGCCTCCAGGTCTGGGAGACCTAGGCCCCCTCTCTGTTTACTTTTGGTGAGGCAGTCATATCGGAGTCTGGGGGGGTTGTCGGCCCATATGAATGTTGTAAACGTCCGCTTAGCTTGGGCAAAGAATGAGGTAGGAATTTTGATGGGGAGGGTTTGTAGCAGGTAGAGAAGTTTGGGGAGTACATTCATTTTGAGGATGTGGGTCCTGCAGAGCCATCCAAATTGTGGCCTGTTCCAGGCCTTAAGGTCTGCCGCAATCTTGGCAAGGAGAGGGGGAAAATTGATGTCGTATGTGCGGTCTAGGGAGGTAGTGAGGTGGACTCCAAGGTATTTGACCGACTCTGGGGGCCATTGGAATGGATATGTGTTGCGGAGTAGTGATCGGGTGTTGTGGGATATGTTAAGGGGGAGTATCTCGCTTTTGCTAACATTGATTTTGTAGTTGGAGACTTGGTGGTATAGGTCGATTTGTTGCATGAGGTGGGTCAGTGAAGTCGTCGGGTTTGAGATTGTGAACAGAAGGTCGTCAGCAAATGCTGTGACCTTGAATTCACTTCGTGCTATTGTGAGGCCTGTTATATCGGGGCAATCCCTAATTCCCTGCAGAAATGGTTCCATTGTGAGAATAAATAACAGGGGGGATAGGGGGCATCCTTGTCTCGTGCCGTTTGTTATTTGAAATACGTCCGAAAGTTGGCCATTAACCCTGATCCGTGCTCCTGGTTTGGAGTAAATGGCTGAGAGCCACTTGCTCCAGTTTGGGCCGAAGCCTAGCGCTTGTAATGTCAGTTTAAGCATAGTCCAGTCCACCCTGTCGAATGCCTTTTCGGCATCTATGGTAAGTATGAGGCTTTGGGCTTGCGCCGATTTGGCGGCGTAGATGAGGCTAAGCAATTTCGTTGTATTGTTTTTAGCCTCGCGGCCGGGCACAAAACCGGATTGATCGGGGTGGATTAGCCCCTTGAGTAGCGGTTGGAGTCGTTCGGCTAGGATCTTTGTGAAAATCTTAAGGTCCCCGTTAATCAGAGAAATGGGGCGGTAGCTCCCACATTCTTCGGGGTCTTTCCCCGGTTTGTGTATGAGGGTGATGTGGGCTTCTAGGGATTCGGTGGGGAGATTGTGCCCGGATGTAAGGGCGTTAAATGCGGTTACAAATGGAGTTTTAAGGACACTGGCGAACGCTTTATAGTATTTGGCTGTGAAGCCGTCCGGTCCTGGGCTTTTCCCTAAGGGGAGTCGTTTAACTACTGTCGTGAATTCTTCAGGTGTCAGGGGGCTGTCGAAGGTTTGTCTGATATTCGGGGGGATAGTATGGGTGATCCTCGTGGCTAGGAAGTTGGTTACATCCTCACCTGAGGGCGGGGTTAGTCTCAGGTTGTACAGGCCTGTGTAAAAGGTATGGAATTCCTTAAGTATGTTTGGAAGGAGGTGCGTGCGAGTGCCATCTTTTTGTTTGATCGTGGTGATGTATGTCCGTTGGTTGGTTTGTTGGAGAGCTCTCGCTAGTAGCCTACCGCATTTTCCTCCTTGTGTGTAATAGGTGTGTTTGGTGTGAAGCAGCGTTCGTTTGACCTTGGAGTTAAGAAGTGTTTGCAGTGTCGTGCGTTTGTCCACTAGTTGTTTGTATGTGTCTAGGGACATGGTTTGTTTGTGGGTTTGTTCTAATTGGCGTATGTCCACTAGTAGGTCAGCTGTCTGCGCTTCTCTCTGTTTTTTGAGTTTGGAAGCTAGCGCTATGATGTGGCCTCTAATTACCGCCTTGTGGGCCTCCCAAATGATTGGTGGGGGGGAGACTGTGGGTTTATTTTCTTCGAAGTAGTGCTGTAATGCGTCAGTGAGTGATGTAATGATGGTTGGGTCGTTTAGTAGGGTGTCATTCAGTTTCCATTGGTTGCGGTTGGGTGTCAATGAGGGGATCTGAACAACCAGTGACAAAGGTGCATGGTCCAACCAGGTGATGGGGCCGTAGTTACTGGACTGGATTAAGTGTAGGTGTCTGTGGTGGAGAAAGAGCATATCTAGTCTAGAATAGGTGTGTTTTACCGAGGAGTAGTAAGAGTAATCCTTGGTGTGTGGGTGGGTGATTCTCCAGCTGTCAAATAGGCAGGCTTTGTCTAGTAATTGAGTCATCCTGAGTCTGGTATGGGCGTTGTACGATGTGGACATGGATGTGGTGTCTAGGTTCGAGTCCAGGGACATGTTTAGATCCCCTCCCATTATCAGGATACCTTCCATGTGTTTTTCAATTTTGGTAATGTATTTCGACAGGTGCGTGCCTTGTTTGGCGTTAGGTAGATACATGTTGGCAAATGTCACCACAGTGTTGCCTATCTTCCCTTTCACTATGAGGAGCCTTCCGTTGGGGTCCTCATGGTGGCTTATGTGAGTGTAGGGTACATGTGAGCCTATAAGGATGGCTACCCCTCTAGTCTTGGCCTCTTTATAGCACCCATAGTATCCTGTGGGGTAGTGACGGTTACGAATTGTGATGGTTGAGCCCATTTTAAGGTGAGTCTCTTGGAGGAAAGCTACGTCTGCCTTTAGGCTGCGTAGCTCTCGGAGGGTCAGCGCTCTTTTCATGGGAGAATTGAGGCCCCTGACGTTGAGGGTGACTATTGTAAGGTTGGCCATGTTGGCTGCAGGGGGGGGTGTCATGTTGTGGTGGTCTTGAGTGGGTATGTAGCAGTCAGAACGAGGTAAAAACAGTAACAATATAACAGTAAAAGAAACTATATACAGAGCAGCTCTGATACTTGCAGAGCTGGAAGTTGGGGTATTTTGAAATGTGGAGTCAGTCAGCCTTGGTTGACGGTGGCTTTCCCTTTGGTGGCTATTAAGTCCAGGGGAAGTTGAGTCGGCACCGCTAAGGCTTTAGGTGACTCTCCACTTAGTTGTGGGGTAACCGAATTAGTTCAGTGTGGGGGGGATTCGGTGATGTATCGGTGCGTCTTTCCATAGGGAGAGACGGGCAATCCATGGTATGCTATATGGTAATTTGGATTGGTAAATCGGGCTAGGAGGTATGTATAGTTTATGGGACCATTCGGTGCGTGTCGGACGCATTGGGCGTGGGCGCTGGGGTGCTCAATGGCCAGGGTCGGAGTGGCTCATCAGGGCCGGTCCGGTACCTGAGTCATAGTTAGTGCGCGAGTGCCATCTTCCAACTCTGCAAAGGCTTAGGATTTCCAGCACAGTAGTGTGGTTAGGGTATCAGCACATAAGACATTTGGAACATACTCATAAAACAGTCATCATAGTTCCTTCAGACATCATGCAGTTCGGTATGCTGTTCGGTTCGACTCCACCCAGGAGCACGCGAGAAGTCCGTCATGCTTCGGGAAGGGTCGAAGCACAGCCTGTTATTATGGTTAGGGTAGCAGCACAAAGAACATTTGGAACATACTCATAAAACAGTCATCATAGTTCCTTCAGACATCATGCAGTTCGGTATGCTGTTCGGTTCGACTCCACCCAGAAGCACGCGAGAAGTCCGTCATGCTTCGGGAAGGGTCGAAGCACAGCCTGTTATTATGGTTAGGGTAGCAGCACAAAGAACATTTGGAACATACTCATAAAACAGTCATCATAGTTCCTTCAGACATCATGCAGTTCGGTATGCTGTTCGGTTCGACTCCACCCAGAAGCACGCGAGAAGTCCGTCATGCTTCGGGAAGGGTCGAAGCACAGCCTGTTATTATGGTTAGGGTAGCAGCACAAAGAGCATTTGGAACATACTCATAAAACAGTCATCATAGTTCCTTCAGACATAATGCAATTCAGTTTAACTCTACCCAGAAACATACCAGAAGCCTGTCAAGCCTCGGGAGGGATTGAAGGATGGGGGGAGGGGATAGAGAGGGCTGGGAGGGGAAGGGGTGTCTGAAGGTGAGGAGGGTGAAGGAGGGGTAGGGGGTTAGAGGAGGCAAGATGTACTCAAACATTGTAAACCAGCTGGGGAGTAAGATTGATACCCGTCCGTAGGTCTTCTACTGGACTTCCCACCGGCAAGTCATTGCCGTTCAGGATGCAGAGTACCTAGAGTTTGTGGGATCGTGTGTAGGAGTTCGTACCGCAGCTGAGGTTAAGTCCTGGATTCATAGTAGAGGCAGTACGATGAAAAAGTGGAGTTCGGTGGGATCACTGATTCTGTTACGGAGTTGGGGAGCTGGTTCGTCTGTTGCATCGTTGGGGATGTCAAGATGGTTCTCTTGCAGAGAGTGTGTGAGGGAATCTTGGCTTCCGGGGTAAGGTGAGTTATTATAGTGGCCCATGGTTGTGGGAGTCCAGGGAGGTGTGTGAGGTTTGTTTGTGCTTGTAATCCGAATTGGGCCAGGTTAGATCCGGCAATGAGGTCCGTTTCTTGTCGTCTGTGTTCTCAGGTTGGGTTCTGAAGGGGTAGGTGGCGTCCGATAGCGATGGTATGGGGCGTCCTTTATTGGGCGGGGGGTCCTGTTCTCGGTCTGTGTCCCCCTTGGTGAATGGTTTGGTCGTTGTAGCGCCTCTTCGCTGGGGTTTGTCCTCTCTGTCGTGGGGCACTATGTTGCGGAGGCTGGTGTAATGGTCCATACCAGTCAGGGATATGGACTTCTGGCAGGTCAAGGGCTGAGGTAAATGTTTGTGTGTCTTCGGCTGATGAGAGGGTGGCAGTGACCCCGTTGTGAGTTGCTGTAATGGCGAGGGGGAATCCCCACCTGTAGCGGATATTCCTGGATCTTAGGAGGTCAGTGAGTGGCTTCATGGTCCGTCTTGCTTGGAGAGTCATCCAGGAGAGGTCTGGGTATATCTGTACTGGTCGCCCATGGTACAGCAGTGGTTGGGAGGTCTGGCGGAGGCTCCTTAGGATGTCTTCTTTGATGCTGTAATAGTGCAGTCTGCATATCACATCTCTGGGGGAGTCCCCCCAGGGCCCCTGGGTTTGAGTGCTCTGTGCGCTCTGTCTAGCAGGATGGGCATTGTTGTGTCTCGTTGGAGGATTAGGTTAAAGAGCTCTTGCAGTGTGGAGTGGAGGTCTTCCCCCTCAGCCTCAGGTAGGCCTTTAACCCTTAGGTTGTTACGGCGCCCTCTATTGTCCAGGTCGTCTAGTGCTCTGTACATAGCAGCCATTTGTGTGTTATGAGCTGTCACTGTACTTTGCAGGGCTTGTAGTTGTGTGCATGTGCAGTCATGTTCGTTTTCTAGGGAGTTAACCCTGTCACTGACCTGTTTTACTTCTGTGGAGATGTCATCCATCTTCTTTTGAAAGGACACTTCAAGTTTCTGTAGCATAGCAGCCAGGTCCTGCTTGGAGGGGAGATTCCTGAGTAGGGCTTTCAGATCTTTGTCCCGATCAATGTCCGACGTGAGAGAGATGCTGTCTGATGCCGCCGGGCTGGAGGGCCCTGAGGAGTGCTCCGCCGGGTCGTCCGGCGCCATATTGGAGCCTGCGGCCTCATTTCGCCGGTCGCCCTGATCCTTGAAAAATTTGGTAAGGTTGCTGGTTTTCGCCGCGGAGTGTTTGCCCGCCGTGTTAGGAGCAGTGGAGAGGCGTTTGGGGTGTCCCATGTTGTGGTAGGTGCCCGATGGATGCGGATTGCCCTGAGTCTCTTTCGGAGCTCTGCTAGCAAGCGTCCATTCGCGCTCGCGGTTAGCTCCGCCCCGAAGCAAATTTTTTTACCCTCATTAAAACAAACCAATAAAAACGTACGAGACAGGAGGGGTTTGGGATTCTCGTGGTCGGGTAGAATCAATATATTAAGGGCCTATATTTTACCAAAATAGCTCTATTTATGGAGAATGATCCCACATAACTGCCCTGAAAACTGGTTATTAATGCGCCACGCCTATTTTCTAAAATTTGTCTGGGATGGAAATAAACCTAGAGTTAAAATGAAAAATGGCCAGATTAAGACAAGATGGAGGTTTGAGTTGCCCAGAAATTCACCAATTTTATCAAGCCAGCAGATTGTTTCACATAATGGTATCACAAAATATATCCGCAGAAAAGGAAAAATGGTATTCAAAAGAGAACTATGGTACAGGGGTAGAGAACTTATCTTCTCTATTCTGGATATTAGATCTCAACAAAAACATTATAAGGGAGGCAAGATACAAATCAAACGTAATTAGAGATTTAACAGCACGGTGGGATATTTTTAGAAAAAAACATGGATTAAAGATCAAAATAATAGACTCACTACCAATTACAGTGATTAATGATATGCTGGATAATATTAATATTAACTCTTGGAGGAGCAAGGGAATAAACAAATTCACAGACATTATAGAGAATTATAAAATTAAGCCCTTCCAAAAAATAAGAGAATAATTTAGTATCTTAACGAAGGATAACTTTAATTATCTAAGAATTAAAGGGTTTCTCTCAGTTCACATGATTAAGAATACAGAGAGTAAAACAGAAGGGATTTGTCAACTGGTCGAACAAAAAAAAACTGTAAAAATATGCTGTCTAAATGTGTTAAAGTAACATATAAGCTAAGACGTGATAAACTTTCCGGAGCAAATGAAAAGTGGGAAAAAGATCTTCACACACAAATAGAGGAGGAAAGTTGGAAAAGTTATTTCAATAAATTATATAAACATGTCCATTGCTTAAATTTGACAGACTTGCAGTTTAAACTTTTAAATAGATGGTACTTAACACTGAATCTTTTAAATAAAATATACCCAAATACATCCGATCGATGTTGGCGGTGCAATACTGAGAAGGGTACTCTACTACACATATGGTGGTACTGCCAATCCATATATATTTAATGGAAAGATATAATTACACTAATTGACCTTATGACAGGAAATAAACTGGCAACGGAGCCGGGAATAATTCTACTAAATTTAAATAAGTCAGAAGTGAAGATAAAGGATTCAGTGTTGATTTTACATATTATCACTGCAGCTAAATTGCTGATAGTACAGAAGTGGAAAAAAGTATTAACCCCATCTATACGAGAAGTAATAATACAAGTAATTTGGCAAGCAAAATGGAAAGAGGTATTTTGGTGAGCTTAAAAAATCGTCGCACTCAAACAGAATATTGGGAAAACTGGATTGATAAATTAGAACTGTTTTTAAAAACACCATAAAGGGCCTCTCAATTAGAGAAATTGATTGGAACTAGGAAAAGGATAAGAGGAATGGCATGCGTAATGTGTTGGTAATAAGATAGGAACATATGGGTTAATCGGGCGTATAATAAAACTTGATAGAATAGCTGACAACAGTAGTTTGACTAAAGAAACTAAGGGGCTCTCTCTCGGTCCACAAATAAAGATTAGTTACATTAGATAAGCAAGTTTAAGTAGGGTTAAGAAATTGATAATTAGAATAGGGATGGAGAGGGCATGGGAGGTAGGGGGGAGGAAATAGAGTAATATAGGAGGCAATAAAGGTTTATCCCAATGGTTTATTTATTTTCTTCTCTCCTTCTGTGGGAGATATATATTAGATGTTATATGAACAGAAGCAATATTGTATTAATGATGATAGAGAGACCTTTAAGCTACATACACTTCACAATAGTTTTAATAGCTACGCAGTGTTAAGGTACCTATCTGAAATATAAAAAAAAAAAATGAAAAAGAAAATGGTAAAGTGCTTTATTGTTTAATAAATGGGTATTGGAATTACCCCCCTCCTCCAACACATTCCAAAGATGATTCATCACTCCTGCCTATCATTAGAATTACTTTTTTTATTTTTTTATTAAATGCTGCTGTAGTCTAGATAATTATTAGGTGGTCATGCCCTATAGTATATAGAATAGGTTGTTGAATGTTAGAAAATGCTTTAGTATTTCATTTAATCCTGGAAATGAGTAAGTTGTCATTTTAATAAGAAGCAAAATACCACGTCAAACTTGATCTGAATACATAATCTGACATGTATTCACAGAAGCATCTTACTGCATTGCACTGAATAATAATAATACTAATAATATGCATGCACTAATAAACATGATTGATATTTGACAGAACATATAGTAATAAAAAAATAGATTTTATACTACAAACACAAATGCTAATATTTAATATTATTTATGCTCAAATAAATATTACATATACATTATGTGATAAAACAGTAATTTTATATAATATGGGAGCAATTTAGAATGAAACAAGACAAGAATCATATTTAAAATGGATATTTTTGTAAGCATAAAATATGAATGTTTGTTTAACTAAAGAAATAAAGAAATGTTATCATTTCATGTTTATTGTGTTTTCTGGTTACTCACCCAAGCCTAGCCCCAATGCGAATTATGACTGGCCATCGGGCAAACCAGGAAAATGCCCGGTGAGAAAAGGTCAGTAAACCACTTTTTTTTTTTTTTTTTTACAGCTTTCAGTGTGGGATCATTTACTAAGACTGTGACAAGGGCTCTATAGTGTTAGTAATACATTTTGGTATTCCTAATGCTATAGTATTCCATTAAGCCCTGAAGTCAGTATATTTGTTGCACACTTGGATGTGTAAGTAATTCAATCATCTATTTCCATTGTCAGTATATTTATATCGGCAGACATTTTGTGCTAAAATAGAAATCAAAAGTGTCTACTGCCAGTCACACTTAAAACAAAGCTGACTCCATTTTGGTATCTTCAGGCTAAGAAAGACTCATACATTCTTGCTTTCTGTAACTCCAGACATTCAGTCTGAGCTAAGGAATGTGTTATGTAAACAAGGCAATGAGTCTCACAGCAAGGATGGGGGTGGAATACAACTCAGAGAGACAAATGTATACATAATTAAGTCTTCTTGCATCGCAAGATCACTTAAAGTTATCTCACATATATATTATTATCATTCCTATTATAGCCAAATTTACCACCCTAACTCCTCCCACAGTTTTTACACTACATAGACAGTAATATACCGAAACCTGCGGATTGTTCCCGATTGGTGTGCTATTACTTTGTGGAACGTTTAGCCGAATGGTTCACGGAATATCGTCGTTTTTGTGGCGAAATTGGTCCCATAGGAATGAATGGCAAAATGTTCAAAACTAGAGTGGGAGCTGGCAAAAGCTGAAAAATCAAAAAAATGGTTTTTAAAATACAACTGTTTGAAGAATGAAAAGTAATCAGGAGAGGCAAAATACTCTGACCTGTGCAAGGCTGGAGCAGCAAAGAAAGAAGAAGTGATGTCATAGACAGTGTGAGCTGAAAAATCAGGACATGATTTCTAAACTGCCACCACTCCATCATTTTCAAGCCCACCTACACAAATCTTATATCAAAATGTTCAGCTATCCCTGCTGCCACTAAACATGGCTAAGCCATGGCCCTGATAGTTTTCACAATATGACCATTTGTTTGCAACTCACACGTTGGTGAAATGTTCAAAGGATTTGAAAGATTTGAAAGCTTTTCTCTGCCCTTGCTGTAGAGTGAGTGAACCACACTCCAACCTTTTCACAGTTACTCCAGCCACTCCAAGCACACAACAGTTACTCCAGCCACTCCACCCAGTTACTCTGCCTACTCCAGTTGTAGACTACTGGTGGAGGCAAGAACACTTCACACAATTTCCCCAGAAATTGTAGCCTTTCTAGTTATTATATATACCTCTATACACTATACACTTATTTTACTATTATATTAATTACATATAATCAGTATTAAGTTAATAATATAGACCATTCATGGATAAATATTCATGAAGAAATATCATATTATTTAATAAATGTTAGTGGAATAGAAAAATAATGTTTCACAGCTTCACAGAAGGCCAGACACCAGTGATAGATAACACGTAGTAATTAATTTTACTTTCTAAATCTTACAAGACCCAATTGTAAGAAATAGGGTTAAGACTAGAGAAATCCTTTTAAGCTGACAGCAAATTTGAGTTATACAGTCATTATAGATAAGTCAAAATGATGAAATTTTGGTGATGTAATTGCGCCATCTACTGCCCAAAAACTAGATAATACTAGATAAAGGTGGACACACCTACAGTTCCCTATTCGTCAGATCAACCAATGACGTACAGTGAAATGCACCAGCTGCACCAGCTGTAGTTCTGCCGCTGATCTCAGGGAAGAAAATAATATTTAAGAGAGAATTTTCCAAAAGGCATTACCGAGAAACTTAAAACAGGTTGAAAATAAAATGTAACAAAAGAGAAACACAATAAACATATTAGCAGTTTGTATTCATAACTAGTTTATTACCTCATTAAGACAACCTCTTTCCCTATACTTGTTGTACATAAGGACTTCTATTATACTTGTTGTACATAAGTCTACTGTAGCTTGTAGATGTTCCCTACCTTTGCAACCATCTCTTTAATCAGATTGCATTTTTATCCATTATACTCTTCCTGGTCTACTTATTTGTCATGCATCACATTTCTTACCTGTTCTTTCCATTCTGTTTTTCTCTTATCCCGGTCAAACACTAGCGAACGCCAAAATAACCAAATTAAAAGTTCACAAAATGTAATAGTTTTTATCTTTTTTAAAAACTTGACTTAGGCAAAAATAATTGGGATTTAGTTACAGTAAATTAAATATCTTGCTTGTAGAAGGGGAGCAAGATGGCACTGGTTTGGTCATGCGGCCAGCAATAATAGGCACTTGGTAAATGCCTGTACCTGGTAAAATAATGTGGCAGCAAGGGATAATAGTGAAGGTGTGAATGCTCTTTTGCTGAAAAACGAGGCTGTGGACACTTAGGGGACGTGCAACTGTGTTAAGTGGGTGTAGAAACATAGTGGTCGTGAGTCATGTGACTTGGTCACATGATGTGATGGAAGACAGATGTAGCTGGGTGAATTCTGAAGTGTATAGGGATATGTTATCTGCTCAGATTCAGCCACATTCAGAGAAGTTGATTGGGTGGTGCTTCACTTGAACAGATGAACAATAACACAAAACTGTGAAAGTAACCCAGGATTTTTTAAGGCCAAGAACTTTAAATATTATATAGTCCTCTTATGATCAATGTTAGTATTGTTTAATTCACACTTATTTATAGGGAATTTTCAAATGAAGATTGTTTTGTAAATTTATATTGTAATAAAAAAAGAAAGATATCAAAGTAGGCTTTCCAGTAGATAGACTCTTTATTGATTAATATGACAAGGTTTGGGCTCCCTGGCTCAAATTTTAAAAGGACCCGCGACCATTAGCCATAATGCCCTAGTCAACCCACCGCCGACAGTATGAGTGGTATGCATAGAGTGTGATCGATCGAGGTCAAGTTGCGAAACATAAGAATGATAACGTAACAATAGTATAGTTACATAGTTACATAGCTGAAAAGAGACGTGCGTCCATCAAGTTCAGCCTACCCAGGGGAGGGCTGGCAGCCTTAGGCCTGGGGGGCAAAACCAGTCAAGTGGCCCATTGCACCACCAAATCAGTTCACCATCCATGCCCACCTTTTCCTGGTTTTATAACGGATATTGATGTTATGCTAATCAGTAGCTCTTTGCCATACCCGCTCCTTCACGGCTCCAGGCACTGCTTGTTGTGAGTGTGAGCCACTGTAAATTAGGGGCAGAGGCACTTGCACTGCGGTAAAGATGGGGCTGGACAGGAGGAGAGTGCAGTGCAATCAGTGCACTCCCCTCCTGTGGGTCACCAGTAGACTGGTGCACCTGCCCAGGATCAGTGCCGGTGCAAGGATTTTTGCCGCCCTAGACAAAATAAAAATTTGCTGCCCCCACATGTCACATCACAATGCCCCACCCATATGATCTGCCATATGAACTAACGCCAGTGCTGCACACAGTGTGTTTACATTAAAAAGCCTGCAGGGACCAATTATAGACACCAGAACCACTTCATTAAGCTATAGTGTCCCTTTAATGTGAGGTAAATTATAGATTAGTGTCACTAATAATATACTAGATTGCCTACTTACAAGCAGATGAGGGATGATGATGGCTGCAGTTTGGCTCCACTGGTCTGGTGTAGAACAGGATCTCTGGAGGCTGCTCTGCAGCCGTGGTCACAAAAATTCAATGTTCTGGGAGAATTAAGCAGCTCCATTTTTGGGGCCCCACATATTTCAAGGTCTGGGCCCCAGGGCCTGACAGTGAGTATGCCCATAAGGCCCATTCATAAGTTCCACCCACCCATGAGTTCGCTCACAGGGAGTGGAGTGTGTAGGGATGTGTTATGTGTTATTGTAGAGGATCTAATATGTGTGCTTATGGTATGTAGTGTATAGGGTTACCAGTTTGTGCAGGTGATGTAGTGTGTTTGTGTGTAGTGGAAGCAGTGTGTATTTGTGTATATGGGATGTATTATGTGTTTCTGGTTGTGTGTAAGGGATGCATTGTGTGAATCTGTGTTTGTATGCATAAGGGTTGCAAGGTGTGTGTCTGTATGTGTGTGCATTGAGTGTAAGAGATGCATTGTGTTTCTGTGTGTATGTAAGAAAAGAAGTGTGTGTTTGCATATGTGTACGGGTTTGCATTGTCTGTTTCTGTGTATGTGTGCAAAGGATGCATTGTCTTTGTGTGTAAGGGTTGCATTGTGTGTGTGTAATGGATGCATTGTGTGTTTCTCTGTGTGTAAGGGAAGCATGTTGTGTTTCTCTGTGTGTAGGGATGCATTGTGTGTTTCTGTGTATGTATAGGGATGCATTGTGTGTGTGTGTGTGTGTGCACGCGCGTAGTGTGAAAGAGCTCCCTGTCTTGGCCCCTGTCCTATAGAGCTGCCCCTTCTGTCCCGTAGAGCTCTCCCCTGCACCTTAGTGGTCTCTCCTCTCCCCCACCCTCCTCTAGCGGTCTCTTCTCACACTCACCCACCCTTCCTGTGCTCTTCTCACTCCTCCCTCTATGTGTTCTCCTCACACCCCCTGTGTTTGTCTTACCCCCCCTCCTCCCTGTGTTCTTCATACTTCCCCCCTTGGTCGTCTTACTCCCCCACCTGTTCTTCTTAACCCCCCTTCTTCTTATTGCTCCCCCTTCTTCTTCTTCCTCTTCCTCCCCCTTCTTCTTCTTACTCCCCCCATTTCTTCATACTCACCCTTCTTCTTACCCCCTCTTCTTCTTCTTACTCCCCACTCTTCTTCTTCTTACTCCCCACTCTTTTTCTTACTCACCCCTTCTTCTTCTTCTTACCCCCCTCTTTTTCTTATCTCCCCTCCTTCTTACTCCGCCCTCCCCCTTTTCTTATTCCCCCTCTCCCTCTTACTCCGCCCTCCCCCTTTTCTTATTCCCCCTCTCCCTCTTCTTACTCCCCCCTCTTCTTCTTCTTACTCCCCCCTCTTTTTCTTACTCCCTCCTCTTCTTCTTACTCCCTCCTCTTCTTCTTCTTACTCCCCCATCTTTTTCTTACTCACCCCTTCTTCTTCTTACCCCCCTCTTTTTCTTATCTCCCCTCCTTCTTACTCCCCCTCCCCTCTTCTTACTCCCCCCTCCCCTCTTCTTATTCCCCCTCCCCTCTTCTTATTCCCCCCTCCCCTCTTCTTATTCCCCCCTTTTTATCCCCCCCTCCCTCTTCTTGTTCCCTCCCCTCTTCTTATTCCCCTCTCCTCTTTATCCCCCCTCCCCTCTTCTTATCCCCCCTTCTTATTCCCCCCTCTTCTTATTCCCCTCCCTCCCCTCTTCTTACCCCCTCCCCTCCTCCCTCTCTTCTTACCCCCTCCCCTGTAGCGTGGCCGAGCAGCACTCCGGTCCGCGGTGGCCGGCCGGCCGGAGTGATAGGAAGGTGCACACTCAGTGTGCACTTCCTGTCAGTCCGGTCGGTAACAGGAAACAGAAATTCCGCGCGGAACAGGAGTTTCTGTTTCCTGTAACCGGCCGGACTGACAGGAAGTGCACACTCAGTGTGCACCCTCCTATCACTCCGGCCGGCTGGCCGGCCACCGCGGACCGGAGTGCAGCTCGGCCACGCTACAGGGGAGGGGAGGGGAGAAGCGCTCAGGCGGCTGCAGTATTTAAAGGGCCGGCCCGCCGCGGCCGGCCTTACAGGAATTTAGGGCGGCCTGGGGGGCAATTGCCTCCCTGCCCCCCGGCCCAGCCCGCCCCTGAGCCTACCTCACATTTGTTTTTTGCTGTTGATCCAAAAGAAGGCAAAAAAAAACAGTTTGAAGCAAAATTTTGCAACAAGCTAGGAAAAAAATTCCTTCTTGACCCCAGAATGGCAGTCAGATTTATCCTTGGATCAAGCAGTTATTACCCTACATTGAAAGATTATATCATTGAATATTCTGTTCTTGCAAGTATGCATCTAGTAGCTGTTTGAACATCTTCAGGCAGAGAATTCCACATCCTGATTGTTCTTACAGTAAAAAAACCTTTCCTTTGCCCTAGACAAAATCTTCTTTCTTCCAGTCTAAACGCATGGCCTCGTGTCCTATGTAAAGTCCGGTTTGTGAATAGATTTCCACACAATGGTTTGTATTGGCCCCGAATATATTTGTATAATGTTATCATATCCCCTCTCAGGCGACGCTTTTCTAAACTAAATAGGTTTAAATTTGTTAACCTTTCTTCATAGCCGATATGTTCCATTCCTTTTATTAATTTTGTAGCCCGCCTCTGCACTTTTTCTAGTGCCATAATATCCTTCTTTAGAACAGGTGCCCAAAATTGCACCGCATATTCAATATGGGGTCTTACCAGTGATTTATAAAGAGGCAAAATAATACTGATGAGAGCATTATACTTCTTATTTCCCATTGTGGGAATGTTTAATATTATCATTCATGTATTCTAATCTAATTGTCACTCCTACCAAGGATCCAGTATGTTCTAATGTCTATTGTATGCCTATCTATAACGAAATTTTCGTATAAAGATTATCTTATGTAAAATGGAAAAATAATTTGTAAAAATAAAGACTTAAAAAATAAATAAATAAATAAAACAGTCCACAATGCATTTCACTGGAAATGGAGGCTTTATCAACGGAGATATATCTATCTATCTATCTATCTATCTATCTATCTATCTATATATATATATATATATATATATATATATATATATATATATTTACACACACACAATATATATATATATATATATATATATATATATATATATATATATATATATATTATAAGTTTAACTATTAATAAAGTATTTTGGTTCAGTTTAATATTTGATCTGTTAGTCTCTGGGCAGAGATTCAGGTTGGCAACCCTCGGTGGAATACTACATATAGTAGAATGAAGATATTCCATGCTATAGAATAGTAGATATAAAACTCTTCCATAAAGAGCAGTGTGTACGGTCCAATACTTCCTGAACTAAGCCCCTTCCTTAGAACTCCATGCATATCCATCAAATAATCGGATGGGGGTTAGCTCGAGTATTGGATCTAAAGATCTTACGGTCCATTGAATTTTAGCCAAGGGGCCCAAACCTCTTCATATTTATCCATGGAGAGTCTATTTGAATAAAAGCCCTTTTCCATTCTATACTGGATATTTATCTGGGAAGAAATTTCTAACCAGTTTAAAGAACCTATAGTACTCCAGTTTCTGGGAAAAACAAATTTCGAGGCCAGTAATACATTTATTTAAAAACAATATAAAACAGGAACATGTGCGCTGTTAACTTGACTTTTTCTTAAAAATAAAATTTACCAATCTGGACAAGATCTCTTTTAATATGGCCAACTCGTCACAATGCCACCAAATATGGGGAAATGAGCCTAGTGCCTTGCCGCATCGCCAGCAGTCTGGGGATGCCTGAGAGTCAATTCTAAATAGACGAAAAGGGACCAAATACCATTGGTAAACAAGTTTATAGTGAACTTCCTGCATATTTACACAATGGATATTTCTTTTTACTAGAAGAAAGCCCTGAAGCCATTATTCCAGAGAACAAGAAAATATGAGTTCTTGTTCCTATTTAATCATTGCCAGAACTTTTTTATTTTGGTGCTGGTTATTAATAAACCTAGCAAACCTTGAAGCCATTTTGTTACTAAAATGTTGAGCAAAGAAATTATCTATCGAATTTTGTTACTGCCAAATATATACTAGTTAGAAAAGATTTACTTCTCAAATAGTTAAATAGCTCCCTAGGAGGAAGATTATACCTAGACTGCAATAAAGGAAATGGGAGGATTATTTCAGCGTCTATTATCTCAGAAGTTTCTTATATTTAAGTCCTCCATATAATATTTTAAACATTCTATGGGAGCGTGACGTGACATTTTATGCGTACTAAATTTTTTCTTCAGATATTTAACTGTAGAACTTAGGCTTTTGACAAACTCACTATCACAACTTATAAGATAAAAAGGTTCTGCATTATTTGGTCCAGCTTTATCTAGGGGAAGCCAAGTTGGTCTGGAAGAGTAAAAATGATCACAAGAGGCAAAACGTACCATTATGTTTACTAAATATAGCCTTTGGACAACCGGAAAGGACACCCCACCGTCTTTCATTGACCTCTGTAATATTTCCAGGGCTATTCTAAGTCGCCTGTCTTGCCATATGTATTTAGAGAACTGTCTCTGAAATCCGTGGATCGTCTGGGAGTCTACCATCAGCGGAATATTCCTAAATAAGTATAACAGTTTAGGTAGTAAAAATGAATTAACTACCTCGATTCTGAATATCCATAACTGCTCAGTACCCTTACACATTTTAAAATTATCCTCAAATTGTATGGCCAGTGGTGAATAGTTGAGCCTATTAATTAGTGACAGATCTGAAGATAGCCTTATATCCAGGTAGTTTATACACTTTGCCTCCCAATCTATTTTACATTTCTCCTTATGATTGTCCATCCTATATCTACTTAGGCCCATTATCAGGATTTGTGTCTTCTTGATATTGACTATATATCCGGAAAGTTTACTACATTCTTCTACTAGTGAGAACAGTTCTGGCAATGAACCGACAGAGTCCATGAGAGTCAGGAGCACATCATCCGCATATAGTGTAATCTCAATATTTGATGTGTTTATCACTATGCCTTTGATATTTGCACTCAATCTAAAGGATGCTGCCAGAGGTTCAATAGAAAGAACATATAACAAATGGACAGCCCTGCCAAGTCCCATTCTGGATTGGAAGCCAGTCCGACTGAAACATGAAACCAGAAACTCTGGCTTATGGGTCCCCATATGAGGGCCATAGTATAGTCTCTGAAGGTACTCCTGATGCCAAAGGAGCCCAGGACCTGTTTCAGATATAACTAACCAACACAGTCAAAGGCTTTCTCGGCATCGAGGGCAACCAGCGCAAAGGGGGAGCTTTGTTGACTGGCATAATAGAAAACATTCAAGATTTATCTATTGTTATCCGATGTGCACCTGCACCCCACGAAACCAGACTGATAAAGATGGACGATATCTGATATGTCCCCCTTAAGCCTGTTGGCCAAGATTCTAGAATATATCTTTATATCTAAATTAATGAGTGAGACAGGTCTGTAGTTACACATGTGTGCCGGGTCTTTATCCAGTTTGAGGATTGGTATAATGGATGCCCGGAGCATCTCTGGTGGGATAGTTTTACCTCTTACAAACTCTGTAAATGTCCTCAGCATGAGAGGGGAAATTATATAATTTAACTTCTGATAAAATACTGCTGAAAACCCATCTGGGTCTTGGTATTTTCCACTCTTTATTGCTTGTATGGTGTCACTGATCTCCTATAAGGAGAAGGGACTATTTAGCTCTGTCATTTTTGGGGAGATTTAACCTATCCAAGAATTGCCATATTTTCAGAATGGAAGGGGCTCTGGGATTCAAATTATACAAATTCCTATAATACTCTCCAAATGTTTTACCAATTTGCGTTGGAGAAATAGATGTTGTATTTCCACCAACAATTTTCTTAAGATGTTGCAGTTTATTCCATTTTTTAATTTTATTTGTAATATTGCCTGTTTTATTGTTTCCGTGGTACCAGCCCTGTTTGAGTATAAATATTGCTTTATTTATTTTTTCTTGAGTTCTTTCTATAATATTATGTCTGATTTCCTTGATTTCCCTCAAGATCCCTGGATCTAAACAAGCCTTATTAAGCCTTTCATATTTTGTCAGATCTATATAGATTGTTCAGATCTTTCCTTTTCTGTTTTTTATATAGGTGCCCAATTTTATAAACCAACCTCTTATATATGATTTAAAAGTGCACCATAGAGTAGGATCAGTAACTGCACCATTATCGTTATGTTTGAAAAATTCTTTGACCTGAGACTACAGATCTTTAATATTGGACTCAGCTCTTAAAAGGGTTTCATTTAATCTCCAGTTGTCCTACTTTTTTATTCAGAGTTATTTTTTATTTCTAACAAAATGGGGGCATAATCTGACAATATTATTGGTCCAATTTCTACCTTGATGATCTGTTCCAAAACACCCACCCTGCCTAGAAAATAATCAATTTGTGTATATGACTGGTGGATATTTAAAAAAATAAATAAATAATCGCGATCGTCGGGATTCTGTGTTCTCCAGCAGTCAAATAAGTTATTTTTAACCAGAAAATTTTGCATCAATGATGCTCCAGTTCTATCACTTATCATTAACTTGTTACTGTTCCTATCCATTTTACTATCTCTGATACTATTAAATTCCCCGCCGATGATCAGACTCCCAGTCGACACCCGGTCAATTTTACCGACAATACTTTCCAAAAACCTATGTGGAAATTGGTAGGGGGCATATAGATTAACCAGGGTATATAGCCTGTCATTGATTCATACTATCAGTATTAGGTATCTTCAAAGAGGGTCATTCTCCTCATATACAAGCTCTATCTTCAGTGTGCCTAAGGAAATAATGGCTACCACTCTTTTTTTATTTATCCCCTTCAGACTAGAACTGTATATTATTGGAAATTTTTGAAAGCTCCAAAGCCTAGCAGGGAAATGTACCCAATGGGTCTCCTGAATGAATCCAAAATCTATTTTATTATCCTATAGCATTTTATATAGATGACCACTCTTCTGTCCAGAATTTAGGCCCCTGGCATTTAAGAAATATAATTTAAGTGACACCAGCCTCTATCCATACATACCAACACATACCATTCTCAGTAGGCCAAATTATTGGCCACTGGAAAACATACATTGTCCTACAGTAAAACTTTAGATTCACTCTTTTTTATAGATGACCTCTAAATAAAGTCTCTATACTATTCCTGCTATCGTCACAGGAGCCTGGACCGGGCACCAGAGTGAACAATATTCAAATATCTTAAAGTTATACCGGGATGAGTCTCATGTTGGAGAGGAGAAGGAGGGAGAGAGAAGGAGACGGGAGAAAGGAAAAAAATAAATATACCATCTCACTCTCCCCTTCCCCTCCCCCACCACATATACACTACATAAACACATTTTATCCTTTCTAGCACAAATTATGAACTTCTTAATACTTATCATAGTGTTATATTACATGCAATACATTTAGGTGACCAAGCCATCAGCCCCCCAAAGAGTAAATTCGCCTGCAGCAGTGAAATTATTGTATAACCCCAATAGGACTTAAACCCAGTATCATATAATATATAGATTTAACCCTCTCCCCCCCCTTCCCTTTATTTTTATTTTTTATTTTTAAAGTTTAACTATTAATGAAATATTTGGTTCATTTTAACCCCTTAAGGACTGGACTGTTTTTGCGATGTTGTACATTTGCGACCAGGAATATTTTTACACTTTTCTGGTGTTTGTGTTTGGCTGTAATTTTCCGCTCTCTCATTTACTGTTCCCATACAAATTATATATTGTTTTTTTCAGGACAAAGGGGGCTTTCTTTACATACCATTATTTATATAATCTCATGTATTTTAATTTAAAAAAAATAAAAAAATATGATGAAAAATTGAAAAAAATACATGTTTTTTGACTTTTACTTGAAAAATCTTTTACTCATCTACAAAAGCGAATGAAAAAAACTGCTAAATAGATTCAAAATTTTGTCCTGAGTTTAAAAATACCCAGTGTTTACGAGCTTTTTTGCTTTTTTTTGCATGTTATAGGGCTATAGGTACAAGTAGGATATTGCGGTTTCAAAACATGCATTTTTAAAATTTATCAATAGTGACATTGTAACACTATTATCTGTCATAAATCTCTGAATAACACCCCACATGTACATATTTTTTTTAAAGTAGACAACCCAGGGTATTCAATATGGGGTATGTCCAGTCTTTTTTAGTAGCCACTTAGTCGAAAACACTGGCCAATGTAAGCATTCATATTTGTTTGTGTGTGAAAAAAGTAAAAAAACTAAATTGAACGCTAATTTTGGCCAGTGTTTGTGACCAAGTGGCTACTAAAAAAGACTGGACATACCCCATTTGCAATACCTTGGGTTGTCTTCTTTTGCAAATGGTATGCCATCATGGGGGTAATTCTCATTCCTGGGCTACCATACGCTCTCAAAGGCAACGTAACCAACCTGGCCATTTTCAATGTAAAAATATTTGACCCATGTATTTGACCTTGTAACTTTCAAAAATGCTATAAAACCTGTACATGGGGGGTACTGTTTTACTCGGGAGACATCGCTGAACACAAATATTAGTGTTTAAAAACTGGAAAACGTATCACAACAATTATATCATCAGTAAAAGTGCTGTTTGTGTGTGAAAAATGCAAAAAAAGTCACTTTCACTGACAATATCATCGCTGTGATATGTTTTACTGTTTTGAATCACTAATATTTGTGTTCAGCGAAGTCTCCCGAGTAAAACAGTACCCCCCATGTACAGGTTTTAGGGTGTCGTAGAACGTTACAGGGTAAAATACAGTGCTAGCAAATTAAATTCTCTGGAATTTCGGCCTGGGTTGGCAGGCAGGTCCCTCAAATTGCAATCAATAAAATTACTGAATTATGTAAAAATATTACATAAATACGCACGTAGAATTTAAATATATATGCATATTTATATATTTGAAGTCTACGTGTATATTTATATAATTATTTATGTAATTTTGTATATGGACGTATGTATATTTCTTATTATTTTTATTTATTTTTATATACATAGATATATATACAAATTCATTCTAAGTGTATTTTGATATAAATATATATATATTAATTTTAAAATACAGTTAGAATAAAATTTCATATAGCTATATAATTTTTTTAAAATTTTTTATTATTATTTAAAAAAATTTTTATTTAATTTAAATTACTTATTATTTATATTTTATAATAATATATATATACAATCTATATAGTTATTATATATATTATATATATACGTGTGTAATTTAATTATAAGTGTATTTTTATATTAATATAAGTACATATTAATATAAAAATACACTTAGTATGACATTATATATATATGATATATAGACATATATTATATAGATATAATATATGTCTATATATCATATATACACATATATAATTATTTATTTATTTTTTATTAACATTAACTTTATTTTATTTTTTTGATTTTACACTAGCAGGGAGACTGCCTGTCAGCACAGACAGTCCCCCTGCAGGCAGACACATGGACACCTATTGTGACCATGTGATCGCTGTGTTAAGCGATCACATGGCCACAGGGGTCCTAAATCAGTGTGGGGAGACTGTCTGGGCTGCGGGCAGTCTCCCCACACCGGGAGCAACGCTGATCGCCGCCGGGGGAACGACGGCGATCAGGTAAGTAACGGAAACCGTTAGGACGGTTCAGGACCGTCATCGGTCCGCAATGGGAAAATCCCGATGACGGTCCTGAACCGTCCTCGGTCGGGAAGGGGTTAATATTGGACATGTTAGTGTTTATTTTTATTTTTATTTTATTCCTGTTACTGGCACATCCAGAAGCACACCTTTCTGGAATACTACCATCAGATCCTCAATGGGGAGCATACCACCTATGCTGTCAAGAGTGAGCAAATATATTGAGCTAGGAATTGCAAGTACATTGTCAATCTATTCCTCATATTGAACAATATAGAGAGCACTATATATTGTTTTTTTCTCATTTATATTTGTACGGTGGTGAAGAACTAGTAAATCGGCTATATCCCTGGGTGGGGGTGGTACGACGTCATACTTGAAAATTTGAGCTTTAATGGAAGAAAATGCACTTGGGTGCATTTCTTAATTTTTTGCACTTTGTATTTGCAATATTACACTATTGCATTTAATTTTGTCATTTAATATTCTAATGTAATTCACAGGAGTGACCATACCTATGCCTATCTCCACCAGTGGGAATAATACCACTACACACTGTTAATACTGGAGAGTGTATTAAATGTCTACACATTGTGAGTGGGTCTGATGATTGTCAAGGCTACAGTCCTGGATGAAACACAGATAATCCATCACAATTTTATTTTATAATAAAAAACCTCAAGTAACAATGAAGTAGCTAAATGACATCTGATACTTTTAAATGATACCCTATGGAGAAAGTGTTCTCTAATAGGAACCCATACTAAAAACAAAGTTGTATTTATATTATGCAGAACATGTTTCTTATATGTGGGATCGATATATGTATTTACTGGGCTAAGTAATTTTATTTGCCAGTTATTTGAACTTTTTTTGTTTTTTTAAGATGGTTTTCGATGCCCGATCACCCCATAAGAGCTAAAACACAGAGAATTTGTTAGGTAATCATTTGCGCTGCCTAATGAAGTGAACACCCTCACAAATGTGTAGGGTGAACAATTACCAACCAGTAACACCTCTGACCCTCTTTAACTTCTGGATTGCAGTACCCGCATCCTGGTAAAGTGCCCACCTGATAGGCCAGAGACAGAAACATTAGACATTGAGAACATCATAACCACTGCTCCTGACGCTGTCAGGGATCTTACAAGCAGGAAGATCAAAGTCACTTATGGTTTCTCACAGGATCTCCAGACAGGTGAGAGATTGAGTTTATTTTTGAGCCACACCATCCCAGCCTAACTCTCAAATGGCAACAAGTGTGATACTGTGAACTTTATCACTGCCACATTGGTTACAGTGACTTAAAAGAGAGACTATGCAACAACCGAACATTGAATGTAGCACTGATTTTTTTATTTATATATATATTTTGTACTATCTTTGTATATATATTTTATTGTATTTTATTTTAGATTATTTTACATGCACCTTTTCATTATGGTACATTTGTGATTGTGACAGATCTCAATAAAGTAATATTAGTTGGTAAGTTGTGCTTTCGTCAGCTCTGTTATACTTTTTTATATGACGAAGATGACTTCCAAAGATTAATTGCCAAAAGAATGCCGGACACAGCCACAGATAGAAGATGCAAAAAGATGAGGAGGTTCCATGGCAAGACAAACCACTTCATTGGGTGTACCAACGGCAGACAATGAATGTGGCTTACATTACAAAAAAATTACTGTGGTTGAAAAATGCAGGACTGAAACACATCCTGATCCTAGCAGCTCAGGAACCGGAACTGAGTACCAGATCAATAGAAGCAGGGATCTACCACACCAGACAGGACCCAAGGTGCAGATTGTGCAAAGAAGTCTCTGATACAAACTAGCACAGCAGCCAGGTGCAAGATGTTAGCAGGGACAGCATACACTGAGAGGCACAATAAAGTTGCATGTGTTAAAAGACAAGGGATCCTTTTTTCTCTTGTCCTTTTGGACCGATTTAGTATTTCAGGAACAATTTTTATTTAATATAGACACATCTCATGCATCCCATTATTTATTGCTGAGATTTTGTTATACAATTGTGTACATGCGCAATTTTCCACAAACATTATGTTGCATCACAGCAGGTTAGAAGCAGGTTGATTTTCTGTTTATAGCCAACATCTAATAGAACAACTAAAGTTTTCATATTTCACATTTAAAAAAAATAATAATAATATAACATGTGAATCCTAAACTTTACTGCACTGGCCTTGTAAGCGTTAAATGATGTTATATCGTAAAGCTGAAATATACACCAAATAAGCAAATTTCCTAATAATAAGCCACTCTCCATTAAATCTTATCATGCTGTGTCATCACTGTGTTCCTTGTATCAACCCCATTAAAAAAACATAAATGTTTACTCATGGGATATTTGCTATCTGTGCCAGCAGATACATGCTGTGAAATGTTATCTCGGTATGTTCAAAGGGAACTAAAATGCTTTTTGTCTTCAATAATAAACAAAGGATTAAGGTGGGCCTGAAGATATGCTAGAAGAATGTTCTTAATTTACACAAAATTTTACACTAAATTAATGCACATTTTAGGTATATTTTAAGTGTATGTCTTTAAGGAATGACCAATCCGTTTAAGAAAGTGAATTGAGTGTTATTAACCCCTTTACTACCAGGCAATTTGCATAAACAAAACCTCCCAAAAAGTAATGTTTTAATGGATTTTTCAACAGAGTATATTAGATAGCCTATTATTTAGTGGAAAAAAAAATGCTAAATTTTGTTGTACTAAACAATGTAAGAAAAAAATTATGTATCACATATTAAAGTTAAAAATGAAAAAACAGTATTATCAAGGTCCTCTGCACGTATATCTGGCAAGGCTCGACCAATGCGGCAAAAATTGGGCAACAAATCACCCATTGTACAGATGCTAAAGACGTGGACATCCCTGAGAAGGAACAAACACATTTCTCCCCAACCAAGTCCCCTGATTCCGATAACATACAATAGTGAGCTAGGCGGGGGACTACACACGTCCGCCTGGCCAATAGAAGGAGATGGAAACTACATACCGCTGACCGAGGCCCTGAGCAATACAGTGCTGTGAAGCCTACGAGAGTGGAGCACAGCAACACAACAGACGTTGATGCACAGATTTCACTATGCACAACTGAGGCACTTTTACTACAACCTGCCCAACAGGGAAGCGGTGCACAGGGAGAAGACGTGGTTCGAACACCTATGTGTGACCAACACCGACGAGCAAGGCAGAGTATCAATCATCTATCAGCAGCTGATCACAGGAGACCACACAAGGAAAAATGCTCTTAAGAGGCAATGGGAAGAACTGACAGATAGGACATACACAATGGGAACAGATATTAATCCAATAGCACAAAAGCTCCATAAGTACAAGGTATAGAGAGGTCAACTTCAAGCTGATTTCTCAATGGTACAGGACTCCCTCTCTATTACACAGAATATTTAGGGGAGCCACAGATACATGCTGGAGATGCGAAACCCAAACAGGCACCCTACGGCACATCTGGTGGGACTGCATGCTGATTAAGCCATACTGGGAAGACATAAAAAGCGAAGTGATGACAATCTTGGGATAAATACCAGAATTTAACATAGAAATGGCTCTTCTACACTACACTGAAAGCTCGATAGCCCAATACAAATGATCAATACTAAGACACCTGCTTAACGCAGCGAAGGTGTCAATACCGTCCAGATGGAAACAAACCCAACCACCCACCATTGCAGAATGGCTACAGAGAGTTAAAGAGATACACACAGCAGAGGCGCCATATGCAGAACTACTAGGGAGAGGCACCAAGCATGTTGACATCTGGAGCCCATGGTATGTCTATCTCTTACAACACAGAACTTAGGGAGGCACACAACACTGATCCTAGGGAATCGAGATGCCTGGGCGCACCTCGACATATGTCATCCTCAATCCCCCTTCCCGACCTCCCCCCCCTTCTCCCCTTTTTCTTTATATCACTTTCTGAGGGATTCCGCAAACAACAGTATAACTTACCTCCGGGAAGGTCGGAGCCGGGAGGAACTGAATACTCTGATACACAACATCTAGACATGACACAAAGCAACATGGACATGCTACATCACCATAGGCAAAGGCCGAAAGGACAGAAGCAAAGACAGTAACAGGCCCATAGAGGTCCAGTCTCCAAGACATGACCCACACATAGACTGATAACAGGACAGAAGATTGACCGCCACTCTATGGCAAATAAGGGCGACTAAATGCGAATACAACTCACATATGAACAACGAGATACACAAACACAAGGTCAGGCTCACTAGAAGATGAAAGATAGGAACACAGGCAAGACAAAAACCAGAAAGAGGCTTATTTTGCATAGGACTCATAGTCCGCTTACTGAACTTAAATACACATATTTAGACTAAATAGCTAACAATGGATCATAATGTATCAATCAGCCAGCTAATCACACTTCTCAGAGTCTCATTGACTGCTAGATTAAAGCGGACCTGCCCAATAAAGACTAGTGGACAAATTGGGGATGCTGACACGCTGCAGCTAGACGAGACTACACACGATCTGACACATTGACAGGAGGTACAGAGCACACACAACCCAAAGCGGACCATCAACGAATACCCACAAGACGCACAGACCCTAACCGCATCAAGACTAACTTTGCCCAGGTTGACAACTATAGATGAAAGGACTATGCTGTAAAAGTGTATAATTTAAATTATTTATCGGTAATTATTGCTCCTAACCTTCCCTATCCCTCTTTATTTCTGTACCCGAATTGAACTTGAAATAAAAATTGTCAAATTTAAAAAAAAAGAAAAAGGAAAAAACAGTATTATAAATAAATATTGTTTCTGAATATGTAACATAAACTTTTCCCCCATAGTCTATAATCCTTTCACAAATACACTATCCTATGTGTACTCAAACAAATGTAACTCAGGTTAATGCAGGATACAGCATAATACATATGTGTGTGCAATACTGCTTTTACAAATGCTCTTTACTTGTAATGTGATGGCAACTGCATGAAAAAAATGATCTGTTCTTTACATGTGCACAGTACACTTGCTAAGTACTTGCATTACAATATTTTTTCAACCCCCAGGTAACTAAGCCTATGCCTATTCATTTTAATATGCTGTTAATATATTTCATGTAAGCTTTTCTTGATTGAGTGCCCCTTTTTCTTATAGCTTGTGATAAAAAAGATCCTCCCAACCCCCAACTGTCCCAATTTCAGTGGGACAGTCCCATTAGCCTGATTTAGTTCCCAGGTATCTCCTGCATTAGGGGATACCAGGGAACTGCCCCTGTGCAACACAGCATGAGTGCATCATTAGTGTGCATAGGCTCTAGGACCCTGCAAAGAGAGCTTCTGTAGCACTTTCTGGTCAACCAGGCATGATTCTTCAGTCCTTCAGGGGGCAGGCCTGTCCCTTTTCTGAGCAGGCCAACCCATTACATAGTCTTACCATTGATTTATAGAGAGGCAAACTTATATTTTCATCCCAAGAATTAATGCCTTTTTATGCATGAGAATACCTTACTGGCCTTATCAATTGGCAATTGACATTGCACATTGCTGCCTAGTTTGTTCCCTATAACAATTTATAAAACCTTCTCGTGTGCTGTTATTCCTAATTCGCTACTGTTTATGGTGTAAATTGCGTGTGCATTCTTAATCCCAATACTTTAAATTTCATCTGCCATTTGAGTGCCCAATACCTCAATCTACCTCAATCTCTCAGCATTGCATTACCTTACTTAATTTTGTGTCCTCTGCAAACACTAAAACATGACTTTCAATGCAATTTAAAGATAATTTTTTAATATTTTCAATAGAAGTGGTCCCAGAATCAAACCACTGAGGACAACCACTTACCAATATTGTCAAGTTTAAAAATTTACCATTAATGACAACTCTATCTTTAAGCTGATATTCTATCCAAGAAGAGTTTTCATCTAGACCAGTGGTTTCCAAAGCTTTTCATTTGAGAACCCCTTAGCAGCCCATTTCCATAAATTGTACCCCTAATGTTAGCAAAATATTGAAATAGTTTATGTTTTTTTCAAATATATACATTGTCCTCTGCCCCAGGCTCTCCCTGCTCTCCCCTCTGCCTCAGGCTTTCCCTGCTATTCCATCTGCCCCAGGCTCTCCGTGTTCTCCCCTCTGCCCCAGGCTCTCAATGCATTTCCCTCGGTCCCAGGCTCTCCCTGCTCTCTGTTCTGCCCCAAGCTCTCTTTGCATCTCCTCTGCCCTAGGCTATCCCTGCTCTTTCCTCTGCCCCAGGCTCCCCACACACAGATACAAACACTGACACTCATACAGATGCAAACACACAGATACAATCACTGATCCACTGTTGCACTGACACACATACAGATACATACACTGACACACATGCAGATAAATAGACATGCATATGCAATACACATGCAGATACATAGACACACATATACAATCAATGACACACATGCAGATACATAGACACACGTATACAATCACTGACACACATGCAGATACACATACACACAGATACAATCACTGACACACATGCAGAAACATAGACACACTGACACGTGTGTGAAGTGTGTGTAGGGGTTGTGGAGAGTATGTGTTTAGGGAATGTAGTATGTGTTTGCTTACAAGGAATCTAGTGTGTGCATAGGGGTCTAGAGTGTGTATATCAGGAATTTCGTGTGTGTGTGTGTGGAGAGGGGTCTAGTGTGTATTTGAAGGACACAGAGTGTGTATAGGAGATCTAGTGTGTGTGTACAGTAGTCAGAGTGTATATATTGATATAGTGTGTGTGTGTGTACATGATCCAGAGTTGGGTAAGGGATCTATTGTGTGACTGCAATGAAATGTGTGTAGGGGTGCAGTGTGTGTGAGAGAGAGAGAGAGAGAGAGAGAGAGTGGGGCATGCTGTAGTATATATATATATAAGTTTGGAAGTATTGTGTGTGAGGTGTGCAGTGTGTATATGTGAGGGGTGATGTGTGTTTGGGTGCTGTGTTTATATGTGAAGATGTGTGTGAGGGTTAGTGTGTGTGTCAGAGATGCAGTGTGTATGATGGGTGTTGTGTGTAAGAGGGGTGATTTGTGTTTGGGTGCTGCGTATATGAGAGAAGGGTGCTGTGTGTGAAGGGCGTTGTGTGTGTGGGGGCACTGTGTGTGTGAGGGGCATTGTGTGTGTGAGGGGCGCTGTGTGTGTGAAGGGTGCTGTGTGTGTGTGTGAGGGGTGTTGTGTGTGTGTGAGAGGGGTGCTCTGTGTGTGTGTCTTGGGGTTGTGTGTGTGAGAGGGATGCTGTGTGTGTGAGAGAGGTGCTGTGTGAAGGGGGCTGTGTGTGTGTATTGGTGTTGTGTGTGTGCATGAAGGGTGCTTTGTGTGTGTGTCAAGGGTGCTATGTGTGTGAGAGGGTGTTATGTGTGTGTGTGTGTGTGTATATGTAAGAGAGGTGTGCTGTGTGTTTGTGCGAGGGGTGCTGTGTTAGAGGGGTGCTGTGTGTGTATGTAAGATGGGTGCTGTGTGTGTATATATGTGTGTGTGTGTGTGTAGGCAGATTAATTAAATTACATGAATTACATAATTACAATATGTTTGAAGGGATTGTGTGTGGGGGAGGCATATTAATTAAATTACATTAAATATGTGTAACGGATCGACGGGCACCCCGACTGTGTACCTCCGTTGAAGGATGCTCCTAGTGCTTCCTGAGGGCTCCAAGTACTCCAGCCGACACCATAACCACCGTAGACTCCTTCAGAGAGCAAGTCAGGAACAAGAGCTTAGTGGTGATATAGCAAGGGAGTATGACTAGCAAAGCAATCCATTGTAGCAGATTCCCCCAATAAGAGACGGCACTCCAAATTGAGGGTGAAGTAGAACTGCCAGAGCTGTTGGTTTATTGTTCTTAAATACACATTCTTACACATTAGTACCACCCCCAGAGTTTTGTAAAACAACCAATAAACACGTACAATACACTCAGACACTCCCACACAAAATCCTCCCCTCTGCCTGTGATACAATTACCTTACACAATGGGTTAATGTAATTATCACAGGCAGGAAAATACACAGTTTTACACAATATTCAAAACTTTAAAAGTATGCATCATATTCACATACAACTTACATTTTCAGCATACTCCAAATACAAACATACGTCAAAATCATACAAATTGGTCCAGTGGGTCAAAAGTTAGATTGAAGTCCTTTGTGACCAAATGAAGCATGGCTTTTCTACCCAAAATCGGTTCCACAGAGTCTTCTATCCTGGATATAATTGAGAAATAATCCAATTATCTCCAAGGACAGAGGTAAAACTCCATTAGCCACATGGTAGCAAAAGACAATAAAATACATAAATATACATAACTGTGCAGCTATTGCATAAAATAGGTACATTCAACATATCCCCAGTTATACGAATGGGCTCCATGGCATAGCTATCTGGGGTATCACTGTTCAAATAGGGAAAGTACCGAATGACCCGGCTTTCGGGTCTTTGCAGGGGAAAATCAAGCATTTCAACATGGGACCATAGTCACAGTGCAGGAGGCTGGCAATCAGTCTTCTCCAAGGCCCAGAGGCGAGGCTGGTTCCGCCACAATATGTATATATATATTTTTTCTATTTAAAAAGGAAACATTTTATCCCCCCTCCCTTCTAACCTGGTGAACCTAGTGTTGAGTCTGCAGCTGAGTTAGTTTGACATGGTATGTATTTGATAAAAATTTGCTGTTTTTTTGCTAATTACATTGTTCTTCCAAAAGAATTCCTGAATATCATACCTTAATAACCTGTATATTACTTCCCATCCACACAAATCGAGGTCTATAATTTCCTGAAAAAGGTTTTGAACCCTTTTTGAATATAGAAACCACATTCTCCAATCCTCTGGTACAATGCTGAAAGAAAAGAATACTGAAAGATTAAAAATAGTGTTTTTCTTATTTCCACACTTATATCCTTAAGTACTCATGAGTGATTGCCATCTGGCTCTGGGGCTGTGTTTACATTAAGTTTCTTTAGTTGCTGCAGCACCCTATTTTAAGTCATCCAGTCACAATTTTTCAGGGTTTTTTGTGTTTTCTTTTCTTTTTTCACAGCAATCATTTTTAAGCTCTTGCAATAAGTTATGCCTTCATATGTACTGAAGAAAAATATATTTTTTGAATCTCTGATTTCAGTGTACCTACACTTCTATTTTTGATTTTGTAGAATTTATTTACTTAAAAAAAAGTTTAGCTTATTCTCTTTGTCTATCACTTTCTCATTTTCTAGTTTAGCCTGTCCAAGCACATTTTTACAGGCATTATTGGCTATTTTATATAGGATACCTCTGATTTATCGGAAAAATCCCCTTGAGGATCGGTGACGGTCCTGAACCGTCATAATGGTATTACGTACTTACGGCATTGCTTCCAGTGTGGGGAGACTGCCTGACAACCTAGGCAGTCTCCCCTCGGCGAATTAAGACCCTGCGGCCATGTGACCCAAACATTTTTTTAAATCACCTCCCCTCCACGGTATTTTACATTTTTGAATTCCAATACATTTTAGATGTTTGGGTTTTTTATCCTGTTTGATAAAGTGCATTGAGACTGAGTGGCTAGGGTAACCTTTGATGATGTTCCAACAGTGCTCTGCCAGTCTAATTTTTAGGCATCTAGTGGTCATTCCTACATACTGGCGGCCACAAGGGTACTCCAGTAAGTATATGACATTGTTTGTGTGATGCCAGTCATTTTTAACTTTAACAACAAAAGCCAGATAGTGAAAAAAGTCATCAAGAAACACTGGCACGTCTTAAAACAGGATGAAATACTTAAAACGCTCATCCCAGACAAACTCAGTGTTATTTTAGAGGAGCACCAAATTTTAGAACTACTCTTACCAAAAACTATACAAAAGATTTAAAATGTAATAGATCCGTGGATTGCAGAACCACGGACCCACAAATCAAGTAAAAAAACACACACTTTACTTCTAATAATACTAACACATCATAAACCCATAAAAGACCTAATATGTTGTAACACAAAAAATGTCATATACTTACTGGAGTGCCCTTGTGGTATTGTCAATACTGTTTTCTTGTCTGTAACTGCATTCTTTGGTAAAAATGTTTTTACATTTTTCCTGTCCAATTAAAATTTTCATTTTTGTTTCCATAAAAAAATATACTATTTATGCATACTGACCTGAAAAATTCCCTAATTCTCCCTGCAAAACACTACGAGCAAAAAAAATGTAGACGTGCTTAAGTTAAATTAAATAAAATATAATTTTTTATCATAAGGATTACTGTCATTATTTTTCAAGTAAAGACAGTGATATAAAATGAGAATACTTCAAATAAGAAATGTAAAAGTAATATGTAAGGACAAATACTGATAAGTACGTTCAAAGGCACAACATATTTTGTCTGTAATCCCTGATACAGAGTGCCAGTATCTATTCCCATGTAAATGGCGCATATGCACTTGGCCATCACCTGATCTAACATAAAACATGGTTCATCAGACCAGGCCACATATTTCCTTGCTCCATGGTCCAGTTCTGACATAAAATCCCCAGTGAAGGTGTTTTTCAGAGTAGTCTGAGCTAAGCATTCCCACACTCAGCAGTGCCATGCACTGTGTGTTCTGACACCTATCATTGCCAGCATTAGGTTTTTCAGCAATTTGAGCTAAAGTAGCTTCATGTATGATCGGACCAGATGGACTAGCCTTGGGCACCTATGGCTCTGATGCCAGTTCACCAGTTGTCCTTCCTTGCACCACTTTTGACAGGTACTACCCACTCCAGATCTGGAACACCCCTCAAGACTTGACATTTTGGAGATACTCTAGCCCAGTTGTCTACCCATCACTAGTTGGTCCTTATCACAGTCACTCAGATATTTTGCTTGCCCATATTTCGAGTTTCCAACACATACAATTCAAGTTTTTTACTTATTGCCTGATGTATCAAAGTAATGTATCCAATGTCTGTTGTTGGTATTGGTGGTGGTGATGAACCCGGTGATGACAGTTCTGTTTCCCAAATCAAGAATGACTGCAAATCAAGAATGACATTTTTGGGCTTCTGTAAATTGGTTTTCTCAAGATTCTAGTATGTTGTGGTTCGGAAATCTGAATTTCAGCTGATTACCTAATCAGCTGGATTAAGCAAAATTGCAATTTAGCCTGCAATGAATCGCTAAGTGTAACATACAGCACCTAAGGAGTTCCGGGTCTGTCAAGAAAAACTTACCCTAAATGTTTTGGTTCCTATGGCCACTGTGAAAATGAATGGTTAATTTGTTCCACTAGTAGCTAACAATTACTATGTATAAATCCATGCACAACAATCTTTGAGAGGAAAGGCACATAACATTATTTCCTTCTGCTAAGTCTGATTGACAGCACAGGAAATTAACAATGTGAAAAAAGACAGATCTTATTTATACCTTGAGTTGACTACATACTAGCTTTTCACTAATCAATAAGTAAGCTGTTTACTCTATTGCTGTAGGAAACAAATGCAACAACAAAATAAAAATACACAGTTGTATTTTTACAACAGTAAAAACTAGCAAAGCAAAGAAAAAATCACAATGTAAAATGTAGTTTATAATAAACCTTCTACTGTCTATTCTAAAATGCAATCCTTTCCAGACCCTATTGGGAGCAAAATTATTTCTAAAAATGCATGATTTCCAAAATGCTAACTAAAAGAGGTAATCTGTTAATGTATAATTGTTTTACTATTCAAGGGTTAAAAAATATTTTTTTGCACGTTTTTATATCATGTGTTGACATTATTACATGATTTATTTCAGCAGTTGTGATTCCCATTTATTTAATTGGCAGGTTAATGAAATAATCCATGTAATATATATTGTATTCCTTATTTATTTACGTGTCTCTTGTAAATACGTTATTGCTATTTTGCTGTATTTCTAAAGTTCTTGTTCCCTCTCACCTTGCAGTAAATAACTAACCTAGTCTTTAGCTTATTTGTTATAAGAGCCTGATTTTCATGTACATTGTTTAAATATGGATTCTAGCTACTTATGGTTTAGTCTGTAACTGAGCCAGTAGCCACGCTGGATATAATTATTACTGCGGGCTATCCTTTGCTCAGTGCTGCTTAGCAACCGTATTAGCTCAGTTACTATAAGACATTTTGTTTGCGTTTCACTGTGCGTTTCACACACTCAACACTCAGTCCAATTATTTATTAGCAGTGTGTTCAATAAAATATGTTTACATTAAAACAAAATCCGTGAATACTCGTCTGCATCTATTTTATGTGCCTGGCCATAGAGATATCACTAGAGATTTGTATCATTAATTATGTGCGTGAGAACTCTGCACCTGTTATGCTACTAGGGTTTTTAGAATTGGAACTCAACTGCAGCTTGTAGAACTCCTTAATTGCAATAGTGAAGAAACAGAGAATCTTTAAATTATCAATACTGTAGCTTTAAGAAAAGAGAGGATTGCTGGCAATTAGAGAATCAAACAAAGTTTTAATGATTGTGATAAACTTAGGTGAAAAGCATATAGGTAATAATTCAATAAGAAGAAATCGCTGGTTATAGCAAACAATACAAAGTTTATCAATAAGTATTTCCTCAGAGATGTATTGAATAATATACTTTAGGTTAATAGGAATAATCTTCAATAGAAATAGTATGCAGGTAGCAGAGAATATTTGCAAAGCAAGAAGCAGTTCATAGTGGTTAAGCTTGATGGGAGTTATCCTTAATATACTTAGTGTGTATGCAGTAGAGAGGATTTGAGCAAGCAAGAAACAGTTCATTAATAACTGAGATTCCATATAATAAATTGGAAGTTATACTTAAGATTAATGTGAGTTGTCCTCCAAGAGATCTGTATTAGAGTCCACTTGTTTAATGGTAAAGTGTCCGTTCTCCAGTAATCCTCTAGCGCAGTGATGGCGAACCTTTTTGAGCCCTAGTGCCCAAACCGCAATACATGCCAACTTTTTTTTCCTCAAAGTGCCAACACAGCAATTAAACCTGAATACTGAGGTTTAAGTTTAGAAAAAATAACTTGTACAGTTGTCCAAACTAATTAACAACTTTTGTTTTAAAAGAACACAACAACAGAGAGTTCAATGATACAAATTTTAAGTAATGGATAAAATTAAGCTTATATTTATTAGTATCTCCAACAACTGCAATACATACACACACAGACTTCTGAATACATAGACTGCTGAATACACACACACATACACACACACACACACAGTCTGCTGAGTACACACACACAGACTGCTGAATACATACACACAGACTGCTGAATACTTACACACACACAGTCCACTGAATACACACACTGCTGAGTACACACAGACTGCTGAATACATACACAGACTGCTGAATAGACATACACACAGTCTGCTGAATACACATACACACACACAGTCTGCTGTACACATACACAGACTGCTGAATACACACACACAGGCTGCTGAGTACACACACACACACACACACACACACACACAGACTGCTGAGTACACACAGTCTGCTGAATACATACACACACAGTCCACTGAATACACACACACAGTCCACTGAATACACACACTGCTGAGTACACACATACTGCTGAATACATACACACAGACTGCTGAATACACACACACAGACTGCTGAATGCATACACACACACACACACACACACACAGATTGCTGAATACACGCACACATACTGCTTTGAGGGGTGCAGTGTATGTGTTTGTGTGTGGGGTGCTGTGTGTGGTGTGCTGTGTGTGAGGGTTACTGTGTGTCTGAGGGGTGCTGTGTGTCTGTGTGAGGGGTGCTGTGTGTGTGTTTGAGGTGTGTGTGTGTGAGGGGTGCTGTGCTGTGTGGGGAGGTAGGGGTGCTGTGCTGCATGGAGGGTAGGGGTGTTGTGCTGTGTGGGGGTAGCGGTGATGTGCTGTGGGGGTAGGGGTGCTGTCTGTGTGTTGGGTAGGGGAGCTGGTAAGTACAGTAGGGAGCAGCTCTCCTGTCCTCCCTCCCGCCTGCGAGATGCTGTGTGACATGGAAGCAGAGTAGGCGCCGGCCGTTTTGGGCAGGTGCCTACTCTGCATTGATGGCAAACTTATGGCCGCGTGCCCACAGAGAGGGCCTGGCGTGCCACCTGTTGCACACGTGCCATAGGTTCGCCATCACTGCTCTAGCGGATGAAGCATAATCCTTTTATCTTCAAAGGTTTAGGAAGGCTTGTCAGAGAAGCTTGTGGAGCCAGCGTCTATACCCGGAAGTAGGTCCCACAATCACCAAGCGCTTTCTCTCTGGCGCAGTCTCTCTAAGTAGTGTCAGAGAGCCGCGTCAGAAGGGGGCAGGGCCGGCTTCGCATAGCATGAATGCCGAACCCGGAAGAGATACCGCATGACAGCACCCCTAAAAATAAATGCATGTGTATACATTCTTAATGTTTTGGCCTGTGACATTATCCCTTTCCCGAACAATTTTCCTGTCTCCTGTCTCTTATAATAAATACCTAATTACCAACTTTGTGCCATCTGCTGTTATTATTAACCCTACTATTAACTGCTGCCAAATTTATACCCCTCCTGTGCAACTGCAGTAAGATTTTACTTGATGGAGGCACCTTAGGCACACCAGAGCTTACATTTCATTCCTGAGATCATTGGGAACAAATACATGGGATACAGTCGCATCTTGGAGGATCTCAAGACACTGTATGGAAGGATGTAGGCATACTGCAGTGGGAGCTGACTGAGTAGAGTCACACCTGAGTTTACATTAGAATGCTATCATGTATATTAGTGTAAATAACTTCACATGTATTGCACAAAGGGATATAGTTACTCGACTATTTGGTATTCAGCCAAATTATGATAAATCAGCATTTGCACTAATCGCTTGTTTGTTAATTTTGTATCTCCAAAGCGCTACGCAGATGAATATTGTTCCATTCTTGGTGCCAAAAAGGGGGACATAATGGTGATGAAGCTTATATTTTTATTTATTTTTATTTTTATTTACTTCAAGGGAGAGCAAATAAGCAACTTGATGTGCCATGATGGACAAGAGGTGAGCCCAGTCATTTTTCATCTCCTGTCAAATCAAGAGGTGGAGATAGATATATCTTAATTAATAACAGTTTAATTGATTCTAGTGTGAGACTGTTGGTTAGATTATTGCAGTGTGTGGCCACTGACACTTACAACAGCATAGATTCACTGATTGAAAATGTAATATTGTTTGGGTTTTTTTTTTAACTGGTTTTGTAAATATGTTCAGTCCAGTGTGCGCTTTGCAAGTGTATGTGAATACACCAGACTGAACACACTCAAAAAAAAAATCTTTATAAAAACAAAAAACAAACACTAAATCAGTTAATCAAAGTTGGTGTGTCAGTGGCTAGGCTAGGTTGAGTTTCTTAAAGTCAAACACAATAACATTACAGTAGTTTCTGAATAAAGATGTATTACACATCCATATTCTAGAATTATTCTAGTAATTAAAACAAACATATCTTCGTCAATGTTGTGTTCTCCTAATCCCTCAAAGAAATTCATAAAGTGCTCCCTAACCTACCATCAGCAGTAGTGCCTTTGCCTCTCAGAGTCTTAACAACTCTTCCTCAGCCATTGGGACCGCTGAAACGTTCTCCATCCCTGACACCACCAGGATATTGTAGCCATTTTTCCATTGCACCAAATTATTAGACACATTAGGTTAAAAGTGCTCAACAGTTTATGTTATCTTTGTGTAAATAAAACATATCTGTTCTCGCTCTCCATTCTCAGATTTCCTGTCCAAAGTGGGTTAACCCCTTTTCAAAAAGGGAAAAAAGTATTTGTTTCACAATTTTTCTTATAATAAGAAATTAAATAAAACCAACTATATAAAATAACTCAAAATACATTTGTCAGTCCAGATTGTTAAAAATTAAATATATCTAGGTTCTAAATTAAATTTTGTTAGTTAACGCTAACTCTATACCAACACTCAAATCTATACCAACCATAACCCTTACCCTTTGCTTACATTAACACTAACTGTATACCTACTCAAACCTTACTCTTAAATGTAATGCTACACTATCTCTAACCCTAAAAAAATCCCAGCATTAGCCCATAACTTACCACAGCATTAACTATATACTAACGCTAATCCTAACCCTACAGCTAGCTCTAACTTTACTGCTAACTCTAACTGTATCGCTACCACTACCCCTTCCCCTAACCCTACAATTACCTCTCCCCCTTAGTCCTAAGAAAACCCTTCTGCTAATATCAGTACTGATATCAGCAGATGGACTTCCTAGATAAAACTATAGAGAGTGGTATGTTGCCACTATCTCTTGGCTTTTTTCACTATTACAGATAATGAAGCATGCGTTTCCAGCCAATTACAATCTGATTGATTCTGGGCAGCTGGCAAATCCCATTTTTGATCACAATTGGCTTGAAACATGCAGGGAGACCGTGTTCTGACTGTTAGGGTTTTCCTTCAGCAGTCCTAGAATTAACGCAACTGTGCTAATTACTCAGCTGTGGTGTTCTCAATGTATTTATGCAAAACAGACTTTTAGTACTGCATACAGCTCATCAGTCAGTCTGGAGCTACAGAAAATAGAAATGAGCCCAAGGTATTGATTGTAATGTGGTTCTTCTTGGTGTGACATCATTGTCATGGAGTTACAGCATTTACTGTGTGCTGTTTGCATATGTCTGCTTAAAGTAAAGCTTTTTTTTTGTTTATTTGGAGTATTATGAGTGTATGCTTTAATACTTGAGAAATCTACCTGTATATCTGTGCACTATACTGATGCCATACATTATAAGGACGATATACAATATTTTCCAGGACTGCTTTTTTCTCAATCCAGTCATACTCTTATGTTAACTGAAACATCAGCTCTGTAAATGTCTGAGCTAGAATTCCCATGATACTTAACCAGTCCTTAAAGATGTAGTTTAAGCATGGTAACCAGTACAGCCTGCTGTAGTGGTTATGGTGCCATGAGTTAAGTAGCTGCGGAGACTGATTCATAGTGAAAGCAAGAGTGGCATCCCCAGTTTTTCTTGTAATAATAATAATAATAATAATAAATCTATTTACATGGTAAGGAATAATGGTAATCCCAAGCAGAAAATGAAGAGGGGTACGGGAAATGGTTGTGTTCCCCATTCCAACATTAGCAGTAGTGCCATGTCATTAGTCATGAGGACTGCTGAAAGTTCTGTCTTCACCACTATGGTCATGGGATTGCCAGCATTTTTGTTATATCTGATTCGCCACATAGGAGCAATATCACATGCAACGTCACTGGACCTAGGTCAAATGCGAAGGTTTAGTCTTATTGACCCCTTTTGCTATAGGCAGAAATCAGTTAAGCATTGAGCACAGCTCACCAGTCAGCTTTGGGCCACTAATTGTGGCCATAGCTGACAGAGGAAAAATCCAGGTGTGGATAGATACCTGGAGCATACTAGCACCAACAGGGATTTAGCCTTCAATAGCATTTCAGTGCTGACATAGTTCAATGTCTTATTATTATTATTATTATTTTATTATTTATATAGCGCCAACAAATTCCGTAGTGCTTATCAAATGCTACTCATTCATGTTCCACTCCTGAATAGCTTGTGATATATGATTTGAGAAATGGAGACTGCTGGGGCTATGAGAGGAGATTTAAAATGTTCATGCAACTTCCATCAATATGAACTGCCCAGCAAAATTAGTTGTTCACAGAGATTGCAGACGTCACTAATACTAATGACAAATGGTGTGTGTTATCAATGTCATGAGCACTGTCTCATTTCACTCTGTGGTCATTTGTAAAAACTTCCAGTGTCAACACAGATACTCATCATAATCTTGTAGCCTTGTGTGCCTAAATAGCTACACATTTATGGAAATACCAGAGACAAGTCAACAGTAAATGCAGACCAAGAATCTTCATAAATTTTCTTGTGCTGTACTTTACAGACACAGGGTATTTCCCATAGTATAATGCACTTCTGCAGGACTTTGCTCATAGGATGCTCTGGAGGGGCATCAAACCTAGTGGGTAGGAACACGTACCCTCTCAGGCCCCATCCTCTTGCATTGGCATGTTCTGCCTTTAAAAAGAACAGATATTTTTTATTTACATATCATAATGCTAACATAAAGTGTTGGGGATGTTTAACCTGTAATGGGAAGCAAGTCTCTGCTCACAAAAACAGGGTATGCGGGACAGGTATGTTGTGCACCAAATGTTACCCCCGCTGAAAACATGATTGATGCTCTCAGCAGGAGTCAGTGACAACGGAAATAAATTAAATTATGAGCCTTTAAAAGTATTAAATTAAGAAACACTTTATAGTATAACATGAGGAAAAGCAGGTGGCTAGAAAACTTTTAACCTACATCTGTCATAAGAGGTAAGAACTGTTTTTTTATAATTTATCAGGGTCCCAACTCAAACTTGCCATCACCTCACTTACTCACCGCAAGAAGCTCCTGCAATGAGTAAGTCCTGCCATGCAGGGTTGCACTATTGGCTGAGAGCATTAGCTGAATGTTCTCAGCCAGTGAGCATGGCCCTTCATTGCTGGGTTAGCTCAAAGACCTGTGCTTCCATTTGCAGGATAGGTGATAACAGGCATCCAGCTGGACTTAGGTAAGTAATCAAATCATTCTTAAACAGTTTGACTACTTAGTCTTGGAGGGCACAATAACTACTACAGTGAGCTGTAGTGTAAAAGGTCAATGTGATGAATCTAGAGTGGTGGAAATTGAATTACCTGGGTGTAAGCAGGGTTGGAGAAGACAAAGTATCTTGAGATGGGTAAGAATGAGGATAAGTGGTTAAGAAATGGTTAATGTGTGAGAAGATTCAGTTCTGCTGTACCATTTTTATGACAATGAAAAAAACTCTCAGGACAGATGAATTTCAGCCACTTGTTGGTTTGGCTCAGCAGAATTTATGTACCATAACCTGATTCAGAAAACAAATCAGATGAACCAAAAGGGCATGATCAATGTATTGCAAAATGTATACATAATATTAATATTACAAGCATTTTCCTGCAATTTGGTTCACTGATCAAGTGAGTAAAAGTAACCAACAAAGGGATAACAGGAGAGCAGTAAAAACAAATCTGTATAATATATAAATATAGATTTTATTTTGTTTTACTGCTCCTAGATTTGTTCCTCTTTTGGTAACTTCTCACTTGATCTCTGAAACAAATTATGTTCAGGGACGTTTCCATAGCCATCAATCATCTTTTACCCCATTAGTCATCCATTTATTTATTTTTTTGCACCATGTGCAAAATTCAGAATCATAGAATAATAGAATGTGACGGTAGATAAAAACCATTTGGCCCATCTAGTTTGTCCAGTTTTCTAAATACTTTCATTAGTCCCTGGCCTTATCTTATAGCTAGGATAGCCTTATGCCTATCCAATGGATACTTAAACTCCTTTACTGTGTTAATCTCTACCATTTCAACTGGAAGGCTATTTAATGCATCCATTACCCTCTCAGTAAAGTAATACTTCCTGAAATTATTTTTAAACCCTTGCCCCGCTAATCTAAGTCTAATGTCCTCGTGTTGTGGTAGTTTTTCTTCTTTTAAACAGTCTCCTCCTTTACTGTGTTGATTCCCTTTATGTATTTAAATGTCTCTATCATATCCCCCCATCTCATCTTTCCTCCAATCAATACATGTTAAGATCCTTTAACCTTTCCTGATAAGTTTAATCCTGCAATCCGTGAACCAGTTTAGTAGCCCTTCTCTGAACTCTCTCTAAAGTATCAATATCCTTCTGAAGATACGGTCTCCAGTACTGCGTACAATACTCCAAGTGAGGTCTCACCAGTTTTCAGTACAATTGCATGAGCACTTCCCTCTTTCTACTGCTAATATCTCTCCCTATACAACCAAGCATTATGCTAGCATTTCCAGCTGCTCTATTACATTGTCTGCCTACCTTTAAGTCATCAGAAATAATTACTCCTAAATCCCTTTCCTCAGATGTTGAGGTTAGTGTTGTATCAAATATTTTATACTCTGTCCATGGATTTTTACATCCAAGATGCATTATCTTGCACTTATCCACATTAAATGCCAGTTGCCACCGCTCTGACCATTGAAGGAATGAATCATGAATCAAAATGAACATGCTTGGCCATTGCACATTTCAGTTTTTCATGATTCAGCTATATTTTGGCTCAAAGTTCAGAAGTTAGACTGATCATCTGATCAGCCCAAATTCAGATAAAATGCAGTTCAAACAGAAATGCAACTTCCAATCTAGTGGGAACAGTCTGAATCACGATTGGTGACTGACTGCATGGAATGCGGTTAACACTGAGATGGGCCTACACGAGAATACACAAGGTTAAATTTGCTGTGTGGAAGACTAAGATGTGAATTACAAGGGCCAACATGAAAAGGGATAAATGGCTTACATTTAACCACAATTAATTTGCTATTTTAGATTGTGTTCCATAAATCAAAATACGTTTTACTTATATACCATATGTTTTGTCAATGTTTCAGTCCTCAAACAGACTTTCAAAAAAAGAAAAAAGATAATCCAGTGCACTCCATTCCAGGGCCCTACTTAGCCTTGTACTGCAGAGAACTCTAGATGGTAACTTCTCACTTGATCTCTGAAGCAGAAACTAGGCTGGTATTGTAGGACTTGCCAAAGATGGGGTACATTGACGTTGTGGCAGGCTTATGCAATGTATGATCATATAATGTAACTAAACCCCCATTATTTTTTGCCTGGATTAGGTGATTTAAAAAAAACTTTAAAAAAACGAACTAAATCTGTCAGCACTGACGTTGCTGTTTAGTGGATAAGGGAGTGCGCTGGATTTTCTTTTTTTATTGTATAAATTGGCTCCCAGCAGCACCCTTTTTATGCACATTCAGGTGAGTGTAGCCAGCCCCCTGTTTTCCCAAACAGACTTTCATCAGGACAAATAAAGGAATGAAAAAACAAGGTTTTAATAGCCCAAGACACCCCCCCCCCCCAAGTGACAGATATACTAACAGACAGTGAGGCTGGAGCCCAGGTGATATCTAATCATAGCAACCTGTGCATAGAGACGCTATACCAATCCCACACCCCATGTGCCCCTGTAGACATAACAAGTGGAGATAAAAAAAAAAAAAGCTTTAAAAAAGTGAATAGATATGTACAAACCTGACTTCCACCAATGGAACATTAAATTTATATATATTCACCACATGAGATAATGACAAAGTGAAAAATATACATATATAATAGACCCAACACTGGGAGGAAAAATCAATCGCAGACATAACTAATCAATACATGATTTTCTGGTTAAACATAAGGAAACAGCTTGCATATAGGCATATTAAGAAATTGAAATACTGTAGAATATTTCCATAAGCAAAAAAAAAAAATCAATTAAAAAAAAATCAATAGCAGGCATGATCAATAAATGCATATAAACTACAGATATCATATAGGCATAATGAGTAAATGCATAAATCACTGTAGGAAATCTCAAAATGTACATAGGCTGAGGATACTGAAATAAATACAATGTATAACAGTGTAAGCAAACATCAAGCCACATGATAAAGAAATATCTGAACTATGAAAACAAAACAAATATTGCAAACATAACATCACAAGTTTGCTATCACAGCATAACATCATATAGCTCAACAGGGCACCAGCGACCTAGCTGTGGCAACAAATTCCTAAATACATGAATCTCTACAAAAATATGTAATATTTCTGGCTACAGGCAAGATAAATGAAATAGTTGAATTAAAAAATTCCAGAAAAGGACCAGCTATCCTTTATCTCTTGGGAATATTGCAATGAAAAGGATTAAACTCATACAAGCCCCAGGGGGCTACCGTTCCCTGACTAAAATCCAAAAAGCCTCCTGTCAAAATATGTCATTGTCTCTGTCACCCCGTCTCGGAGAGGATGGAATGTGATCAATGCTGCTAAACTTTAGCGAGGCTGGTGGATGCCCAGCTTCAGTGCCTAGCTACAGGGGTAGCAATATCCAAGTCCCATGGACCAGCGATTATTTTCAATGTTCTCTGAGTTGATTATTGGTCCTGAAGCAAGAGTGGTGACTGGCTGCACTGAATGGGGTTAAATCAGACATGAGACTACACGAGGGTACATGAGGTTCAATTTGCTGTATGGAAGATGTGAATTACGGGGGTTAAGAGGAAAAGGGATGTATGACTTATATCTAATTTAGTATGTCAATGAGTGCATCAACAACAATTTCTATGTTAGAAGCTGTCTGAGCAGCACATTATGAAGTTACAATATTTTATTTTCAAACATTGCTCAGGCATGATCAACGGTGGCTGGAATTTAAAATGCTTGATCCTGCCATAGGCAATACAATTCTCTAAAATAAGATTTATTTTTGTGTGTGTGTGTGTGTGTGTACACATTGTACTTTCAAAATAATGTAATAATAATAATAACTAAAAATAATCTGCCAAGTGCAGAACATTTGTGAGTTGACATCTACAATCTCTGTTACGTATATTTCTTCACCTCGAATATGTCAGGTGTGTCTGGTTGTAGAGATATTGCTGCCTTTCATTCCCTTGATGCTGGATGTACCTGCAGTAGAAGCTATGTGTGCGCGCGCGTGTGTTTGTGTGTGTGTGTGTGTGTGTGTATACACGATGTCGGTCACTATCCCCTCTCTCAGACAGCTATCTCCACTCTATCCACTTAGCGTTCCTCTCAGCACCTCGGACAGCTCCCGGAGAACTGCTCATTCATTGCTGTCAATCTAAGGACGTGACGAGACAGCACAACCAATACCAGTTCACATTGTGCTCTAAAGAAAAAAAAAAACCTCAGATTAATATTATGAGAGGCGGGACTCACTCATCTCTACAACAGCAGCTCTTATTACGTTCTAGCTGAATTTTTCAAGGGAGAGAGATATAAAAAAACAAAACATCCAGGTAGTAAGGAAGGAGCCAAGGCAGGAAAGTGTCAGATAGACTTCACAAAGGCTTGTGGCGTGCTGTTTGCACTGAGCATCTCCTGCACTGGACCTGTTCATAGAAGTGCTGTCTGTCTCACCCCCCACAAAATAACAGGTCTCCCTATATCAAGGGCGTTTGTTACATCTAGCCTCCTCTCTTTCCCATCGCTGTGTGTAGATTCTAAACAGTGCTATGGAGCAAGAGAAATATTTGCCAGAGCTGATGGCAGAGAAGGATACCTTGGATCCATCTTTTGTTCACGCTATGCGCCTCTTAGCTGAAGGTAAGGGGACTTCCAGTCCAGTGTGTGGGTGGTTTGTTGCTATGAGCAGTAATGCTTGCTTTTAACCCTTGAAGTGCTGGGGAGTTTCAAGTGGCCCACTCCTCTAGCACTCAGTGTTAAAGATACATTTTGTTTCTAGAATGTTTGGTTGCAGCATGCAATATTTTGCCACAGATCTGGAGGAATTTGCAGCAAAGGCAGGCAACTTTGTGAAAGTATAAATATACGCAAATCAAAGATGATATGGAAATCGAATCAGATGTGTCCAGCACTATCAAAACGCAAGATCTCAAGCATACAGCACTCACTGCATTAAATATGAATGAAGGAACTGTTAGTTTGGAAACTAATCGATGCTTTTTCTTGTGTTCATCTCTGATTAGTAGAATGCTTTCTGGTAGTCATAATGTTTGATTAAAGACTTTGTTAAGCTGGGGGTTTAATTGAAGCCTAGGTTGTGTTGGGAATTTTTTTTTTTATTCTGCTGGTTCTATTATTCGTTTTTGGGGTGAATTGTTTATGACAGAGGACTGCAGAGAGTGTCAGTCATGCTTTCTTTTCATAATCACTTATTTCGAGTCTGCTACAGACTTTCTAGTCTCTACATTGTGCTCACAATTATTTCAAGGCATGGTTTCAGTTTAAGGAAATCGCTTAACAGCTGTTATACTGAAATTGCAAATGCTGCTCGTTTGTTCTTACTTGTTTCAGTAAATAATATCACACGACTGCTTATTTCCCTTTTTCACACTGTAAATAGTTTCATCAATTTTACAACTTTTGCAAGTAATAGTCAAACTGAATTTTTATGAAGCCATATGATTCCAATGACATAGTTAAAAGTCAGATTTTTTTTCTGGTCTTTTTTTCATTACTAATTTCTTACAACCATAAGAAAGTAAGGCGGATGAGGATGAATCCCCACATCTCATTTCATAGATCCTTAAAAGGATGTCTCAAACTCAGAGGTGAGGTGAAAGTTTAATCAGGTCCCTACAGATTCCATGCTCTCACTCCTCCTGAGAGAAAGAGAAAGGGAAACATGCTGATGCTGCTGTGTTGACTTGCTGGAGGAAAGACAAGTCAGTTAAGAAACCTCCAGAACTTGGACATGCTACTAGTGTGGCAGGTGATGTGGACATTCACCAACTGTAGATAAGGACTGATTGTGAGGCAGACACACACTCATATTAGCACTATCCTGTACCAGCCGACTGTACTCTTACTCCAACTGTTCCCCAACTTTCACTATGTTGCCCAGGCCCACTCCACTGCAACTCCCACTAACCTGCCCCAGCCTACTCTACCCCAACTCCTACTAACTTGCCCCCAGCCATGATATATCAGCTCTCACTATCCTGCCATAACATCCAATATTCTGCCCCAGCCAACTCTGCCTCAGAAATCCTGCCCATCCCACTACAGCTCCCAATGTACTGGTCCAGCCCACTCTACTCCAAGTCCCACTAAAACTTCCACTATCCTACCCCAACACTCTCTGCCTAGACTCCAACTATACTGCCCTAGCCCACCTTCATCTCTCGCTATTCTACCATAATGCCCACCATCCTACATCAACTCCCATTATCTTGCTCTGGAGGTTTCTTATCTGGCTTGTCTTTCCTCCAAAAAACTCCCCAAATTTTTCCCCAGCTCACTCTACCTCAATGCCTACTATCTTACCTCAACGCTCACTATCCTGCCTGAACTGATTGTACCCCATCTCTCACTATCCAGCCATAACTCCAAATATCATGCAGTAGCCCACTCTAGCCCATTTCTCATTAGTCTACTATGATGCCCAGTATCCAGCTCACGTTAGCTGACCCAATCCCCCAAAATCTTTCCTAATGCCACTTTACGCAAAATTATATTTTCTTGTCCCAGTTCTGCTCTGCCCTACTGCCACCATCACTACTGATTACTCTACCTTAAATCACACTTTGCTGCCCCAGCCCAACTCCCACTGTCCAGTTACTGCCCCACTCCTGCAATGCATTCTGCAGCAAGTGCCACAACTTTCATTATCCTACCAAAGCCCAAAGTCCCACTGTCATTCTGTTACAACATCAGTTTACCTAACCACTTTACCTCAACTTCCATGAGGCTGCCTTCTCTTCCTCAACTACCACTAACTTCATCCTACCCATTTCCACCCCTCTAAAAATCTCATGATCCAGAATACTAAGACAACAAACAACTCTCCCTGCCTCTCTTACCACTGCCAGATGCTCACGTATCTTCCATTACCCATATCCAAGTGCCCAATATTTGTCAGAGAAACAATAAATAAACCACATCAAACATAAACTGCCTGTGACAAATTATTTATTGATAATAAAAATAATAATTATAATAATAATAATGATGATATTTATATAGTGCCAGCATACTCTGCAACACTTCAAAATTATAGAATAGGGATATCTGACAACAAGTAATTGACATACAAAATATTAACAGACACAAGAGGTCAAGACACAAACAAACTTGCAGTCTATGAGGAATGTGTCAAAATAAGCTGAAAAAGGCGTCATTACTTCCACGGATGGACTTGCACTCCACGGAGATCCCTGGATTCCCATGTACTGACCCTTTGATGCAAGCTATATGTATGCTTGCTAATGGTGGCTAGTATTTTTTAGTCATGGCAAGTAGCACAGAGTATGAAATGTTGAGCCCTGTTAATTTTACATATGCAGGTATACATGCAGAGTGTTTTTATTTGTTCTACATTTTGAAACTCTGTTTCACCTATTAGTGATAATGTATGTTTTATATATAAGGTATGTATGGTGCGCATTTTTTAATCACTGATGGACAGTGTCACTGCTATTGGTTAAAAACAATGTTAATGTAATTGAATTACATTCCAGCAGGGGGTGCATGTGCTTTGTGCGAATGTTGTATGCACATTTATGGCATCCTTAGAGGGTGATTAATTCCAAACAAACATTTAAACATGGATGCTGAAATGATATATGGGATAGGTCATATAGTAGGTTATAGTAGATTTTATTATCACATTTCTTGATTTTTGTGGTTTCATTCTTTATTGTAAACACATTCTTACTTTTATTATTTTAGGAATTAATAATTATCTGTGGCTTGACTTTTTATTATTAAAGGTTGAATATAATTGGAGAAACTCATTTAAAATTATTTTTCTTTATTCTACTATAGCAAAGACCCTGGCACATTGTATAAGGGTGGCAAAAATTTAGCTGGAGCTGTAATGCAGCATATTTTGTTTTACTAACAAAGGTTGTTGAAGCATAACAAGGACACTAACACTGTGTGTATAACAAGGATCAGCACAATTCCATTACATTTTTCCTTTTCTTGTGTTAATAAGAATTATTTAGAATTTCTCTTTTGTTAGATGCAATTGTAGTCAAACCCAAAGACAGGATAGCATATGGGAACACTAAAATATATTGTCTCTGCATTGATTGCATTTTACATATAAAACTTTAGTCTGCCTTTTTCAATATCCATGAAATACATCTTTGTGTTTATTTACATATATAAATTATATCTGTGTGTGCGTGTGTGCGTGTGTGCGTGCATGCATGTTTGTATGTATGTGTGCCTGTATATATATATATATATATATCATTTTTTTCAGAGATTTTGCTGTATAACGCGTATCAAGCCTAATGTGTATTTTATCCAACAGTCTATTATAATAATGATTACAGGTTTTAGTATATCATTTATCACACAAACTTTAAGTTCAGTATGCAATTAGGTAGTCCCGTTTATTTGGTATTATTATTTGTGATCTCACAATACAGTTAAGTAATGCAAGGCCAATAGTTATAATTTAGAAATGTTATGTTGGTTTGTTTTGAAAGGTTATGGGTTAAATGTAATAAGTAATTAATAAGGCATGTGTTCGCTAAACTTACTCATAGCATCACAGAAGGTATCTGTGTGTTGACTATAAGCAAAACTCAGAGCAGTTATGAGTCAATGAAACCAAGTAATGTTCAATTTCGGTTTATCTTAATGTCATATAATACATAAAGTACCTTTATGATTAGCAGTGGTGTATATTCATATAAAGGAAAATATATACAAAACATGCTTAGAATGGTACTGACTTTTAAAGGTTTTTTTTTTGCAGGGGGAGGGTGGGAATAATATTCAAGTTGTGAATGTTGTAAATTTTTTTAATTTTATTTTTCCATATTAGCTATTTCATGTCATAATTTTGGCGATTTGATTATTAATTTCCCGCAATTAAAATTTTTCCTTGTTACCATCAAGAATTACATAATTAAAAAAGGTGTCTTTTTTTCTCATTCTCAGCAAGAATACTTTATCCAGTATAGGAAATCATAACAGCTCTGATGAATCACATATCAAAATAAAATGTAACTATTTAAAATAGGAACCAATGAGGTATTATCTAAGGAAAAAATAAATTCCTTGGACTCATCATACATGTATTCGTTAAGGTCTATTCACAAAGGTCAAGATGTACAGGTTTTGAAAGCAATGGGTCTGGGGAAATACTTATGGAAAAACCTTGCAGTCTGCTTATTACTAAGGCAAGTCAGTAAGTGCCTATTGTACAATGTGGATATTCTCTATCCTGACCCAACTCATCTGAGCTGGTTAATTAACATTCATTAGCCAGCTCAGATGAGTTGGGTCAGGATAGAGAATATCCACATTGTAATTATTAAACAACTATTTATATGGATATGAAACATAGGCAAGTGACTTCTTCAGAGAACAGAATATCCAAGGTATTTAGCACGCTGCAACAGTTTTAGGATTTCATAATGTATTAATTGTGACATAATGAGGCTTATTCATGCAGCAGTTAGTGTGGTTAGTAGAGAACTGACTTGCAAAACATGGGCCAAAATTGGTGGACAAATATTACATATTTTGTTGACCTTCAGATTTGATTTTCCCTCTTGGCTTCATTCACCTACATTTTGGAAGTTAGATCTCAGTGAAGCACAATGTTTAGTAAATAGATCTCAAAATGGAAATTATAAGTCAAATATGGTTATGACTTTGATGCCCAAAAATCACAGCATAGATAGATGCATGTGCAGGTAGACAGACAGACAAACAGGCATTTAATATAATGATGCAGAGATTGTCCTCTGGGTCTCTCATCCATTTAGTTTGTGTTTGCTAGAATGAAGAGAAATACCCAGAGGTGATCCTCAGTCTAATATTGTGAAAGGATTTACTGCAGGATATTTATGAAAAGTGACATGGGAGCATCCTGAAACACTCCTTTAGTAGAAGAAAGGCGTAGAGATGTCCAGTGAACTTGGCATCAATTCAAGCTTTGACATTTCCACTTTCTACACTATGAGAATATTATTTTTTTTCTCTGATGTATCCAATTTACTTTGTGATCAAATCAAATAGTTAAGTATCTCAAAAAAAATGAAACATTTCAATTTCTTTTTTTAATGTTTTTATTTTCATTTTTTTCTATTTAACGTCTTGTTATTAAATTTGAATTTAAATGCTGTCACACCATTTAAACAGGCTTAAAGGAACACTTCAGACCCCTAGATCACTTTAGCTTGATGAAAAGTTTCATATGTGAAGAGTGTGTCCTCTTTATTTCATTTTGCAAAAAGTGCAGATTTCAGTAGAAATCAATACTGTTAAAATGAAAATGGTTATACCCCTTGGGTTTCAAGCAGACAATGGGTAATGTTACTTCCTGGTTTGTTAGCTCAGTGTAGCTAAACACAAGAGTCAACAATTGCTCAGAGCAACTGTTTTGCAAAGACTAATTGTTGAGCTGTGTTAGGAAGTCTGTCATTGGACAGCCACAGAAAGTCTGGGTTGGGTTAGCAGGGGAGTGTTTGCAAAGGCAAACAAGAGAACTGAATGTGTTGCAAGCTGTTTTTAGATACGATTAGGTCCAGAAATATTTGGACACTGACACCATTTTTAAATACTTTTGACTCAGTATGCCACCACAGTGGATTTGAAATGAAACAACCAAGATGGGGTTGAAGTGCAGACTTTCAGCTTTAAATCAAGGGATTGAACAAACGTATTGCAGGAAATGTTTAGGAATTGCAACCATTTTTCATGCACAGTCCCCTTTTATTAGGGCTCAAATGTAATTGGACACATGAACACAATAATATTAACCCCTTCAGGACGGGTGACGGACGAGGTCCGTCACACAGGGGAGACCCTTAACGACGGGTGACGGACCTCGTCCGTCACGCGGTAAAATTAACCCCGGATCGCCGCTATATCGCGGCGATCGCGGGGTTAATGGTGCTCCCGGTATGCCTCTGCATTAGAGGCATACCGGGAGCACCCGGTCAGGCTGCCCAGCACATGTGCTCGCTCTGACCGCAAGTCAGAGCGAGCACATGTGCTCTGTATACTCACCTACCGGCTCCCTGCACTTCCGGGTTCTGTGTGAAGTGCAGGGAGCCGGATCAGTGCTGATCCTGCCCCCTGCTGGAAAAAAAAATAAAGTTTATTTAAAGTCCCCCCCCCCTTACCCATTTTAATAAAAAAATTAACCCCTTCCCTGCCAATTGATCACTGACTACAGTGATCAATTGGCAGGGATTACATTTTACTATGATCTGATTATTTTTTTTTAACCCCTGAGGGTTAATTCTTTTTTTTTTAACCCTCAGGGGTTAAATTAATTAAATTAATTAATTAAATTATTTTTATATTATATATTTAGATAGCTGGGGTAGGTGGAAGTTAGTGGGGAATTGGGGGATTTGGCGTTAGGCTAACTAGGGGTTAACGTTAAAAAAAAGTTTTAAAAGAAACTTTAAAAAGTTAAAAATTAAGCTTAAAAAAAGTTTTAATAACATTTAAGTAATAAAAACAAAAAAACACACTTTACCTAGTCCAAATAAAAATTAACCCCTTCCCTGCCAGTCGATCACTGCCTACAGCGATCAAATAGAGATCACAGTATTATACTGTGATCTAATTTTTTTTAACCCCTGAGGATTAACTTTTATTTATTTTTTTTAACCCTCAGGGGTTCAATTTATTTAATTAATTAATTTAAATATTTTATAACTATATATTTTGCTAGCTGGGGTGGGTGGGAGTTATGGGAAAATGGGGAATTTACTGTTAGTGCTGCGTACTGCTAGTTAGGGGTTAACAGTAAAAAAAATAGCTTAGAAAAATGTTAAATCTGTAAAAAAGTTTTAAGAAAGTTTAGGAAAGTTTAAAAAAAATTTATAAGCAAAACAAAAGTTTAAAAACTAGTTTTTAAAAGTAAAAAAGTTATAAAAAGTAAAAAAATACATTTTAAAAACGCTCATTACCACTACACCTGGAACAAACTAGAGAAAAAATTATCCCACGCCAAGGTTCAAAATATGCCTTTTGAATTACCCCAGGGTGTATTCTTTAATAAATAGTATGTGTTTGTGGGGAAGTCTCAATAACCAACCGTCTAAACTATTCCAAATTGGAACATGGACACAGCGTAAAACTTCAAAGTTAGAAAAAAACTGAATGGCTGCGTCTCAAATGCGCCCCTTCAACATCCACATATACCTGGCAAAGGTACATACGGGGGTATTGCTGTACTCAGCCGACATAGCTGAGCAACATATGAAGTATTATACAGTCATAGTACACATAAGGTTTGCAAAATATGCTGCGCAAACTCACTTTGTATGTCAAAAAGGCAGAAAAAATGCTTATTACCACTACACTTGGTACAAGCTAGCGGAAAAATGATCCCACACTAAGGTTCAAAATATGCCTTTTGAAATACCCTGGGATGTCTTCTTTAAGAAATGGTATGGCTTTATGGGGAATTTGGATTATATAGCCTGGTAAAATACTCTAAAATGGGACATAGGCACAGCATAAAAATTCAAAGTTTGAAAAAAACTGGAATGGCTGTGTCCCAAATGTGCCCCTCCGATGTCCACACATACCTGGCAAAGGTACATACGGGGGTATTGCTGTACTCAGCCGACATAGCTGAGCAACATATGAAGTATTATACAGTCGTAGCACACATAAGGTTTGCAAAATATACTGTGCAAACTCACTTTGTATGTCAAAAAGGCAGAAAAAACGCTTATTACCACTACATCTGGTACAAGCTAGCGGAAAAATGATCCCACGCTAAGGTTCAAACTATACCTTTTGAAACACCCTGGGGTGTCTACTTTAAGAAATGGTAGGCCTTTGTGGGGTAGATTGAATTTAAAACCTGCGAAGATGCTTGGAAATTGCACATAGGCCCAGCGTCAAAATTCAAAGTTTGGTAAAAACGGATATGGCTTGGTCTCCTATATGGCACTGTAGCTTCACAAAATAGTGACAAAGACATTCATTGGGGGTGTATTTTTACTCAAAAGACTTAGCTGAGCATAATTTGGGAGGTTTGAACTTAGTGGCACATATGAAATATACAAAACGCCCAGCAAAAATGCAATCCGTATGTAAAAAATGCACAAAATAATTTTTTACCACATACTTTGGCATATATTGGTGAAAAAATGGGGGTATGTTAAGGCACAATATGCACCTTATGAGATACCCTGGAGTGTCTACTTTTACAAATGGTAGGCCTTTGTGGGGTTTTTTTGAACAGTCAAACTGTTATAATACCCCAAATGGAAGCTAAGGCTCATTAAATCCATCTCTCAAAATTCTACTGTGAATACTGTAAAGGACAGGTCTCCTATATGGCACTGTAGCTTCACGAAATAGTGCCAAAGACATTCATATGGGGTGTCATTTTACTCAGAAGACTTAGCTGAGCATAATTTGGGGGTTTGAACTTAGTGGCACATATGAAATATACAAAACGCCCAGCAAAAATGCAATCCGTATGTAAAAAATGCACAAAATAATTTTTTTACCACATACTTTGGCATATATTGGTGAAAAAATGGGGGTATGTTAAGGCACAATATGCACCTTATGAGATACCCTGGAGTGTCTACTTTTACAAATGGTAGGCCTTTGTGGGGGGTTTTTGAACAGTCAAACTGTTATAATACCCCAAATGGAAGCTAAGGCTCATTAAATCCATCTCTCAAAATTCTACTGTGAATACTGTAAAGGACAGGTCTCCTATATGGCACTGTAGCTTCACGAAATAGTGCCAAAGACATTCATATGGGGTGTCATTTTACTCAGAAGACTTAGCTGAGCATAATTTGGGGGTTTGAACTTAGTGGCACATATGAAATATACAAAACGCCCAGCAAAAATGCAATCCGTATGTAAAAAATGCACAAAAATTTTTTTTACCACATACTTTGTCATATATTGGTGAAAAAATGGGGGCATGTTAAGGCACAATATGCACCTTATAAGATACCCTGGAGTGTCTACTTTTACAAATGGTAGGCCTCTGTGGGGTTTTTTTGAACAGTCAAACTGTTATAATACCCCAAATGGAAGCTAAGGCTCATTAAATTCATCTCTCAAAATTCTACTGTGAATACTGAAAAGGACAGGTATCCTGTATGGCACTGTAACTTCACGAAATAGTGCAAAAGACATACAATGGGGGTGTCATTTTACTCAGCAGATGTAACTGAACACAAAATAAAACTTTGTACAGGAATAGCACACACCAACTTTACAAAATATACACGAGAATTTCTCTGTTATAAGTTTGTGTGCCAAAAACCAAAAAGAACACAATTTTACTCCAATATTTAGCAGAGGTTGGCGGTAATATGGCTACGTAGAAAGTGTCAAAACAACCTTAGGTAAATAGCCCGTGATGTCTACTTTATATAAATATATACTTTTGTGTGGCAATTTTGTTTTCTTTTATGGCTATTAAGCTTACAAGACAAACATACCAAATTCTAAAATCGCTCCACATTAAAATTTTATTTTACTCCTTGTGCTTTGTGACCTGTAACTACCAAAAAAAACTTAAAATCCCAGACACATTATATATTCTGTAAATCAGAACAAATAAATAAATTTATTTTTAATTACTTTCCTTAACCTGCACTAATTATGCACACATTATTATTGCAAAAACTGTAAAAAAAAACAATATTTTTCATTTTTTTTGCATTTTTCTGTATTTTTTTTATAATAAGTAAGCATTTATATATATATATGTTATATCAAATTAAAGCCCTTTCTGTCCTTTAAAAAACAGTATATAATATGTGTCGGTGCAATAAATGAGAGAGATGCAAATTGCAGTTGAACGCAAACAGCAAGAAAATGCAAAAATTGCTTGTGTCATTAAGCGTAAGTCAAGCTTCTGAAGCTGTGTCCTTAAGGGGTTAAAATGTACATTTTTAATACTTTGTCGAGAATCATTTGCTAGCAATGACGGCTTGAAGTCTGGAATGCATGGACATCACCAAACGTAGGGTTTACTCCTTTGTGATGCTTTGCCAGGCCTTTACTGTAGATTTCTTCAGTTCTTGTTTGTTGGTGGGTCTTTCTGCCTTAAGTTTTGTTTCCAGCTAGTGAAATGCATGATCGATCGAGTTGAGGTCAGATGACTGACTTGCCCATTGCACAATATTCCACTTGTTTGCCTTAAAAGAAACTCCTGGGTTGCTTTCTCAGTATGTTTTGGTTCATTGTCCATCTTTAAAGTGAAGTGCATTTCCAATCAACTTCGCTAAATTTAGCTGAATCTGAACAGACATTATATCCCTAAACACTTCAGAATTCATCCGGTTGCTTTTTTCTTTTGTCACCTCATCAATAAACACTAGTGACACAGTGTCATTGGAAGCCATGCATGCCCATGCCATTACACTCCCTCCACCGTATTTTACAGATGATATGGCGTGCTTCAGATTATGAACCGTCCCAAGCCTTCTCCATACTTTTTTCTTTCCATCATTGAGGTACAGGTTGATCTTAGTTTTCTGTGTCTAAAGAATGCTGTTCCAGAACTGGGCTGGCTTTTTCAGATGTTTACAGCAATGGTTTGCACCGTGTGGTGAACCCTTTGTATTTGCTCTTATGAAGTCTTCTCTTTATAGTAGACTTGGATGATTATATGCCTACCTTCTAGAGAGTGTTCTTCACTTGGTTGGATGTTGTGAATGGGTTTTTCTTTACCATGAAAAGGATCCTACAATCATCCATCACTGCTGTCTTCTTTTTCCCCCCACAATGTACTAAACTCTCTAAACTGTTGATTTGGTCATTCTTTCCCCCCCCAGAATGTACTAAACTGTCTAAACTGTTCATTTGGCCATTCTTAAAGTTTCTGCTATCTCTCTGGTGGATTTTTTTTTTTTTTGCAGCCTAAGGATAGCCTGTTTCACTTGCATTGAGAGCTCTTTTGATGGCATGTTGTGGGTTCACAGCAACAGCTTCCAAATGTGATTGCCACACATGGCATTAACTCAGGACCCTTTACCCTGCTTAATTTATGAACAAATATTGAAGCAATAGCTCAAACCTGTCCATGAAACAACTTTTTAGTCAATTTACTTTTGGTCTCTTGAAAAAGAGGGGGATACATATTAAAAAAAAAATAACTGTAATTTCTAAACCATTCCCCCAATTTAAATGTGATTACATCCAAATTAAAGCTGATTTGTTATTTAACATTAACTTGAATTTATTTTGAGAAACAGCCAAAATAGCAAAACTTGTGTCTATTACCAAATATATCCAGACCTAACTGTATACCCACAAAAACAAAATGCATAATTAAATGCATGCATGTTTTCATTTGGGGTATATCTACTAAACAGTGATTTTTATTTATTTTGTATTTGGGTAGTGAAGTGCCCATTTAACATTCTTTAATGTACTAAGCTATAACCTAGTAACACCAAGTGCCCTAAGCAATATTGTCTTTAATAAAATAATTTATGTATATTTCCTAACATATGTCTTATTTTCACCATGTAACACTGTATTAATATAAATGTAAATATAGTATAATTTACTGAGCTCCTATTATTATATTGTAACTGAATAAGTTATCATTGGCGCAATATGTCAAACCTATTTCATTTATACTGGAACTAAAGCCAACTATGCAGCCAAATGCTCATACATTTTCCAATGTTTTTTTTTTTTCTAATGTATTTATTATAATTGTATAATTGTAATAACATTGTCTTGAAATGTGGCTTCTCAATCACTGATTTGCACATTTTATAAATTAGATGTGTTAATTGAGGTACTGAATTAATTATGTGCATAAAATATATTGTTCAATTCCACCTCCAGCATGAAGATTGTTTTCATAGGGGTATATCCCTTTAACACAATGTTTTATTGAGTTTGTGACTGTTTTTTTACATTACTGTTTTGCTTTGTATTTTGCAAGCCTGTCTTCAACTCACCACACTTTGGTGTTTAAGAAATAAGCTTCAAAATTTCCATTTATCTTTTTTTCTTCTTTGTTTCCATTTGTGTGCTTAACACCCTTCCACCCAAGCATGCTTATACAGGAGTCAGAAGTTTTAGCCCTGTGTCGATGGATGCTTGATTTAATTTTGATGACAGAATGGAACCAGTTATAAAAATAACAAACTTTGAAAGTCATTAGGAGATTTACAAGCTCCAGTAAACTTGTTATAATGGGGTCATTATTGAATAATTCCTTAGGGAATATGCTGTGTGATTAAGGGTTACTTAAATGAGCCTTAGGGATTAAAGTTCAGCTTTAGGCAATACACCTTTTGATTAAGAGTTATTATTTTTTTTTTTTTTTAATGTTTGATTACATTTTCAAAAACAACAAATCAAATACATCAGTCACAATGACTGGTCCCAAAGAAAAGATTTTAAGCAAAAATGAGAAACAACCAAATCAAAGTTCTTGTAAAACATTCATAAATAGATGCATGATACTTCACAATTATAGTTTCTGCTCTTTGGTAGGTACTACATGAGAACAATTACAAACAGACCTCTCCAGTTTTTTGAGGTGAGGACATCACTCGACAAATAGGTTCCCACATACGGGTTACTTTCTTTTTTTGTGCTGGGGTAAGGGCCGTAGCCACCTAATACATATAATTGGTATGCAATTAATCAATTAATTATGCCTCTTTAGGGCATACATCACTTTTTCCAGTTGAGAGATATGAGAGATTGAGCTGCTAGAGATACATGAGAAGTGAAAGCTTGTTCAGAAAATGATAGATTTGGATGGAGGTCTATCCAGAAATATGCTGCAGATGTGCTAGTTATATGAATATTTAAGCAAGTTAGCTTCTGGAAGACAAGAGACCACAGTGGACGGTTCTCTAGACAGCTCCACCGCATGTGAAAAATATATGGCCTTCTTTAGGTCATGGCAGCAACGTGTAGCTGATATTACATAGAAACATAGAAACATAGAATGTGACGGCAGATAAGAACCATTCGGCCCATCTAGTCTGCCCAATTTTCTAAATACTTTCATTAGTCCCTAGCCTTATCTTATAGTTAGGATAGCCTTATGCCTATCCCACGCATGCTTAAACTCCTTTACTGTGTTAACCTCTACCACTTCAGCTGGAAGGCTATTCCATGCATCCACTACCCTCTCAGTAAAGTAATACTTCCTGATATTATTTTTAAACCTTTGTCCCTCTAATTTAAGACTATGTCCTCTTGTTGTGGTAGTTTTTCTTCTTTTAAATATAGTCTCCTCCTTTACTGTGTTGATTCCCTTTATATATTTAAATGTTTCTATCATATCCCCCCTGTCTCGTCTTTCCTCCAAGCTATACATGTTAAGATCCTTTAACCTTTCCTGGTAAGTTTTATCCCGCAATCCATGAACCAGTTTAGTAGCCCTTCTCTGAACCCTCTCTAAGGTATCAATATCCTTCTGAAGATACGGTCTCCAGTACTGTGTACAATACTCCAAGTGAGGTCTCACCAGTGTTCTGTACAATGGCATGAGCACTTCCCTCTTTCTACTGCTAATACCTCCCTATACAACCAAGCATTCTGCTAGCATTTCCTGCTGCTCTATTACATTGTCTGCCTACCTTTAAGTCATCAGAAATAATCACCCCTAAATCCCTTTCCTCATATGTTGAGGTTAGAACTCTATCAAATATTCTGTACTCTGCCCTTGGGTTTTTACGTCCAAGATGCATTATCTTGCACTTATCCACATTAAATGTCAGTTGCCACAATTCTGACCATTTTCTAGTTTACCTAAATCATTTGTCATTTGGCTTATCCCTCCTGGAACATCAACCCTGTTACATATCTTAGTATCATCAGCAAAAAGACATACCTTACCATCAAGACCTTCTGCAATATCACTAATAAAAATATTGCTCTAGGCACAGTGAGCATGGGGTACACATTTGGTTTACTCTTTTAACCTCCTGCAGGATGGCTTAGCATGCCCGCTGTCTTAAAGGATTAAATCCATCTGGATGAAAAATCAAAGTGAAAACTTACTTACAACATCATATTACTATCTATTTTATGTTCCTTGCAATTGGTTATAACATTTTTTGTGTTGGCAATGATGCAAATGTTCTTCTAAAGGCATCTCTTCCATAAATAACAGTTTTGTGAAGTTCCCAAAGTATAGTTTTTGTTGAAAGTTAAACACAGAGATGCTGATTCAAGTCTGTGTCAAATTTTGAGTTTGCACTTTTGAAACATTTAGCAACTCTTCTGTAAAGTGCCCATCTGTTCTTGTTAGCAAGCTTCTCCTTCAACCATTTTCCTCTTTGCCAAATTCATGTGTGGCATATGCAGTCATTATTTTTTATGCTGCTTTTCTTTCATGTTTTACTTTAGCAGTATATTTGTGTCCAAAGTACCTGTAATTTGAACCTCTTTGGAACTCTGCGAGCTGCTGTATGCTAATTTGTATATGAAGTTGACATTTATTGCAAATAAGCTTTATATGACTCACATTTGCAGCTGAATTTTACTGTGATTTATTTACTTTAAATTAAAGGAACGATATAGCATTAGGGATACAAATATATATTGCTTATCCTATAGTGCCCTAGTCACCATTTAGGTGTCAGGGCCAGAAGTGCCAGGGCTAAAAAAGGGGATTTACATACCTTTCAGTCCTTGCCGTGCCGGTCTCCACGGTGTTGCTTCACCTCTTTGGCTGACATCAGTATTGATGATTTCAGCCAATCCAATGGGAAAGTAATAGGGTGACTAGTGCACATGTATGGCAAAATGCTGTGCTGTGCCTATCAGATGGTCTCCGGAGACCACCTGATTCAAAACAACTGAAAACGTTTGAATTTTTTTTTTTTTACGAACAGCCAATAGAAGCAGGTTAACCCTAGAAAAAAAGTTAAAAGGGGAGGGGCACATGACACCCAGACCATTTCATTGAGATGAAGTGGCCTGGGTGCCTATAGTGTTTCTTTAAATGCACGGTCTTATGGTTATATATAGTAGCTCTTTTTTTGAAAATAGGTTTAATCGGATCAGTAGGCATTAAAGGACCACTATAGTGCCAGGAAAACTTTGTTTTCCTGGCACTATAGTGCCCTGAGGGTGCCCCCACCCGCCCGGCTCTGGGGAGAGGAAAGGGGTAAAAACGTACCTTTTTCCAGCGCTGGGCGAGGAGCTCTCCTCCTCCGATCCTCCTCCGTTCCTCCCATTCAGCTGAATGCGCACTCACGGCAAGAGCTGCGCGCGCATTCAGCCGGTCGCATAGGAAATTTACAATGCTTTCATATGGACGCTTGCATGCTCTCACTGTGATTTTCACAGTGAGAATCACGCAAGCGCCTCTAGCGGCTGTCAATGAGACAGCCGCTAGAGGAATTGGAGGAATGATTAACCCATTTGTAAACATAGCAGTTTCTCTGAAACTGCTATGTTTATAAAAAAATGGGTTAACCCTAGATGGACCTGGCACCCAGACCACTTCATTAAGCTGAAGTGATCTGGGTGCCTAGAGTAGTCCTTTAATTAGATATTATAGTATTGTTACTCAACTCATATTTTATGAGTTTATTTTATTTACCTCAAGATGATGGAAGAGTGGATGACTCTGCTGGGAATAGAACCTGCAAGTTGGAAGATTGCACTCGTGCATTAGTCACTGACGTTCCTTGCAAATATACTCAGAAAAGGGCAATTGACTAGACTCTTCTAACTAAACTGCAGATAGAAGATTGTATCTTCAACACTTTGTCAGAATTGTGGATTTCTTAAAATGTTAAATATCCAGCATACTTTACAACATGTATGTGTATGAACCATTTTTGTAAACCCCACTCTGTTCTGCAACATATGTGATTATTTATTGAATAAAATACACATAAATATAAAATCTCCAATTATTATATAAATCTAGAACAACAACCCTTTAGCTGTTCTAAATAAATTCACATTACTAAATCCTTAAGTGGCTTTACAGAAGAAAATATAAATATGATAACACATGCTAGGCTACAATTAAATGATAGCTTTAGGCATGGCTGAGCATCATGAAAAAATGATTTTACAAATATTCCTTGAGATTATCATTGACACTTTAATATTTGTGCAAGGTAGTAAGGGTTTAGTTTGGGGAGATTTAGAATGAAAGAGAATGGTTACACATAATAAAAAATATGATCTAGGAGCGTGGTGTAGCACAATACCAAAAGGCAAAATAGGTTAAAGGGAAACTACAATCAGCAGAACAACTACAGCATATTGAATTCATTCTGGTGAGTGGAATCATTACCTTCAGGCTGCAAGAGAAAATCCAGTGTTTACATTACAGCTTAGTGATAACTGCACTGGCCACTCCTCAGATAGCTGTTAGAGATCCTTCCTGGGTCATGGCTGCCTAAAATGCATCCAAGCATTCAGTGTCTCCTCCCTCTGCATGCAGACACTGAACTTTCCTCATAGAGATTCATTGATTCAGTTCATCTCTATGAGGAGATGCTGATTGGCCAGGGCTGTGTTTGAATTATGCTGGCTCTGCCCCTGATCTGCCTCTTTGTCAGTCTCAGCCAAAACTATGGGGAAGCATTGTGATTGGATCAGGCTACCACTTTTTATGATGTCAGCAGACTGCTTATTTTTGAGTCAAACAGCATACAGCTACAGCTTCAGGCTTGAATACAGTAAGATTTTGTTATATTTATGGAGACACGAGGGGCCCGGGGGGGCTAGATGGTGGTTTTAACCCTATAGGGTCAGGAATACATGTTTGGGTTCCTGATCCTATAGTGATCCTTTAACCTAGTGCAGCTATTGTGGAGACCCAAGAGCAAGCAAAATATAGCAATCCAAAGTATTAATCCACAATGTGCAGCTTGGTTATAGAGGCTCACTAGTGCAGCCTAAATGTATTCAAAGAGCATCCAGAGTACAGATGTTTCGGGAACCTTGTCCCTTTATCAATGATAAATACTCTCCAGGATAAAAGGACAGGGTGACCCCACTGTAATCTAATAAGCTAGCACATGGTCTCTTTTATTCCACCATGCTCTGTCTAATGCTTTATATTTTCTCGTGCACCTTTCTATCATCTCATCCCATTAAAAGTAGGGCAAAAGTTAAATCTTTATATCACAATTGGAGCAGACTGTAACTTTGCTCCTATTAAAATGTTCTGTGCTTTGAGAGAGAGGCACACTTGAACAAAAAAGAAATCTCCACTTCCTTGACCTGTAAATAGGTCTACACTCCCCCTGTGGGTTTTTATAACTTAAAAACCTTAACATTAGAGGGCCTTAACACTGATTTTGATCTTGTTATGTTTTAATAATTTTTTACAAACTTTTTTTATGTAATAATGTATTATTTAATGGTTGTTTTACAATTTTCATTTGTTTAAATGTTGAATTTCATCCTTGTAGCCCTTTTTATAATAGGTTAATATCATTATTAGCTCTAATATAATTTTTTTAGCTTTTCCCCCCAGTATTATATGTTACTATTGTTAGACGTTTGCTAATTTGTATTAGTATATGTTTATTTTTATATTTTTATATATAATTAGCGTTACTTAATGACTAATTTTAAATTTCCCCTCACAACATTGCTGCTGTACGGTGGCCATATATGTTTCTAGCTTCTCATTCCACCTGTAATATGGTAGCTATAAGCCTATCAGGTTACGCTCGTCGTCAATTATATTGCCATTGTTTTCCACCTTTTCTCTCAATACGCTACTGTGACTCAGCTTTGTAGCCACCCATTGACGTAACCACACTCTCTCTATGGCTGCCATGATAAACAATGTGGTACATGGCGGCTAATCATATTGAATGCAATTAATTTCCCTACAGCCACCCCCATGTGTTATGTGGCTTCCCCTGTGGGTTTAGCGGGAGCTGTGATGCTTCTTTCTATGGAGGGCCACCCTCCTTTTGTGAGCACCACATTACCCAAAGAACCATTGGGGTCAACAGGTGACGTGGCAATGACGCAGCAGAACAAATGATGCCACAATCTTATTTTATTTTTAACTTTCCCAGCCATCTAAATCCTCATTTTAGTATATACATTTACCCATACACCTATTTTTATATCCTAGAGTCTATTACTAACCAATTTTTGAAATTGGTATTTTTGTTTGCCTATATATGTATGTCTGTTTGTCAGGTATGCTATTTTTCCACTTGATAAAGCCCTATAGGGTGAAACACGTTGTGGATTTTATTAGATTGCTTTTAATCAATAAAGTATTGTTTGGCTATTTTATTGTTTTTGGTTTCTGCTATATACTGTACTTGTCCTATTATTTTATGGTTGTTTTTACCTGGCATCTGGTCTCACAATCTTCCATACCTATGGATATCTGTGTAAAAAATTCCAGATCGGGACCATACCACCCTGATGCATAGAGCGGTTTGTCTGCTCTATAATATGTAAGTAAGGTTTGAATTATTACCTTTTACACGTATTTATATGAAGAGCACTATTGTTTTCTGCCCATTATCCTGTTGCTGAGCATCACACAAGAGATATCCTATAAGTGGGGATCTATACCACTGAATGCTGATAACACTGGAGCTGGCCTGAGCTCCATTATATGTGAGTTGGCAATTACTGGCAATTACACACTTATATGTTGTATGTGTCCTGTTTGTATTGACATACTGCTCTGTTGGATCCTTGTCTCTTCTGCTTTCTTTTATGTGTACATATAGAGTGAAGTTACACATTGTATGGACTTTCTGACAACTAAGAATACCAATATGGGACTATCTTCAATATAATTGGCTTACAAGTTTTTATCTTCTTAAAGGTATAATTTGAGTTGGTATTTTAAAATTATTATTTTTTTATTCCTTTTTATACTGTTCCTGTTACTTACCTGTTTTAGCTTATTATACTAGTTGTCACATCCTGTTTTCTGTTTTTTATTATTCCCCCTTTGATGTCAAATGTTGTGAAGAGTGTGCAATGCTTAGTGGCTATCAGTCTCTTTGCCATGGATACTGTGCAAGGGCTTGCTCATTTTTACCACAAGATAGGAGGCTTCATAGTTTGCTTAACTTTCTTTATTACCATTCAACATCAGCAAAAAAATAAAAATAAACAAAATAAAACAGCAGCAAGTAAAAAACAATAACATTTTAACTAATCAAAAATGTGTACAGAGGTTGTTAAGGCATCCCAACAAGAATTCCTATGTATTGTTTTATCTCCCATGTCATGTTATATTAACTATTACTGCATATTTAGACCCATCAGCGTTTCTAAGCTGGTGGGCACGACACTTTGTATTTTATATTTATCTGTGGCTGTTTTGCCATGTTAGGGATGTGAGAATGGCTTGCTCGATGTGAGTTTAGAGCCCTCACACATTTTGATCATGTCTTTGCCATGTCTCGCATCCCATTTTAGACTAATGCCCACCATTTTGCAGAGAGGCACAAATTTTGTGAAACCTCACTGGGGCCGTTTTATTTACAGCCCCTAATCCTCGAACCGAGCAGTGAAGTTTTTCAGTTTTTGTGAAACTCACAGTGAGAAGATGCTGGATGTCCATAGGAAAGCATTGAGTAATGCTTTCCTATGGGCGGTTTGCATGCGCGTGTGGCTCTTGCCGTGCATGCGCATTCGGATCTGACGTTGGCAGGGAGAGGAGAGGTCACCAGCACTGAGGGAGGCCGGCGCTGGAGAAAGATAAGTGGCTGAAGGTGTTTTAACCCCTTCAGCCCAGTGGGAGGTGGGCCATGAGGGTGGGGGGGAGGGAACGTACGACCCTATAGTGCCAGGAAAGTGTCAACTAACACAAAGCATGATGGAACTTGTATTATTGAAGAGCGGAAATGACGCAACGCCATTTTGATGATACCAGACGTAATTAACACGAACGAGGAGAGGAAATTTCTGGCGGGAATTTTGAACATTTAAAAGGGGACTCAACCCATGATACCATCAGGAGCTGACTGAGGAAGCCTTTTTTCAGTGAAACACGTTTTGGCTAATTAGGTGGACCTGTTAGCAGACCACTCAATACATTTGTATTACATTTATTTGTTTTTATTATTTTCTAGAAGTATGTATACATTTTTAATAGTTTCTTAAATAAATATATATTTTTTATTCACCATTGAATTACACTCTGCGCAAGTGATTCCAGGAAGGGGTAGTATCATCCCCATTAACTGACACTAGGCTAAAAATACTTAGAGCCAGTTACCAAAGGCTCTAAAGAAGGTGAGCAATTCTGTATTTTATTTACATTGATCTATATCAGTATCTAAAATACTACATTTAGATTGGGAATATCTGTCTCTTTTTTCTATACAACGTGGAGAGGAATTTACGCTCTTTTTCACCTCAAGAGACGGGTCGTGTGATCTACCCTAAAAAGACACAGACACCTGAAAGTTTAGAGCCTTATAACTGTAAAAGGCTCTAAAAAATTTGAGTTTATTTCAATTCATCATCCACAACTAAAGGACTTTATTAGATATTTATTTAACATACTACACTATTATCTATACTTTCTCTATGTTCTCTTTTTTTGGTATACCATTAAGAAAACTAAAGCACAATATATAGGGTAAGTGCGTGTTTTAGCACTGTCCTTTCACTGAAAATTTCACTATATATTTAGCGCTACACTCATAAGAAACTGAGGATCTGGGTGATATAAATATTCACCTAAATCCAAAGTTTTCTCTGTTCTTTTTGGTGTTTATTTATGTATGGTGGGTTATAAGGAGTACCCACGGAGTGTATATAGCAGCTAAAATCACAATTCACTAACTATATAGCGCCACTATTCCACATCTTTTTGTGTGTTCAAATTCTATAGTGCCAGGAAAACGAGTTTGTTGCATGTATATCGTGCTGCTCTGCACACACAAGCATTAACCCATTTATGGCAAGTGATTATTTTACTGCTTACTGTCTGCCTGCGGTGAGCCCCCTCCTACAAGCCCATTGGGCTCTGTTCTGATTGGTGACTGTTCATGCGCCCATCATTGGTGGGTGCCTGCTTTTGCAACCCTGTTTAACTGTGTCACTCCAGATATCTCTCTGTTAAACATATGGGCCCTATTTTCACTATTTCATGATATTTGCATCCAACCATTTACAAAGTCCATCCTTAGTAATGTTTGTCTGTTTTATTTGTTTATAATGGGCAAGACTATCTCACCTCAAAGTATCCTATATATACATTCTGGAGGAATTATCCATGCTCCACATGACTTACAAGGCATGATCAATTAGTCAGTCACCACATCTGTCAAAAAGGCTGATGAAAAGTGAACTGATTAGTTGGCTATGGACAGGGAGAATGGATTCAATGAAGACACTCCTCACCAGTCCCAATATATTGTGATCCTTGTCTGCAGGTAGCACGGTCCTCTAGGGTAAACAACAGGCACAGTCCTTTGGTTTGCATATAATCCAGGCAGTTTTATTGTCAAACTCCACCACAGCTACAGCAGCAAATGAAAACAAAAGGTAACAAAATCCTATAAACAAAAACCTAGCTCGGTCTGAGCTCTAACTGACATCAAGTTTCCTCTCTCTCAAGGGTTCAATCTAGAACAAAACAAGAAGTGATTTCACCAACCTAGTGTCTTTTTCAGCTCTCAGCATTCCAGTGTTTTGGACAGCCTGCTGCTTCCAGCCCTTTCCAGAGAGAAATAAACATTCTCCTCTACCTGCCTAGCAGGGAGGGATTTATTCTCACTGCTGCAGCTGATTACCTGCAGCTGAGCAGTGGGTTGGAGACAGTCCAAAGCCTGGTCTGGACCTAGTCTCCCAAGAGAAAACAGTAAATAATGGAGTGGAGCACTGGCCCACCCTTCTCTCCAAATGCTCCACCCCAGGGGCCCATAACTAAATATGCATTCAAGTCATATATATACACATACATACATTCCCCCTGGGGTTAAAGATCATATGCCTCTCTGAACAATGTAGATGAAATATAAACTCCCTCACAGACCACCCCATTCACCTTATCACAATATACAGTAAACCATTGGCCCCACATAGCCACGGCACAAGCCATTCAAGAGTCTGGCAATCCCATTAATGCATATGCTGTTCTTGACTTATAAGGAATGAGCGTTTGGAGCCACAAAAACTGAGACATTCTTGATCTATGGATTGGATCTGTCCAGATTACATAACCAAATGTATCCATCAGATGCTGAGAGCCTTTGGACAAAGAGATGCAAGATAGAAGGGTGTAATGCCCATGCCCTCCCTCCCAGTCAGTCAGCAAGACACAAGAGTTCAACCTTAACACTGTCACCTATATGGCCCACAGAGGGTATAGATCATGGTGCAAGATAAATTACTAGACATCCTAGGGCTGTTGATTTCATATTTGGCAGATGACACATTTTCTTGGGGTTTGCTCTTGATGAAAATGATATCAGAGAATGGGCGCAAATGTGTATTGTACTAGGCAATGCCAATGTTTCACAAGCAACTGAATGAAGGAAAGCAGCTCTCCTGGTATTCCGGAAACCCTTCATCAAGAAGCTGAACAAACACGTAAACCTTTTCTACTCCTTAAATAAGTCACAATCCTCATTAAAAAAGGTTTTGTGCAACACTTCCATAAGTGTTTTTTTTCCAGGCCTGTTTGGCAGAGAAACCATGCCACAAACCGTTTTTTGGCCCACAGGCCCAAGACTTCCCACAGGCCCGGGACTGTTCATTTTACCTGGAGTTCTCAACAAGACCGCAGTTTACTCCCTTTAGAAGTTCGCAAAGATGACATGACTCGCAAGCCCATGACGAGCCAAGTTCGTGTTTCAGGTGAGTATCTTATATGTCACAGTTCTTCCCAATGTCTAATTGCATGTTGACTGTCTCTATTTTTACAGACTTGGTCTAACATTTTTACCTATGTGTGGATCCTGCAAATTGTACATGGATATCACATAGAATTTTATTTTTTCCCACTTCAGAGGACCACTCTGCGACCTCTGCAGGTCTCCCTTCCCCAACGAGAGCTCATAAACCAAGAGATACACATTTTTAAAAATATTTTATTTGCTCATTCAATGGGTACATTTGTCTTGTACTTAGCTTATTATGACCTCATATGCACATGATGTCATTATTACTGTTTTTCCTTTTGTTGGGAGTTCAGTTTCTTTCATGCATTTTTCTTTTTTGTTGAGAGTAATGCTTCCTAGACCTTATATGTGATTTCTTGAACGTTATTTGTTATCAAGGTGCAACTGGATTGTTCCCTACTACTAAATAGTATCTGTTGAGTTTGTTGTTCGTTCTTTATATTAATTGTTCCTAATTAATTAATGAGGTCTTGTATAGCCATTGTATAAGTTTCTAATTGGTTAAACAATTATTTTTTTTCTTTTATGGAGTAGCAATAAAGAATGTTAAAACACTACAGTGTCATGGATACAAACATGTATTCCTGACACTATAGTGCTGAAGTGGCTTTTCAGATATTTGCAGCCCTCTGTGTGGAGATTAAAGGTGATTTTACTCACCTTTTCTCACATGCTGTGTTGATCACACAGCTGCTGGCCCTGCTTGGCCCCACCATGTTCTACCTCCACAACTTAGATCATCAATATTTCCCATAGGAAAGCATTGGGAGGCAAGTGTGCACAGTGTTTAGTGTCTCCGTAGCTGAATGCCAGTGCTGCACAGTGTGCAGCAATGGATGAGGAAGCACCCCTTGTGGTCGTCTGAGTGACTGTCACTAAAGGTTTTACTAGCCAGCATTGTAAATAATGACTTTTCTCTGAAAAGCCAGTGTTTACGGTGCTAACACTGCAAAGACATGCCAAAGACACTGGAACCACTCTATAATTTTTACACTAAAGGTAGGATAATTTGCAATTTTCCTAGTACAAAGCATAAATAATTAAATGTAAACATTTTTACACTAGCATCACAATGGTAATTGTGTTTAAAAGTGCAGGAACTAGGTTGTATAGTAATTAAAGAAAATGTGCATGTTAAATTTTAACACAGTAAAATTTCAATATTTTTGTAAGACATGCATTATTTTATAACCGTGTTCGAGGAGAGAACTGTATTACAAAGACATCACAGTACAAAATAAAGTCTTAGAGTACCATACAATAGTTCAAAGTAGGGAAAAACAGAAACAGACCTGTCAAATCTTATTTCAGTCATAATATTTACTGGATTCTAAGTGGTCCATCTAAACACATTCGATTTTATGTGTTTGATGGAACTGTGAATCCCAGGTTTTTGTCCTGCTTTTGTTGCAGCAAATGTTTTGAATGTCCATGCATTCATCTATAAATGAAAACCTCAAAGTCTTTTTGCAGATTTTCCTTTCCATCCATGTGGCCACATTGAAATCAATGATCGTATGGAGAGACATGTAAGAGTAAAATCAGCACTGGTGAATATGTTTGAGCTGTATAAATAATGGTAATTGTAATTGTGAAGTCGAAAATCCAATAGATTGTAAGCGCTATGAAAATGATGTAGCACTCAGTTAAGCTGCACTGTACCCCAGTGACACAAACTGGTATACACAAATATAGACAATGTTACCATAAAAGCACGCTAAAAACTGGTGATTACAAATTTGCAAATAAACAAAAGTTAATATAGTGCAGACTATCTGAATAATATATTGAGTATTGGGAAATGAGGGGTAAAAAAACATGGACCAGAGCCCTATTACCCCTGGCTCTGAGTTTGGTAAATGAGATAGTGAGAGATACAATATATATAAGCATTCTTTCTGGTGTAGTATTGTGGCTGATGGAGATGGTGATTTTTTTTACTCTTATTGGATCAGCATTTGCTATATCATGAGACATATAAAGCCTCAGCCACTGTTGCTACATTAAGGTTTATCTCTTTTTTAACTTTCTTTCTTTCATTCTCTACATTTATCTCCATTCAACCTTAAAATTGGGTAGGTTGTGGATGGATATTTTATATTCTCTACATATATATTTGTATCCCTTTAACGCCATTCGGGTGGAAGAACAGTTATAACTGTATGAGGAGTTGTTTTCTCTGTATTTTATATTTATTTGTATTTTTAAATGATTCTATATGAATGTGGCTAGATATATGCACTTATTTAGAGTTTAACATTATATAATATACATTAGCAGCTTTGTGTTATTTTGTTTGCGGTATATGTGTGCAACAAGAGGATGGACACTAGCTCTAACACACACCCCAACAGAGGAAATTTAATTAAATCATTTATGATCAGACCATGCCCCCCCGGACCAATGAAATATGGGTAGGGGAGGAGTGGGGAACTTAAAAGGAGGTCGAGGACGTCGTCGGAAGAAGCCCAGGAAGGCGGGCAAAATGCATCACACAGACGTCATCAGAGAGGTGGACCCGGAAGTCATCACATGATCGGGATGTTTGAAACTCGGCAGTGACTGTTAACGTGGAGTTATAATTGATGTATACATGCTTTTATGTGGGTAGCTATATCAGCCAGACCGACCACTTACTAAGTAAGAGTTTTTAACCACTTTTTTTATAATAAACTACTGAAGATATTATTCAATTACGGGTTTCTGCCTCTCTATCCTATATCACACATAATTACTTGGTTACAGAGAGCACATCATACAGATTTTATCCATACAGTGTGGGATTTTCCCTCTCAAGTTTAGCCTTGCAAACCCAGAGCCAGGGGTGATAGGGCTCTGGTCCATGTGACTTTTTTTCCCCCTATTCCTCAGTACTCAATATATTAATCAGATAGTCTGCACTATATTATCTTTTGTTTATTTGCAGATTTGTAATCACCAGTTTTTAGCGTGTTTTTATGGTAACATTGTCTGTAATTGTGAAGTCAATTACTAAATGCCAGATATAGAGGAAATGTAATGTAGTTCACAATAAATGAATTTTATTTTCAGAAACCATAGCAGTTATTGAATTCTCCCCAGAGAAACACAAAAATCAGTTTAATATATTTAGACAATCTGGGGTGATGAGGGGAATAAAGAGTAAATGTTGAATTTCAGGTGTTGTACAATAATATGAATAGATATTTTGTACAACTGAGATCAAAAACTCCAAAATAAATTTAGGATCTTTCTTGTTGACAAAAAAGTAATTATTTTGTGTAGGGAATGTGAATAGTGTACAGTATATCTAATTGTTTTCACTATTCATTTCTATTGCATTAATCTTTGCTAACAAAGAGTTTACATTGCTTTTAGTTGTGAGGAGTATTTTGAGATGATCCCATATTGCTAGGAGATTTATTCTTAGAAAGGTTGATTTTTAGGCAGGATGACTCCTTCTCCAATCAAACTGATAGGTTTCCTGAAGCAGAGTCATCGGCATGTCTAATACTCCCACTGACCAAGTCTGCATTTTTTTATAGGTTGATTACATAAAGTTATACGCTACTTGTGTAACAATTTTTTTTTTCTTTTATTGATGTCCAGGCATCAGGGTCATCAACTCTTGGTATATGACATTTTACTTGTGCTAGGAGATTATTAGAATAATTACATGAAACAATTTAAATTAGCAATTAGATCCAATTAAAGAGCTTAACTGGATTGAATGTAATAGCCTCTGGCCCTTTTTAAAATTCTATTATATTGTAATTTGCATAAATCATGCACATACTTGGATTGGATCTTATGGAACTCAGATCATAATTAATTAACTCATAGATTTAAGATTAACTATGTAAAACTAGTACTCAGTAAGTATCTCTATATACCCCTAGTATATCTGAGGAATGTTAGGATACTAGTTGGGGCTCTTTGTCATTGTAGTTATTGCTAGTTAAGCTGAAACAGCAGAATAGCTTTCTGTCCTAATACTGATATTATGTATTTGAATGATACAGTAGTACTGGATGCTTATACTTGCTGTTTTTCTGTGGCACTATCCTCAGTAAAATAATTTAAAAATATTAAAGATCTATTAAACTATTAAAGATCATCACCATCCATGGCATCCATGTCCAAAAACTGCTGTTCAGTTAAATGTTTTTTTAACACAGTTAAAGATGTATGGTCAGTAGCAACTGGATATATGATTTTCTGTGGTCCAGTCATAATGCAGTATTAATGTTTATTTTGATCTCTCTTTTTTTGTTGGTTTTGACTTATCTATGTATAATTTCAAAGAGTTTTATAATAACAAAACATATGCTGAGACAAGGTACATAGTTAAATAGTTACAAAGTCCAAAGATAAATCTGACTGTAAAATAAATTTAGCATCTTTCTGTAAAATTGGAAGTGCTTCAGACTATTTTATTTTTATTTTTTTACTTCTTTTGGATCAACTGCAAAAACAGATGTGAAAAGGGTTGAACTTGATAGACAAATCTCTCTTCAGCTAATATAATTATGTAACTATGTATCAATTGCAATGACTGGGATACTTTAGTGCAAGATTTTATGGGGTATGAGAAGGCCATTAAAAGATTATCGGTATATTTCGATCTGATTTTGTTGAGTTATGCTATTGAAATAAATCATGAGGATATATCTTTGTCATATATGGTTGTGTTGCATGCTTCTAGCACTAAAATATAGAAGTGTTTTGATAAAGGGAGCTTTGCATTGTACCCGCAGTGACAAAGAAGACACAAATCCCAAGTTAAATGGAAAATAAACTGCCACCATGGAAATTTTAATGAATGCATTTTCTGCCTGCTTAGAGCAGCAGTCCAAGGATTCAGAGAGGCATCCTCTATGTGCAACAATACAAAAATATGAACAAACTCCTAAATCCTAACAAAGTGTCTTTGACTTACAACTCTTCTCCTACCTGCTTGTGGATATAGGTTTTTTAAAGAGGAATCAAATCAAAGTTTTTTGTTTATTTTAACTCATGATCTTGAATGGAGGATGTTTTTTCCCACGTTAATAGGGGTTTGCATTGCTGATACTGGAGCCAGCAAAAAAGTAAAAAGAAATGCTAGATGTAAGGACTACCGTGGCAATGTTTTGATACAAACAGTTTTTTTATACAGAAATGAAGCCTCTATGAACTGTACTGGGAAATTAAATTTTTGGTATCACTGATTTTATAGAATTCCAGTGATGGTGGTTGAATGCCTTTTTGGCATCTAATTCCAAAAAACAACAATGGACTGATAATGTTACTTTTATTTTATCTATACATTTTTTTACAAATTGTGAGAATATTACTTAATGTGGATGTACATTTTTTGCTATAATTATTATAGAATATTAAAACAGAAGACTGAAATCACAAAATAGGAAAATGAAAAATATGTTCCCCTTGAAAAAAACCTTTTATTTTAGATTTTTTAAACGTAATGTGTTTGTGTGCTATATAAACACATGAGCACATGCACACATATTAATCCATGTTTATATAAGGTAACATTGCAAAAATACCAGTAGTCCAAAAAAATTAGGATTATAATAAAGACATACAGAATCCCATGTACATCAGAATGTGCTTCTGTGGGTTGTATTTGCAAATAGACTACATTTACAAACAATATTTATGGTCAGGGCAATATTTGCCATGATGGTAAGATAACAAGTAATACTTATATAATATGACAAGTAGATAGTGACACCAGTTAGTTGTGGTGTACCGGAACCGACAAGGCAGTAGGCCTGTAATAAAGAGGGCCCACCTTTGAGGGTAATGTGAGTAAAGGGAGTGGTGGGAGGGGGTCACTCGCCAGACCAACAATGGTAAAGTTGGAGAGGATAGGCCACCTTATAAAAGGGACCCAAGCCCCTCCCACAACTACAGGCCCAAACTTAAATATACCAGATAAGGTCACACAGAAACCATAAATATTTTAAAATATTAAGCCTCTGTTCATGCACCAATAATCTTTCAATATTGGCCTTCTGAGACTGATGATATTTTAAAAAAAAAAGTCTATTAATGAATTGTTCAATTTTTGTGCAAATCATATTCACAGCTGTAACATAAATATATGAACGTTTTCCTTCTAGAGGTCCTGAGCGTACAGAACACATAACTGCCAGCTACCATCTACCTACTTGAGATGTTTATGGGAAAAAATATGGCAAGTGCATGTTGATGCTAGCAGCAGTAGACTAAATAACATTCTCTTGGTCTTCACCTTGGTGATACTGTTAGTAAACTGCTATTATTGAACTTTTTATTTTTACTTATTTTAAATTATGTAGATAAGAAAGAAACCAAGCCAACTGTACGGTGCATGTCTTAAGGATCTATATGATCACTTATGGACAGTATTTCACAAAGAGTTCCGGCACTATTTAGTGGATATGGCACTTATACATCACCACATAGTATGCACTATTTGTTGTTATGTTCCGTGGTAAGCTGTTTGTTCATATGTCACCCTTGAGTACTCCCATATGAACAAATTCTGTTTAAAGAATCTATATTAAATATGATTTTTTTTCACAAACTTTTTCTTTGTCTTTTTTTTTTTTTTAGTTCGTGAGTGCAATGTTTTGTCTACAAATATTCTATAATTGCATAAAGGATGAAGGGTTTAATTACAATGACACTAGCACTCTAATAAATACAAATGTACCAGATCTGTACATTTTTTTACAATCGTTATAGTCCCAGTATAAGTACATATTTTTAAAAGCATGAATTAGTTGTATTTGCATATTAATGTACACTTGTATCCTTTGTTGTTCTGTAAACGAGTGACAGTTTACTTTAGAAGATTATATTTTATGCAGATTAAGATTCTAAAAATCTCTAGCTGAGTTCTTCTTATACTGTGTTTTTCTGGGCAATGTTAACATCCGGTAACAACATTTGTCATTTTGACATAATGTGCCATTTGTTAGTCACAGCATAAGCAAAACATCCGTGACTCAAGATACCGTATATCAATCAGAAATCCTGCCAAGTGTAGTTTCCAGGCTGGTTCATTCTGTGAGCTGCCAAATGCTCAAAACTCTAAAAATTAGAAAAAAGGTCTCTTTAAAAGAGGATCGCAATTACATTAAACAATTTTATATAAACATCACGAGGCAAGCAGTTTTTCTTCATACACTTCATGGACTAAACAGCATTTCTAGCAATCTTGTATACAGAAATCCTACATATGTGTAATCAAGTTTGTCATTAGAATATGAGTTAGTACTATATCAAGCCTAACTTCCACCTCTACTGAATGTATTACTATTTTATTTAAATTATCAACACTTTAATGCACCCCGTGCTGCAGACATATGAACTATATTGGAAATGCTTCTTCACTGCTGTTAGCCAAGTCAGCTATTTTTGAATGCAGAGGTATTTTTAGGTTACAAAAGCATCTATTCTTGAGCAAAACATGGTGAACCCCAACTCTTGCCCATCCTGACTACACCTCAGAGAAATGCACATGCACAAAGTCACACATTCCAATACACATGTCAGAAATGATTCTTAAGACACGCATACAGAAATATTGACTTTTGCAACTGCGACATGTGTGAATTTCGGATGATTAGCAATTTATCCGAAATACCATAACTTCAAATCTGTATATGATTGAATAATGAAGTAAACGATAATGAACAGTTGTGTTTGATTTGTGCTATAAAGTTGTATCCGTGGTGCTAAAGAAAAAGATGATTGATGGTTTGGAGACATCTATTGATTAATTGTATTCACAGATCAAGTGAAATGTGGGCAATAGAGGGAAACATTCAGTAGCAGTAAAACAAAAGCAAAGTAATATTTATGTTACATATGTAATAAAACTAAATTTAGATGTTTTTCTCTTTTTTACTGCTTCTTTTTTACACATCTATTGGTTGTTTATTATCACTTGATCCACAAGCTAAATGGCACAAAAATTCACTTTTTACCATTTCAGCAGTTTTTGCCTAAATTTCAGTCATCTTAATGTTTCTCTCTCTCTTTTAAAGTCTGGGGCTAGACTCTAGAGTATAATTTTCAAACAAGAACATGTAGGGGTATTCAGTCCAACATCAAGGTCAGAAGTCTTTACAGTGAACACTTACAGGGTTTTACTAAACTCAGAATTTAAGTGAATCCACCATGAATGGTAATAATAAGAAAGGTAAAAACACCACAGGCCAGACACAGCTTGGCTATTTCTGCCTCAGTTTTGTTATAGTTCTGAGTTTATTGAATAGGCTTGTTAATATCACATTGTTACAGTGTATCACATTATACATCCATTTTAGAATTTACTCCAACTAGTTTCATTGCACAAATGTTGGTAACAATATCATCACAACCTTTATTGTGTTAATGTAGTGCCCTTTTTTGTGACTCTTCCCAAGTTGTTCTTTTTTAATATACTATTATAATGTGGTGAGATGTTCAACATGTATTTATTCCATTCTTTAACATTTTACTTTATGTAATTTATATTTATGCAGTGTGTATTATTTATTTCATAACATTTATCATTTACTAATTTACTATACAACCCAAGAACAGAGAAATATGCAGACCGTCTCAATTATATGAATGAAACTTACTGCATTGACTGGAAAAAATATATCTATGTATAGCGCGATGTTCCAAATATAGAACCTGGCTATTAGAAATAATATGGTCAGAGACCCTAATTAAACAAAGTATATACAAATGAACCTACAATCCTATGCCAGCCCAGGGTGGTATAGATCAAGAGGTAGTAAAAAAGATAACCTCACTCCCCCTTATAATTAAGCTTTATTGTGATCTGCTATAGGGATAGGAGTATACAGTAGCTAAGTCTCTATAATCCATGCATCCTAGGAAGTATCCTGGTCACACTAGAAACATATTAAGAAAAACAGAGAGAGATAAGGACTGAAAATAGAAGTAAAAAAATCAGTCAAAACCAGACTGATAATTAGCATTAATAAAGCCTCTCTCCCTGTAAAGCTAGCTAGATAGGCATAGGAAAGAAAAGAAGAAAATGATATAAAATAAAGTTAAATTAGATGGTGATCATGGTGCTCCAAACACCAGTGCCCAGTGCAGAAAAAACGCCCAACGTACGTTTCGGTGCAGAGAGATGCACCTTCGTCAGGGGCCCTGGGCTGGCATAGGATTGTAGGTTCATTTGTATATACTTTGTTTAATTAGGGTCTCTGACCATATTATTTCTAATAGCCAGGTTCTATATTTGGAACATCGCGCTATACATAGATATATTTTTTCCAGTCAATGCAGTAAGTTTCATTCATATAATTGAGACGGTCTGCATATTTCTCTGTTCTTGTGTTTATAATTGGGGTTAAGCCCCTCTGAGACAGCTGGAGTCTCATACTGGTACGTTGGTCTCTGCGTGACCCCTGCAGCCACTGCCCCCCTTTTGGGGAGGTTTTGAGGTGGTGGGTGCGGCGGCTATACAGGGACTTGGAACGTTGTGTTCCTTGTTCTCTTTTTTACTATACAACCCATTGTGTACATCCACTTGCAGTTTGTTGAACTGTAATATTGTATGTTATAAAGGGTAGAATTCATGTACAATACAAGTTTCATATTTACTCCAAGTTGTCTTTACAGTTTTTTTTTTTTCATTCAAATATATGCACTCATGCATCTGAATTATATGTAGGCTTAATTTAATTAAATAGATTTCTATACACATATCTTTTCTCCAATTTGGAAATATTTGTCTTTTGACTGTTGGCCTTGTAGAAATAAACATGATGTTGCAGGAAGTATAACTCTTTAGGTGCTGGGCCATTTAACATGAGTGCAAAAAGTTTAACCCTTTAGCTGCTTGGTCATTTCACATCTGTGCTAAAAGTAATTTTAGACCTTTGCACTCTCTGCATGTAGACAGTAATGTGATATACCTGGGAGTCACAATTACAAGTTTTATCTATTTTTTTTTTTCAGATCATTCACTTATAGAAAATGACTTTGGTTTCCAAAAATATAAAAATCAGCAACCATACAAAACAAAATGGAAATAAAAATAATAATCATTTGCACCCGAGCGAGGCAAAGGCCAACTAATTTAAATCAATAAATTCTGTTATTTTAAAGGAGAGAGGAAGAAATAGGGGCAAAAATCCTTTTTTCCCCAAGTGTTGAAAATGATTGCCACTTTTGTGTCAGTTGCCTGCAACACAAGGACGTACCCAGCAACTCTAAAAAGGCACAATCTGACCTTTTGAACAAGGGCTCTCATGCAATTTCGTGTGTGGTGGGGGCAGACATACATACAGGCAGTTTGAACAGGCTCTGTTGTCAGGTAATTTTACCAGCTGAACTATCTCAAGAATAAAGAAATCAATAGTATTAAATATTATTTACAAGAGTTAAAGAAGAATACATCACCGATTTATCTAGTGTAAAGCTACATTTAGGCAAGTACAAGCACGACTTCGGCCTTTGGCCTAGAGTCTAGGGTTAATCGGGACAGTCACTGTGTGGTGCATCCACCAACTGTTTAGGCCCAAAGGAGATTTAGAGGACACGGGCACATGTATGGATGTGTTTGATTGGTGATTTGTATGTGTGGGGGAGTGTTTTGTAAGATGAGAGGGTGGTAGCTAGTTTAACTGACCTCAGAGCCATTTTAGGTTACTGGCCAGTAACAGGTTCCCTCCCACTGTACCTTTTTCTCTTTAGTCTAGGTAAGTTTTGTCATGGCTGGCGTTGGCATGTCCTTCCAAAACAGGTGGGGAGGCAGTTTACAGGAAGAGGGATATGTGGAGAAGGGTCTTAACCTCCCCTGTATTTATATGGTTAATTGTAAAGTTATCAGTTTTGACGTCCCCACTGAGTCAAAAGCTGGCTAGTTGTTGGCATTAAAAGGATGTACCCACTGAGCCAAAAGCCAGCTAGTAGTTGGCATTAAAGGTTAAAAGGAAATGGTTGGATGAGGGGGGTGTGAAAACCTGGTGGAGGTTATGAACATATTCTGAAGGAAAAAGAAAATTGCATTAGGTTTGTCAGTAAAATAATTCAAGAAACCACTGTAGTACTCCGCAAATGTGGACAAAATAGTAAAAAGCTAAAATGTAGCATTCAGTAATTATATAAAAACAAAAACCAGAGTGAGGAAAATAGACTGATTGGTAAGATTAGGTAGGCAGAAAGAGGCTAAGCAAGTTATAAGAGCTTCTGAATTACACAGCTGTTGGAGTCGGTCCTCTGAAAGTTGGCCTCAATTGACACTGAGGTTGGCTTTGGAGTTTGAGCGTATTGGTCTCATCTCTCCCATGCTTCCATCCAAAATTTAGAGGGTGGTAGGGCCTTTCACACCATGATTTTATAGTGTTTTGTTATATTAATTTGGTCTTCTACATTCTTGGGTCTTACTGGAGGTGGTTTGTAGCCAGTGTTGGCTAATTATGGTCAGTGCTGCTATTATTATATGGTATATTATATATAGTTGATATTTGAAGCTTTGCTTCAGGAAATACTAGTAATAGAAAGGTTTCTGGTGTGTTTGGTAAACCTACTCCTGTACTTGCGTGGATCAGCTTGGCAGTATATATTAACTTTGTCAAGCCCTTCATTAAGGGATAATTGTGACTGATTTGTGTTTGGAATGTATAGGATTTGTCTTGCTAATATTTTGCTGGGGATCTGGAAATTGTTAAGCTAGAGTTTGTGTTTGCAAGATGTATTACCAGTCCTTAGAATGGCTGGATTTAATATGAATACATCAAGTGAGATAAAATGAAAGAAATTCCACAAACGGAAGAGCTTGGAAAATAATGAGTCAGATAGGGTCAGATGGGTCAGATAGGACCAAAACAACAAGTTTAACTACTAAATGTACTAAATATGATATAAAGAGCAACAAGCAGGCACTGTAGAAAGGTTCATGTGGGTTTAATCACTCAATATATAACTTTATAGCACTAAGACAGAAGTGGGTCATGTAAGGACTTATATTCAGGAAAAACAGGTTATCTGCTGCATACACGCAAGGCAAGAATCTTACCAGCAATTTAAAGAACTAATTAAAGAGACGCTGTAAGTATGTATATAAGTGCATCATCTCATTGAAATGGTTGTAGTGTTTGGGGTCTCCTTGCACCATTTTTTCATTCACCGGGCTGTGAGTGGCCAGGGACACTCTATGGAATGACAGTGCAAGAGAACTCAAGGCACTATAACCAATTCAGTTAGGTGAGATAAATATAGTACCTTTAAATTAGTGTTTCATATATGTAACTAGATCATTAGACAGTAAAAATCCAAAGCAATAATGGTACTAATGAAACTTGGGCACTAGTGCAGATACTCCCCCCCCCCCTCTTTAAAATGTAAAGAACACCCACAATTTTTTTTAAATGGTTTCAAGAATATTTATTGCACAAATTTGCAGATTGTATATCAACACTAGAACTGTGAAAAATAAATGATTAACTAAACCCCTGCACCCCATCCACAAAAACCCCTGCCCTTCCCCATTCTAGAAAAATCCTGTCCTGTGCCCTTATACAAAACCCCTGCACCTCCCCTTCACAAAAAAACCCTGCACCCCTTCCATAAAAGTCATACCCCCCCTTCACATAAAAACACTGTGTACCCCCTTCACATAAAAACACTGCATGGCCCTTACACATAAAAACCCTGCGCCCCCTCCTCCCTTCACGTAAAAATCCTGCACCCCAGCTCCTTTACATAAAGTTAATACACCCCTTCACATAAAGTTAATACACCCTCTTCACATCAAATTTATACCCCCTTCACATAAATTCCATACCCCCTTCTTCACATAAAGTTAATACCCCCCCACCCTTCACATAAAAATAATACACTCCTGACCCCCTTAACATGAATTTCCTCTACTCACGATTGAGGATGACTTGTTCCGGCCTCAGGCAAAGACCACTACTGCCAACGCAGTGCCGCCCTGAAGTCAGGTCGGATACTTCTGCTGCTGTAGATCCGTGAAGGTGGACAGGCGGACAGGCGGACAGGCGTGACGTTGCACACCTCTCAACATTCCTCCTCCCCCTGCTGTCCATTACTGCAGTATAGTGTGGACTGACTTCCGCAGCCCGCACTATAAGAATGCATGGGGGTGACTCATGACACTGACAGTCATGGCATCCCCCTAGTGAGTGGCACCTGGGCCGGACCGCTCCCCCGTCCCCTCCTTGGTATGCCACTGGCATGCCAGACTGTTTATTGTGTACAGTGTTGGCATTTGAATGCAGAGATGTGTTTGTGTGTAATATTATGTTTACATGTGGGCATGTATGTCCATACATTGTCACACACTGAAACACGCAAACACTGCCACACAAAGATACACACAGTAGGGAACAGAGAATATTTTCCAAGATTATGGAATTGATGGGGAAAAATATGTTTACAATTCAGTGCATAATTTGACATACAAAATATTTTAAATAAAACAAATATTTTAAAAGGAACATATAAATATTTTAAAATGACCTAATGTGACTGTTTCCTTGCCATTCCATTATTTGTGAACTGACACATAAACACATACACACATACACACAAAGATTGACACACTTTTACAGTTAAACTGACACACAAATATAAAGATATACACAGAGATTCATAGACACTGACACATGCACAGTTACATACACTAAGGCACACAGATATATTTACCATAACTCTAAATCTAGCTCTCCCTTCTGCTGCATGCACTGCAGTGTCTCCCTAGTGCCCTGGTGATCCCCTCTCCAGCCCTGCCTCCATCTTTTTCGCAGAGGGAACTACTGGAGGTGCCATTGCATCTAGGAAGGGCCCCCTGACCTGCTGAGGTCCTGGTGGTGTCACTCTAGCTGCACTGCTGGTAGTTCTGCCTGTCTCAAAGAAGGGCTAGATAGGTGAGTGGTTAGTGCTTCAGCTGTAAAAATGTGAATTTGTGTAAAAGAGTGACTTTTACTGGTTGTTTGCTAATGAACGTTAAATATAAAATTTCCGGTTAAATGGCTAAATCACTAATTTTTGTATTGTTACTTAATAAAGTGATCACTGTGATCTTCTGAGACAGTTTTAAAGAGACAATTTTTATTCCATTGATCATTTGCCTTTATACAGGTTACAATACTGGACAATACTAAATCTATGGACTATGTCTATCTTTAGCAGCCCATCCATATTCTTTACTGGGTATTAATACCCTTCTGCTTATTGCCTGATTAGTCTTAGTGGTTTTAGACTTTATGTAAAACTACTAGAATTTTCCACTCTTTTTCTTGACTAAAGCTGATCAGTTTTCGTGGCGGTGCTATCCAAATTACATAAATTGTGATTTAACAAAAAAAGTATTTTTTTTTTTCCAGACATAGTTACATTATGCAACAGTTCTGAGCAGAAAATAACCTTTCTGGAATTAATTTTAGAGATAGCTCTCTGAAAATAATTGATATGGCTGTCAGAATTGTTTTAAATCATTGCAGCAATGTGTATCTGCTTCATGCAAAGACTCCTGTGCTACATTTTTTTCACATCAACTTTATAACCATCCTTTTTATTACAAATATAAATAACATACTATACTTATTTTTATATAAGGATATATGCCTGAAATAAATACATAATAATTTAAAAATGCTGATGCAATTTATATTAGGAACACACTATATAACATAGCATGGATTCATAATGATGTAAAAGATTATTTACATACATAAGCATCCTTAATAAAAAAACCTTTTGATAGTCAAAATAGTTAGTGATTTGCAATGATTAGTAGTAGAACTAGAAAAATAATAATGCTTTATTTAGGAAACTGGATAAACTCTGGATGCGGGTGTTGTGTGTGAGACAGGTGCTTGTTTAGCTGCCTTGTGGCACAACTTTTAGCTGTTTTTTTTTTTAGAACCTTACTCAATTTACCAAGACCTATACTATTGTATTTACTTACTCTGCTATTAAATGTTGCTGAAAAATATTGTTGCAATTGCCTTTGGTGTCTTTTTTTTATTAGATAAACATATTTTATCGTTATTTGTTTATGTAGTATAAAGTATTGTATTACAAATATGTCTTGTATGCTGACTTTATTTACACTTTTATACATGAATTTTTATATAAAAATTGTCATTTACTTTTTTTTTTTCTAAAATATGTCACTAAATCTCTTTGGCAAAGTACTCAAGATGCAGATGGTTAGTTATTAATGGAATAATTCTCCGTTGGCTAGGTCTAGATCATTAAATTGCTGCCTGGTGAGAAGATTTTGGATTCCAAAGACATCATTAATTAAATTTGCTGCTGTCCCAATGTGCAGTGAATAATGTAACATTTAAAACTATACAAAGTAAGCTAATAATTAGAAACTATATAAAAAAAAAAAAAAGTGCAGATTTCAGGTATACAGTGTACTATAATAATATGAATTATTATTATTACTGCAATTTAAGCAGTGCTATACAATTGGGGAAATAGAAAGTACAATATACACAGACCAATAAAGAGTAAGCTAAGATCTAGAAATAAAAGTTATTTTATACAAAGCGCTATGCTAGATACCAAGTATGTTTACAAGCTAAAGGTCAAAATGGGAAGCTAGGACTAGACATGTGCAATAATTGATGTGAGCCATGCATAAACTAATTGACTTGACTGGGGTTTACTTGTTTTGTCTTATTCATTGAATACGATTTCACAAGTAAATCTCAGGCAAATCAATTCATTCAGGTATTGAATAAAAGGAATATGAGTCTGATAAACCAGCTCAAATTTTTGCACACATTTATTTGAGACAAGAGGGTGTAGGGGGAATTTTAAGGTAATTGCCATTGAGAATTAAAGGATAAGTGCAGCCAGTTGTATTTGAAACAAAAAAATAGATCCTCTACAACAAGCATGTCAAACTCAAAGGCTAACACGGGCCAAAAAAAACCAAATTACATTATCTTGTTGATTTTAAAGTTTGTTCTTCACTTTGGCTGAGATCATCAAACTTGACGATCTCAGTTAACCCAATGCTTCCCCATAGGAAAACATTGGAAGGCTATTGTGCATGTGTGGCAAAAAGCTGCACGGCAAGTCAGCATCTCCATGAGGAGCGTTCAGTGCCTCCATGCAGAACCATTCTAATGCTCCCCAATTCTAATACATTGACCCCAAATCCAAAACACTGCCCCATTCACCCAATCTAATACACTGCCCCACTCCCTCCACTCTAATACACTGCTCCCTCCCCCCACTTTGCTCGTGCCTCCACTCTGATTGAACATACTGCCCCTCTACCTCCCATAATTTAATGCACTGCCCCTTGCCCAACTTAACACACTGCCCCCCCTCCCACCACTCTAATACACTGATCCCTCCCCCAAATTAATACACTGCTCCCTTACCCCAATCTAACACACTGCTCCCTCCCACAACTCTAATACACTGCCCCCCTTTCACAACTCTAATACACTGCCCCGCCTTCCCCAATTGAATACACTGTCCCTCTCCCTCCCCCAAATTAATACACTGCCCCACAATTTATTACACTGCGCCGCTCCTACCACTCTTATACATTGCCCCCTCCCTTAATTTAATACACTGGCCCCTTACCTCCCCCAAACTAATACACTGCCCCTTCTGTCCCTCAAATTAATACACTGCTCCCCTTCCCAATTTAATACACTGACACCCTCCCCCAAATGAATACACTGCCCTCTCCTTCAAATTAATAAACTGCCCCATCCCCAATTTAATACACTACACAGGAAAATCCCCCAAGCCCCTCTTCTTCTACCTTAAGATGAGCTGTCCATCCTCCATTTCCAGCTCTGCTCTTCTCTGCATAATGCTCAAGCAGGTTACATGCTTCTCTGGCACTAAGAGCAGGAGGGAAGGGGGAGTGGCTGACCTGCTCTACAGACAGAGAGACACGCTGCCCTCTTGTGGCCACGGGAGACAAGGTTCAAACAGGAAAGATCTTTCCTGTCTTGCGGCTGGTTGCAGCCACAGCACAGGGCAGGCGAGCCGCAAATATATTCACAGTGGGCCGCATGTGGCCCATGGTCTACAAGTTTGACATGCTTGCTCTACATTAAAAATAAAATGCAATCTTAAAAGTCAATTGTGTAGAAAGTTAATAAAATACATGCTATGGTGAGTGGCAATATCATTGTTTTTCTAAAGAGCAGAATTTTAAGAATGTTGATCATTTTATAGGGGTATAAAGTGTGTATATATATATATATATATATATATATATATATATATATATATCATATATATATATATATATCATATATATCATATATATATATATATATATATCATATAGGTTCAATATATATATTTTTGGAGGGGCCTGTTTGCCAGCCTCCTGCCCTGCGACTATGGCCCTGGGATGTATTGCCCTTCTAGGAACTGATTTGGGCATATTTGTATTTTATTATGCTCCTCAGCAGTCAAGTGAGTCCCAGGGAGCTGAAGGTGCCGTCCTTCCTCCCCAGCGGCAGTGTGAGTCCCAGGGAGCCGAAGGTGCCGTCCTTCCTCCCCAGCAGCAGTGTGTGTCCTTAGTAGAGGAGACAGTCGGTCCCTCTCCCCAGCAGCCAAGTGAGTTACAGGGAGCCGAAGGTGCTGTCCTTCCTCCCCAGTGGCAGTATGTATCACAGGGAGCTGAAGGTGTTGTCCTTCCTCCCCAGCGGCAGTGTGAGTCCCAGGGAGCCGAACGTGCCATCTCGTTCCCCAGCAGCGGGACAATATATTGAAAGGGGAGACAGTCGGTCTCCCTCTCCCCCAGCAGAGAGAGTGTAAGAGAGAGGAGCTTGTTACACCTTCTCCTCAGTTGGGCTCCAAACAGGCTACTCCTGTGGTAGCGCTGGCACCAGGGCAGAGTACCGCTGGTCTCTGCCCACTCAGCAACCCGCTGATCTGGAGGGCTAGTAAACCGTGGTGGAGCTCCTGGACATGGACAAGCGACCCACTACCCCAGGTGTAGTAATCAATTCTGGTGGGTGGGTTATACTGCGGATTCTGTTTTGTGGGTGGGTTGTCAGACAGAAGGTCAGGTACCTGGTTAGTCTACCCCCCAAAGGGGAGATATGTGGCGAAAGTGACCTCGCCACTGGTTTTGGAGGGACCTGTTTGCCAGCCTCCGGCCCTGCAACTATGGCCCCTGGGATGTATTGCCCTTTTAAGACATGACTTGGTCATAATGGATTTGTGTTGTGCTGCTGCTGGCCCTTTAAGAACCATCTGGGGACATACTGTGGAGTTACTGGGTGTCCACCATTTCATGTATCAGAGGCACATGGTGAGAACAATGGATGAAGCACATGGTGAGAACAATGGATGGCGGCCATTTTAACTCACAGACACTGTTTGGACTTTTCTACACGGTGCCATCTCGCCGGTATTTGGTGCACAAAGACATTGTGCAGTAGTTTTAAACTATACAACAGGGGACACATTTAACAGTAATTATTTTTTATATAGCCTGTATATGTTCTGCGGAATCTGCATTAAACTGTATCTTCCAAACTACTGAACAGATCTGGGTGAATTTTGGGTATGTAGTTCATCCAGATCCCCCGGTTCCGAGGATATACTATTTATGGGGTTATTGCATGTTTTGGGGTCCTTGTAAGATGTTTTATAATATTGTATTTCTCTGCCTGTGATAATTATATTAACCATTGTGTTCAGTAATCATATCACAGACAGAGGGGAGGATTTTGTGTGGGAGTGTCTGTGTGTATTGTACGGATTGATTGGTTGTATTTCAAAACCCTGTGGGCAGTACTATGTTTGTGGATTGTGAATAAAAGAGGCTGTATGTGCCAGTACAGTCAGTTCTGCTTGACAGTAGTACAGTACAGTACAGTATTACAGTAGTCAAGGCGAGAAAGGACAGTGGAATGGACCAACACCTTATTCGCATCTGGCGTTAAGTGGGGGCGGATGCGCGCAATGTTTTTGAGATAGAAATGACTACCATAAAAATACAGTGTTTCTAACCTACATCCGTCCCTCTAATATTGATTTGGAAACTGTGACATTACTTTATGAAATAAAAAAATACTATAAAGCTAATAAATTACTTATTTGTTGGTGCCCTGGTTGATTATTTTCTTTTCTCAAAATAAACTAGCCAAAAATCCTTAATCACCCAATCATTTAAAAGTACACACTGGATTTTGGGACAATGCTGCAGCATTATATCTGATTACATAGAATGCCACCTCATACTTAGTATCATTTTGATTTTATTTTCACTATTTTCTAGTTATCTTTATTTTCTTCATGATTCTTTCTCTCACTTTTTATTTACACATGTTTAAGTGTAATAGACAGAGGGGAGTTAGAACTTTTTAAGGGGTGCCCTCGAAGGCACAATAGAAGTAGCTTCTCCTTTTTATAGTTAGCAGCCTTAGGGGTGCCCTCGTAGGCCCGACAGGGATACTATCGTTTTTTCCCCCCTATCGGTACCTTTATTGTCAATTTGTATCTAGACATCAGATACATTTGATGGTTTGTCCTTGTCCTTTTCTTTCCGAACTTGATTTATGTTCGGTAGTTACATTGTATCCACTTCTACTTTGCAATATTGACTTCACACGCCCTATAGACCTTTTGACGATACAGTAGATAGGATTACTATATACACTTTCTTTAAGACTATTTTAACATATTATATTAAACGTTAAGTTTTATTTTTTATTACAATGTTAACGGGTTGCTTTCTATCATAAAAGTTATTGTTGGAATGACCTCTATCACATTTCCACTTTTCTTTCATGTTATGCTTTTTTTCTTTATTTTTAGGGGTTATCCCCCATTATTTATGTAGCAACCTGACAAAGTCTCGCTTTACAAGGCATGCAGCTGAAATTCTAGGTTTTGTATTGTTTTAGAACTTGGACAATTGCCTTCATCATTAAGGAGTTAATCAAAGCTTATTTAACAGCAAAATACATAACAATAAACAAATATGTACATATATAGAATTCTGAATATTTTATAGTATATTTTACCATTATGCATATTTTACGATTTTGTTAATTATTCACAATTACATCTTGGAAAGTAGAGCTCAAGTTGGATATATTAAAGTAAAGAGTTTTGATATGTGTGAGCAGATACATATATATTATTACAACAAATTGAAAATAATTATAAAAACTTACATTGTATTTGAAAATACAGAGTTATAGTCTTTGCTCCCCATATAAGTTACACTTAAACAACAGCTATTTTTATAAAATGTTCATTAAATGTTAAAATGCTCAATCCAGACTAACATCCTGCCTTTTGGAAAGTGTCCTTAAAGAAGGCAATTTAAAAAGTGACATCTTCACATTGCTCTCCATCTTTTTAAATGAGCCGTCAATGTATCCTGCTTCTTACCAACTTCTGATAGAAGAAGTGAGATGTCTCCTGAAGATGATATGCAGTAGTATGACCTGGCAAGTCCTCTAAGGTATTAATAGTAACTAGTGGAAAAGGGCATGTCTGCAGGAGAAATAATTGTGGTACTGGTAAAATGTCTAGAAGATCAGGAGAGCTGCTATAAATGAGATTTTGTTGCACAGTGAAGCCATACTAATAACCACAATTATATTCTCTTTCATTATTTTATAAGAAATGCTTTCCAGTAAATAAGAAATGTTACCTTTTTAACCGAGGAAGGAGTTTAGAAATATGAATTTTTTATGATTTGCCTTAAACGTCAGTCTACTTTCATCACACTTTTTTTTAATATATCTTTTTAATGGTGCTGTAATTCCAGATGAGGACATAGAAAGGACATACATATAAAACGATGGCTCATCTCAATCATTATCATGGTTGGCTCTTTAATATATTTTCTACATTGGTTTATGAATGTTTCAGGAAGACATAGTAATATAATTATGAACCTGTTCAGCTTAACGTGTTATGTGAAATAATATGCACAATTTGTGGGGAATGGTTAATTATTTAATAATTAAATAGAATCGTAAAATAAATTATGGGATATTGAATATATAATAAATAATTCTTTAATTTTCTTTGAACAGTTTTTAAGGACATCTGTAATAAATATTAGTTTATGGCCATTAATTTATGGCTGGATTTACCCTTCCTGCTGCCCCAATGTCAGTTTATTGCATGCCTCACCCCATCCCGACTAGTTTGTGGTAATATTAAATGGTGAATGTGATTAGGTGGGTAGTTAGTTGATAAGTGGGAAATGGCTGAGAGAGAATGTGTGTTTATGTGTGTGAAGGCTGCTTTTGATATTGTATGTTTGTGGGGATGCTGCTTGTGGGTTTGCATGTGTATGGGTGGCTTCATGTGTCGTTGCATTTGTAAGGGTAGACTACTTGTGGTGTTACTTGTTTCTACTTGTACTCCTTTTGCAAAGTTTTGTGGGGGTGGTGCTGCTTGTGTAATTGTGTATGTGAAGCAGGCTGCTTTAAGGCTTATGCACGAGAGGGGGATACTGCTTGTGTGGTTGAGGGGAAGGATGCTTGGTAATTGCATATGTCAGACAGAGGCTGTTGTGAAGTTGTGGGTGTAGATAGGGCTGTCTGCTGTGCAGTATGTGTGTTTTGGGGCTCTAGTGCATGTGTGCAGGGAACTTGGGATTGTAATGTATGTGTGTGTGGGATAAGGGCTGTTGTGTGTGTTTGGCATGATAGGAACGATTGTGTGAGATAGAGGGTGACATAGGATTGTGCTACTTGCCTGGACCTCTCTTTGGTGCAGACAACTCCTTATGATCAGGGGAATGGATTAGAGCATTGCCATAGTAAACTGCAGCAATTCACTCATATGGTAGAAGTATCAGGTCAGCCTGGCTGGAAGATTTTCGATCTCCCAACCGGCAAATTAGATTCCTCACAACTCTAGTGCTCGACCTGCTGAGATGTCCAGGGTCCAGATCTCCTGTGTCAGCGTCTGCCCCTTAAAGGAGAAAAGGCTGGCTAGTGTGTGATATCTTTGATCGCCCCACTGGCCGTGTTGTTTCTGTTCTGCCTGTTGCCCCAAAGTTGTGACCTATGATGGCCCTATGGCAAGTTAGATGATGCTGATGTCATAAAAATATAATCAGACTCCCTAGAATATAGTGGTAAAGGGAATTAGTACTCTTAAGACAATGTTATTATATAAAGGTTACAATACATATTTCAGATTATTAAGTGGTATTAATTGGGAAAAAGCTTAACTGCCTTCAGTTAAATTTCTCAATGCATGCACAATGATTGTGGTGCCTTTTGTCAAAGAACAGTATGTTAAAGTCAATGGAAGACTAATTAAGAATTGCCAGAGGAGTACAAATGACTTTTTCAATAGCCCTTATGTGCGTTTGGGAATATTTTACAAATGTGAACCTTGAAAAACTGATAGATAGCTTTAGTAATTCCAAGCAATCATCTATCTTCATTTATGCATTCACACTGCTTAAAATGTTATTAACGGATACTCTTCCTAACATATATATTTGAAATATGATTGTTTTATGGCAAGATTTCAGTAAAATTATTGATCGCAATAGTGCTGCATTTAGCATATAATTTACTTTTTGATTATTCAGTATAAATATAGATATATGCATATATATGTATATATAGTGCATTTCATATTTAAACAATCCAATAGGCCTTGATGCATTTGTTCTACTGATAATTGGATTAAAAATGGAAAACATTTTAGAAGCAAAGGATAAATATTAAAACTGTTTTGTTTTGCAAATTTTGCAATGACGCCCAAAGGTGACATCACCACTATGGTACAGTGATCTGTGGGTGGGACAGACACTATACTTACTTGGAGCTGTCGCTCAGCTTGTGCCGCTGACCCCCAAAAGTCCCCAAAGGTGATATCACTGCTTGGGTACAATGGTCTGTGGGTGGTGGAGAGGGTATACTTACTTGGAGCTGTTCCTTAGCTCCTGCTGCAAAACAGTAGTACTGAGTTAATGTCTCGCATATGTGCAACTGTACAACAATGGTGTCTGTTCAGGATCCTGTAAAATCACAGGAGCCTCCATATTTATTGTCAGAACACATAGTCAGTGCAAGGATGGAAAGAGGCCTGTGCAAGGCTGAAGGAAGAAGAGAAAGGCCATAGAACTCTTGTCTGGTTAAAAGGATTCTGGATTTGGTAACAGTAATTAAAGGGCTGCATAGGCCTAGAGACAGAGACATGTGCTGGACTTGTATACAAGAACATTAATACAGTAGTTGTGCAGGCTAATTCCAAATCTGTCTAAACCAGAAAATAACTTTCCAGGTTTGTATGTGCACCTAACCCAAGGACTTCATTCAGAGATGAGTATGTACCAGGTTAGAGACCGCCAACCTGTTATATCAAGGAGTATCTATACCTAAAGGAAAGTATTTCTTTATCATAGGTGTTACACAGTTATCATTGCATAATTATAATGTGTTGTAGTAATATTGTTTAGAAATATTGGTATTATTAGTAAAGTAATTGGTTACAGATCCCAGCTCTTATTATTTTACCATATAATAGACTGAAATATGTAATATGATATACCATTTGCATGTCAATATACAAAGTATACTTAGATCATAGATATTTTTTTGTCATTTAGGTACCCTTATTAACTAAACTAAATAATTGAATCTAATATCAGGCTACCCTCAACAAAACAATGCCTTATTTTTACAGCCATTGTTGGCATCAGCTAGATGAAATAACAAAACGTGATGACTGAGCCTCCATCTTTTGTCACGTTACAATTTATCATACTAAAGTTATACTTACTTATCTTGTGGTATATTTGGTATTTCATAAAGATTTTGTTCGTTATGAAATGCTCAAAAATTTTGTTTTCTTTGGTGTCAGAGCCACCTTAAATTGCCACTCTAAACACCATAACTAGTTACTGAAGATATTATGCTACAAAGACCAGTCTGCTGGGAATGTAATCTCACTAGATTGAGTGCAAAACTGTGCCTGTCAATGCTTAATAAGATCTCCCCTTAGCACAGTATGATATTAGCTGAGGTTGGGAGGTAAAATATACATCTGATGTAATGGAATGGTAAGGCAACAACTTCCTAGACAGCTAGTGTGGAAAACAAGTCCAATCAAACTCATCCAGTGTTTGGCTAAGTTTTATAAGAATATATATCGAGAATAGCTTCATATCGCAAGTCACCATTTTAATGAACACAAAAATTATTTCTTTAAAATGGCACTTGAATGTAGTCATAAAGTATGAATTATTTTCTTAAAATTTAGCAATAAAGTGTCCAGTATAATAAAAAGAGCTACTACAGTAAAATAATTAATTCATTTTTAAATTAAAACACATTCCATACAAAGGCAGACCAGCAATAGCATGTATAGAAGCACAGAAACTTTTTAGCATAATTCATGATCAGCTGGGAACAGAAAACAATGCAATTAGCCTATCTTTTGGTGGGTCTTTGCTCAGGTCTTGTGATAGTTTAGCTCATTTGTGACATTATAAAGATAATCTAAACCATTTACATATCGGAATGGGGTAACTGATTTGCCTAGTCAACATTTCACTTCTTCCTCTCTGATATACTTTTCAATCATTTTGTTTTAACTGCCAGCTATGCCACTTAGTAGGTTCATTAAACAATGGTTTGCAATCTGCGGTATGTAACTTGAAGTAATGCTGGTCAATTTTTCTTTGGGCAGTACTCTGACATGTGTATGCCAAAATCCTGGTGAGAGTTCTTTTTGTGTTGACACTCTTTAGTAATCCACTGCAGTGGCTTTTTATAGTTTATCACTTGTAAAGTGCTGCGGAATTAGTTGGCACTATATAAATACCAATAATAATTATAATAATAATGCTTTCTATTTACAGGAATGTATCACACATTGGGCGATGTTACCCCTTCTTTGTTAGATCAATTTATTATAAATTTACAACACAATCGTGACCTGTTTTACTGCACAAACACTTCATTGTTCCACATATTTAATGCACAGGAAAATTACCCTTTTTGAATTACCTGTAGACCTTTTGATGTCTGTCTTTTGCATGAACTGATGATACCACTAATCATTCCTGGCCAAGACAAATGGTTGTAATTTCTTCACAGCTTCTGATGCATAGATTAAATATCCTCAGTTTAAATATAACAGTATGCACGTTATTGCCCTGGCATGTTTTATTTCATATCAAAGTCAAAACCCGTTGTGTTTAAATATTTATGAACAACATGTGTGCATGTTATGTAAGTATACACTATTATTATTATTATTATTATTATTATTTATATACCGCCATCAGATTCCGTAGCACTGTACAATGGGTGGACTAACAGACATGTAATTGTAACCAGACAATTGAACGTACAGGAACTGAGAGGTGGAGGTCCCTGCTCAATGAGCTTACATTATAGAGGGAGTGGGGTATAGTGACACAAAGGGTAAAAGTAGGGGTACGAAGTAGGTTGTTAGAAAAGTATTCACTGAGGGCTTAGTAGGTAAGGTTTGCAGGAGAGGAGTTATGGGGGGTGGGGGATAAAAACCTTCCAACAGTTTAATTTATATGCTTTTTAAAAGAAGTGAGTTTTCAATGATTTTTTGAATGAGTGGAGACTGGGTGAAAGTCTTACAGAGAAGGGAAGGGAGTTTCACAGAGGAGGTGCAGCCCTGGAGAAATCTTGGAGCTGAGCATTAGAGGTGGGAGTATGGACAGAGGAAATACGTAGGTCTTTGGCAGAGCGTAGGGGCCTTGACGGGACATACTTGTGTATTAGGGAGGATAGGTAGGTTGGAGCAGCATAATGTAGGGACTTGTAAGCAAGCACTAGAATTTTAAATTGATCCCTACATCTAACATGAAGCCAATGCAGGGACTGACAGTTAGGGGAGGCGTGGGTGGTGCGAGCGGACAGGAAAATGAGCCTCGCCGTCGCATTTATTATAGATTGCAGTGGTGCAATCTGGGAACATGTAAGACCACTGAGAAGGGGATTGCAGTAGTTAAGGTGAGAGAGAACAACAGCATGGACCAGCACCTTAGCCGCATCCGGCATTAAATAGGGGCGGATGCGCACTATGTTTTTGAGATGGAAGCCACATGATTTGGCGATTGATTGGACATGAGGGGTGAAGGAGAGGTTGGAGTCAAAAATGGCACTTGAATTAATGTAGCCATAAAGTATGAATTATTTTCTTAAAATTTAGCAATTTAGCGAGCCTGCCAAGAGGTGATGGTAGCGCCGATGACTTGGAGGGAGACAGAAACGGGAGTGGTAACACTTAAGGGAATAAAGACCAGAAGTTCTGCTTTGGATAGGTTGAGTTTAGGAAGTGAGCAGCCACCCAATTGGAAAATGCAGAGAGGCAGTCAGAGACACGAGTGAAGATGGGCGAAGAGAGATCAGGAGAGGACAGGTAGATTTGCATGTCTTCTGCCTAGAAATGATAACGGAAGTCAAAGGAGCTGATGAGTTTACCAAGGGAGGTGGTATAGATAGAGAACTGTAGGGGACCAAGGACAGAACCTTGGAGGATGCCGACAGAGAATGGTTGGGGGGGGGGGAAGAGGGAGAATCAGAGAAAGAAACACTGAAAGAGCGCTGGGAGAGGTAGGATATATATTCCTGTTATTACAATTATAGGTACAGATATGTTATGAAAGGTATTCTAATGACTAATCTGTCAAAGCTGAAAATGTAGAGTGATCTCTTATAAAGGGAGGTTTTTCATTTTTATTATATACTAAAGGTCACACAATATACAAGTAGGAAAAGTGTTTGCATATAAAATATTCACAGAATTGTGTTGTAACAAGCATGTAATACTTGCCATACATGTCAATGAGACTGTATTTAACATATAAAGTATTGTTTCATTATAAAAATCCATATAGTGTTTTCACAGTGTGTGACAAAGGTTGCTTCATTGTAGAAACTGGCCTTAAGCTGCATCTCATAATGAACCTACACAGACATTCAATCAAGAACCACAAGGGAAGCAAATATTTTACCCCTGTTGGTCATCACTTCACCCAGACTGATCACTTCATCCAAGACCTCAGGAATAAAGTTATTAAAGGGAATTTGAAAGACTTTCATGAATGAAAGAAATTTGAGATGAAAATGATCACACATTTACAATACCAGAAATTGAGGACTTAATGTAGACTCTGGCTTTCTCACACACTACCAAAACTTTATATGAACACTAGTGATGTCCCGAACGGTTCGCTGAACGGTTCGCCACAGATGGCGAACATATGCGCTGTTCGGTCCGCCCCCATGTCATCACTGAGTAAACTTTGACCCTGTACCTCACAGTCAGCAGACACATTCCAGCCAATCAGCAGCAGACCCTGCCTCCCAGAAACTCCCACCTCCTGGACAGCTCACTAAGAATGCAGCTTCAAAATGGATGCTGTCCAGGAGGTGGGAGGGTCTGGGAGGGAGGGTCTGCTGCTGATTGGCTGGAATGTGTCTGCTGACTGTGAGGTACAGGGTGATATGTTCGCCGTCCGTGGCAAACCGTTCGGGACATCACTAATGAACACGTATCTTAATGTCTTATATAGTTCTTTTTTAATAAGCTGTTTAGTTTTTTTGTTTTGTTTTTAACTAGCTTATTGGAGTTCCTCTGTTTATTAACCTTTTTTGGCTATTCCCGACCAATCTGCACCTTTCACTTTCAGGCCCATATTCTGCTATTTATGAACCCCCATTCCCCTTCTCTATAATCAGTTGTTTAAGTGTTAAACTCTATCAGATGATCAGTATTGCTTTAGACCTGAGGAAGAGAGGAAAACTCTCGAAAGCTTATCTTTGAAATATTATATATATTGTATAAAAAAATATATATAACTAAGGCTTGACACTCACCTTTAAAGTATAAACAAAATGTTTTTTACCCAGGTGCTATCCGCCTTTTGTAGATAATCCAAAAGGAAGAGGGTGCACCCCAGGGAATTTGAGTAAATAAACTTGATATTTTGTTGCATATTAGCAAAAGATACACACAGTCTCAATCGACGTTTCAACCCTTATACGGGTCTTTCTCAACATCGAAACGGCTGCAATGGGCAGAAAAATACATGAAGACTAATTTTCAAACAGTCCTGTTCACTGATGAGTGCTGTGCAACCTTGTTTGGTCTAGATGGATGGAGTAGTGGATGGTTGGTGGACGGCAAACCTGTTCCAACAAGGCTGCGACGTCAGCAAGGTGGTGGTGGAGTCATGTTTTGGGCCGGAATCATGGGAAGAGAGCTGGTCGGCCCCTTTAGGGTCCCCGAAGGTGTAAAGATGACCCCTGCAAAGTATGTGGAGTTTCTGACTGACCACTTTCTTCCCTGGTACAGAAGGAAGAACTATGCTTTCCGTAATAAAATCATCTTCATGCATGACAATGCACCATCTCATGCTGCAAAGAATACCTATGCATCAATAGCTGCTATGGGGATAAAAGGAGAGAAAGTCATGATGTGGCCTCCATCCTCACCTGACCTCATTTCTATTGAGAACCTTTGGAGCATCCTCAAGCAAACGATCTATGAGGGTGTGAGGCAGTTTACATCCAAACAGCAGCTCTGGGAGGCTATTCTGACATCTTGCAAATAAATTCAAGCAGAAACGGTCCAAAAACTCACAAATCCAATGGGTGCAAGACTTGTGAAGCTGCTATCAAATAAGGGGTCCTATGTTAAAATGTAACGTGACCTGTTAAAATGTTTGAAAAGTTAAAATGTTATAATACGTTTGATTGAAATTGCTTTTGATTTCAGTAAATATGCTGCAAACACAAGTGACAATTTTGAGTTCTTTACAACATATAAAGTGTTTTGAAACTTACTGTGCACAATAATTTGGAACAGTGCATTGTAAGTTTTTTATGTTTAAAAAAATACTGTTATCATTAGGAGGTTTGTTCAATAAAATTTGAATTGTACTCTTAATAGTTGATAACATGAGAATTATGCTGACTGTTATTTACATCAATTATTTAGGTAAATTAGAAAAATATCATTTGCATTATAATTTGGAACAGGGTGTACTTCCTAATGACGAAATAATTAAATGTGCTAGTGAAATAATGTGAGATGAGGAAATGTGTGCCAGGCTGTAACTATGAAACTATATAATTATGATGAAAGGATGGATGTCATCAAAGCATGCATCTCTGCCATGTTGTCTGTGATATTTACACAGGTGCAGATACCCGGCTGGGGAGCTCAGAGTTGACAATCATGAGTCTGTACAGCTCGGCTGTTGCTGGGAACAGTAAGTCTTTATGCATGAGTACGGCGGCAATTAGGAACTGTGTTAGTGGTATCCTGGTACTTGACCAGAGTACAATAGACTGGCTAGGGTGGAGGGTCTGGCGGGATACTTAGCAATGAAATAACCTCTTATAGTGGTGAGAGAAATACTATGATGAATAAACAATGAGTAAATGAAATGGGCATGTCGATGAGAGTTTAGCCCTGTATCAACTGGCAGTTCGCTAAGTGCCGGATGGTGAAGAAATTAGCTATACAAGGGGAAGGTGAGGCTCTAGCTGTGATTTTGGCCACAGAAAGAAGTGGCGTGAATGTTGGCCTCAAAGTGACAAGTAAGAGATTTAAATTAGTGGCCTTGACAGGTGAGGCCCTATCTAATAACCTGTAGAGGTTGGAGTGCGGCTCTAGCTATGAGTTGGGCCAATGGGTGAATACCTGATGAATGTTGGCCTCGCAGATTGAATTATGAATATACTAGAAAATGGCCCGCACCAAACCCTTTGCAGCCAGTTGATCTATCCCAAAATAATGTAGGGGGAATAGAAACATAATGGATTGATAGAAAGTATGTTGGAACGTACGTACCTTGCCCAACTAGTGAGGTTGAGCTTGAGAAAGGATATCATAGACATGAACCTAAAGACACCATGGGAATATGTCCAGGATGGTGTAAGTGCTAATTGAGATAACGTACCTGTGTTGTGGTTAAGGATTAATACGTCAACAACAGGTTGATAAGTAAGAATAGTGGGAACCTAGAATAATAAGGGAACTTATGTATAATGAGTACATACCTAGGCCAAACAAAATGAGTAAAGAAAAGAGATACCTGATTGAACTTAATCTAGATATGAGTTCCCACTATGCGTTCTTATACTACAAGGACCTGAAGTATGTGTAAGAAAGAATAGCCTAAGTAATTAAACCCCAAAACATGTATATTATATCTCTAGCTTACTAGTGTAAAGCAAATTATGAGATCTAGTAAGCGCCTTAGATGAAGGTGTGGGTTATACTAATTTAACTAAAACAGACAGATCGAAGAGGCCTGAATACATGACGGGCTCTGGGTTTTTGGAGTGTGCCAAGAGAGGGGCCATAGAGGGAGGACTTGCGTGGGCCTAGTGAGGCAGTATGGAATAGTTGTAGTTTGCCCTTGTAAGCAGAAAAAAATGTTGTATGTAAATACCCAAATGGGCGGCCAAAATTGGATCGTAGTGGTTTGTACGAATAGGACCATATGTAACCATTTGGCGTGAATGCCTAATGAGGCCCATGTTTAGAGGTATCGTAGCAAAAGGCCAAAAGATGGCAGCAAACTATATTATTATTATTATTATTATTATTATTATGATATTTATATAGCGCCATCAAATTCCGCAGCGCTTCACAATATTAAAAACTAAATTAAGAAGGACTGGTAAAATGATCTCATGGATGCCTGTCTTATAATATGCAATAAAATCCTCCTTTTCAGTAATCTGAGGACTAATAAGGTGGCCATTCATGAATAGGCAAACTGATGTGTATGTCCAAATCAGTCCTAACTCAGTCTAAACCACCACCATTGCACTAAAGCACTTTAAAATATTTTAACAGTAATAGCCAAACTCTGCACATGTGCTTAATATAGGCACATTAATTGGTAGGTGTGACTATGCCTTTAAGAAATGGCATGCATTATTTTTGGTATCACTTTGTGTTAGCTTGATTTGACTTTGAATTTAAAATGTAGCTGTAATCAAAAATCTGTTAATGGTTGAAAGCCTATGGCACACTTATGTTGCAGACAGTAATGTTGTTGAAGCCCTAAGCACTTTTCATATGACAAACTACTTTATTTATTATGACAAAATTCAAGCCAATTACCGGTGCCTTAAAATACGGCATTTTACTTGAAGATGAACTATTGTTATACTCTGATATATTTAACTCTGACTTATTTGAATGTTATATTTATTTTTCCATCACAGTTTTATCAGCTTTACAAAAAGGTAGATAGAAAGATAGATAGATAGAGAGTTGGAGAGATAGATGATAGATAGAGAGATAGATAGATAACCCCCCAAAAAATGGGAAAAGGGGGAGTGGAGAGTAAGAGAAGCAGGTAATTAGGGGGTGAGAAGGACTCCCCGAGCACTCTTACTTCTGTGTCTGATCCAAGACATTTAAACCCATACATGCCTAACTTGTATCCCTTATTTTCTCAGATACACATTTAGTTTATTTGAGATATTTTACTTTAACACGATATTAAAAGTTGGTACTTCCACACATATCCATGACCCATTTGTATGGAGAAAAACACCTGGTATTATTCAAGCTTCATGTACTATAGGGGTCAGTGTGAAGGGAAATGCCTAACAAGGTGAAATTTTACATTTTTTAAGTGTTATAGAGTCAGGACCTGTATTAAAAAAAAAAAAAAAAAAAGCATGTCTGTTGCAACCAAATCATACTGTAGACAGTCACTTTTTGTATTCTTTCATTTCATAGTATAGCCAGCCATATATTATTTCCCTGGATGGTTTCTATGGTGAAGGCTTGGGTCCGGTGGACTTAATATCAATGTGTATACTTAATGTGCTACTCAGTAGACCATTGAAAAGTTGTGCACACAAAAGCTGTGAATGTGTTTGCAAGATATCAGAATAGCCTCCCAGAGCTGCTGTTTGGATGTAAACTGCCTCCAACCCTCATAGATATTTTGCTTGAGGATGCTCCAAAGGTTCTCAATAGGATTGAGGTCAGGGGCGGATGGAGGCCACACCATGATTTTCTCTCCTTTTATCCCCATAGCAGCCATTGATGCAGAGGTATTCTTTGCAGCATGAGATGGTGCATTGTCATGCATGAAGATGATTTTATTACGGAAAGCATAGTTCTTCCTTCTGTCCCAGGGAAGAAAGTGGTCAAGTCAGAGACTCCACATACTTTGAAGAGATCATCTTTACACCTTCGGGGACCCTAAAGAGGTAGACCAGCTCTCTTCCCATGATTCCGGCCCAAAACATGACTCCACCACCACCTTGCTGACGTTGCAGCCTTGTTGGAACAGGGTTGCCGTCCACCAACCATCCACTACTTCATCCATCTGGACCATCCAAGGTTGCAGGAAACTCATCAGTGAACAGGACTGTTTGAAAATTAGTCTTCATGTATTTTTCTTCCCAATGCAGCCGTTTCTGCTTGTAAGCATTGGTTAGTAGTGGCCGAATAGAAAGTTTATGCACAGTTGCAAGCCTCTGGAGGACTCTACACCTTGATGTCCGTGGGAGTCCAGAGGCACCAGCAGCTTCAAATATCTGTTTGCTGCTATGTAATGGTATTTTAGCAGCTGCTCTCTTGATCCAATGCATGGATATGGCAGAAATCTTCCTCAATGTGCATTTATCTGCACGAACCCGTCTGTGCTCTGAATCAGCCACAAATCTCTTAATAGTGCGATGATCACGGTTAAGTTTTTGTGAAATATCTAATGTTTTCATACCTCATCCAATGCATTGAACTATTTCACTCTTTTCGGCAGCAGAGAGATCCTTTTTCGTCCCCATATTGCATGAAAATGGTGCTCTGCTTAATAATGTGGAACACCCTAGTAGTTTTTCCTTAAATTGGGCTCACCTGGCAATCTAATTATCACAGGTGTCCGAGATTGTTTTCAGTGATCAAAAGAGCCCTGAGACACAATGCCATCCATGAGTTAAACCGAAAAACAAAATATTTAATCTTTGTGACACTTAAATTTAATTTGCATAATAATTTGGAACAGGGTGTAGTCTTTAGTGTTTTTCTGTCAATCAGAGCATTTACTCCAGAAAATGTTTTAATATTACTGACATGTCTCCTTACCATCAACTAAATCAGATTTGGCTTTGCAGTTTTTTTGCATTTCTATAGAATTTCCCTCGGAGCATTGTTAAATCTAGCATCACTGCAGAGTTAACAGGCCATTATTTTCAAGACAGATATACTCTGATGCAAAGATATTTTGTGTGATAGAATTGGTAAATATTCACATTGTGATTTATTGCTATTAAAACCTCATGTTTCTAAAATTCTTCTGTTAATCCAATTACTAATATTTTATGAATCATTCCCATTTGCAGTATAGAAATAGTTAAATAAGTAACTATAACAGCTCATGCACATATAGTAATTGTTCTCAACTCCAGACATATAAACAATAAATCAGGAGGGACTAGAGTCCACAGTTCAAAGGAATCCCCTAGTACATTCATTTCTTCCATCAATTTCAAGTGTCTTTTTTTATACATACACTTTTTCAAAATACATTTTTTTCTAAGAACACAGGAGATCAAAGACACATCAACATTGCTGTAAAATTAAATTAAGACAAGATCAAAGATAGTTGTACAAAGTGATGCAGCATACAGTAGAAGTATTTATTGAGGTTTTCTTTAACATGTATATTGCATTTCAGACACTTGCAAGTTATGCACAATTTATGAATGGATATTGCAGCTAATAAAATCTCTTGTGGATACTTTGATAGTTGAAATTATGAGAATTTTTTTTATTTTCTGACCTATACTAGTGGGAAGAAATAATTTCTAAGTTTGACTTTGTTGTGTAACATTAGGATGCTCTGGCCTTGGGCTTCAATATGACTGAAAAAAACAACAAGCTCTGAGACACAAAAAAAAAAAAAAAAAAAGCTTTTGGAATATGCTTTAGAAAACATGTTTTCCTGTTTTAAACCCTTTCAGGGGAGGTCCCAGGATCGCTCCTGCCGGTCTTTGCAGGGCCGGCGCTATCTTGCAGGATAGTGCGGCCGCCGGGGGAGAGAAGGAGGGAGCCAGCCTGCCAACAGAGGAACCCGGCTTACAGCTCCGCCGGGTTCCTCTCGCGAGATTCGGAGCGTTGCCATGGCAATGCTCCGGGTCTCGCGAGAGTGAACTCTAGCCCAACAGGCTAGAGTTCACTCACCACTAGGACCACCAGGGAAGGATAGCAGCCCCAGCAGCAGGATCCCCCCTCCCAGGCATAAGGTAAGCAGGGAGGGGGGATATAATCACCTAACTCACATCAGCCTCGCAGACACCCCTAACACTCCCACACACACACCCTGCAAGTCTCCCACACACACACCCTCACACACACACACACTGCACCCCTAACACTCATAGCACATACACTGCACCCCTGACACTCACAGCACCCTCACACACACTGCACGTCTGGCCCTCACAGCACACATAAAATGCACCCCTAACACTCACAGCACCCTCACACACACACACTGCACCCCTGACACGCACAGCGCACACTGCACCCCTGACACTCACAGCACCCTCACACACACACTGCATGTCTGACACAGCACAAACAAAATGCACCCCTAACACTCAGAGCACCCTCACACACACACACACACACTGCACCCCTGACACTCACAGCACCCTCACACACACTGCACGTCTGACACAGCACACACAAAATGCACCCCTGACACTCACAGCACCCTCACACACACACTGCACCCCTGACACGCACATCACACACCCTCACTCACACACACTGCACCCCTGGCACTCATAGCTTCCTCACATGCATACACTGCACCGTCACACACAGCTTCCTCACATGCACATAGCACCCTCATGCAAACACAGCACACACACACACACACAGCACCCTTACTCACATAGCACCCTCACGCAAACACAGCACCCATCACTCACACATACACTGCACCTCTCTCTCACACACACACTGCACCCCTTACACACACACACACACACAGCGAGCACCCTCACACACACTGCGCAATATGCTTTCCTGGCATTTTTGTCTCCTGGTAGCCCAACTATGGAGACACCAGAGACAAATTTCAAGCAAACACAATGCAAGCATGTTATTAAATTTGTTTGCGCTGTGCAGAATAAATACAGGGTATTTTTCTCATGCCAGAGCTCTTCAGCAGAGCTCTGTGCATGGTCTACCCTGGAAGAGGATTGAACCAACATGCTCACTTTGTGATGGGGCGTGCTTGTCATTGGTGATGACAAAACACACCCTATCTGGTCCCACCCCCTTTTTAGTGGGCCGCTGTAATTAAAAAATGCCCGGGCCAAATTTTCTTCCCAGTCCGGCCCTGAAATGTATTACTATTTTCAATTGTAAAAAAAGATATTCTTTTAGTTTAAAAATGTTTTAAAGAGAAACTGGAGTCAAACATGACAAGCCCGAGCGGGTTAGACAGACACATGACACCCCCATGGGCATATGACATATGACAGACAATAGGTGGTGAGACCAGACGAGCCTCCATGGAAGAAGACTACAGGAACCCTTCTCAACGAACTCAAATTATCTTCATTTTGTGTTTTTTCACATTACTGGGACTGTTCTCATCAATCCACTATTAAATAAACCTTATTTAAGAATTCTTCTTATTCTATCTCTCATTATTCATAAATTCTTATAAAACCTAAGGGTTCTCCTAATTATAATTCTGCAGTTAAGTTCCACTCCAAATCCATAGGAAGTATTACACATAGCCCGCATCCGCCCCTTTCTTACACAAGATGCTACCAAGTAGCTTTTACATGCTCTAGTAATTTCCTGCATGGATTATTGTAACCCTCTCCTATTTGATCTTCCCAAAAGCCGTATTGCCCTACTACAGTCTGTAATCAATGCTGTTGCTTGACTTATTTTCCTCTTTAGTCTGTCCTCTCACACCTCACCCCTCTGTCAATCCTTACATTGGCTTCCAGTATCCTACAGTAGTCAATTCAAAGTGCTAACCCATACCTATACAGCACTGAACAATTCTAGCCCCTCTTATGTCTCTACACAGATCCATAGGTATGCCCCATCTCGGTCTCTTCGCTCTGCCCATGACCTTCTCCTGTCCACTGCTCGCACCTGTACGGCCAATTCATGCTTGCAGAACTTCTCGCGGGCGGCTCCCTTCCTATGGAATAGCCTGCCTACCGCCACCAGACTCCCCCCTAGCCTTCAATCGTTTAAGAAGTGCCTTAAAACCCATCTCTTTAGGACAGCTTATGGCCTCCCAGAGTAACCTCTACCTCTCTCTTGCTCTCTCCTAAAGGGCAGCACTTTACTTTCTTCTCCAGCTCTGCTTCACTCCCACCTTATTTGATTGCTATTTCCTGTCATATTGTTTTTTACACCCCACCTCCTATAGACTGTAAGCTCATTTGAGCAGGGTCCTCTTCAATCTATTCCTGTAAATGTTCTTGTAATTGTCCTATTTATTGTTAAATCTTCCCTCTCATAATATCGTAAAGCGCTACGGAATCTGTTGGTGCTATATAAATGGTAATAATAATTATAATAATAATTAAAGAGGAACTGTAATTTTCTGAAAGTGCAGTTCTTAATTCTCTTATCCTAGTAAACACTTTGAGAGCACTTATAAGAAGCCGGGATAGGCAACTTTTGGCACTCTACATGTTTTGGATAATATCTCCCATGATATGGGAGATATAGTCCACAACACCTGGAGTCACGAGGGTTACTTACCCCTGTAAGAGTGAAGTTTGCTTATGTATAAAATGCACTTACCTCCACAGCATTTTATACATGAGTAAAAGTCACTCTTACAAGGGAAGGTAAACTATATCACTCCAGGCTAGGCCATCTGGTTTGATCACACAGAAGAGCTATGGTAGCTCAGATTGCTGAAAAACTTAATGCTGGCCATGATAGAATCATGTCAGAAGACTCAGTGCTTCACAGTTTGCTGCATAGTTGCAGACCGGTGAGAGTGCCCATGATAACCTATGTCCATTGCCAAAAGTGCCTTTAATGGGGAAGTTGGCATCCGTGGATGGTAAACAACTTTTGGTTGCCTAACTGATGCTGATCTCCTCATGCTATGCATAAGGACATCCAGCATCAGTTAAATCTTCATAGGAAAGCGATTGCCGTGCATTAGCCCTTCCCACCATCGGATTACATCAGTGGTGGCGAAGCACTGACCCAGCACCATGGGACATAGCTGCTGGAATCGGATAGGTGGCTAAATGTTTTTTTAATCCTTTTGCTGCTGGGAGTGGAGTTGGCGAGGGAGAGGGGGACCAGAGGGTTCTATAGTGTTAGAAATGTAACTTTGTACTAAAGAATCCCTTTAAATTTTAAATTCACGTTAAATGCACTTCAAATTCTCATTTTAGTGAATAATTCTGTATAGATATACCTTAGCCCTATGACCTCCTGCTGTATAACCACCTCCATAATACTCTCATCACCCTAAGGTTCATCCCAACCCTAATTCTATGAATGGAAACAACCAGTGGCATAACTACCATGGTCGCCATTGTATCAACGGCGACCTGGCCCGTCATTCCACAGGGCCCAGCCGCCAATGCAATCCCTGAGACCATGGGCAACCGAAATACCTTCAGGGCCGTTGCACTGCCATTGCAGGCTGACCAGCAGCAGGGGAGTGTTGTACTGTACTCCTCCCATCCTGCTGGTATTTGTGTGTAGTATGACCGAGCATCGCAGTCTCACGGGAAGTGCTCAATGACCGGAGCTGGTGACACGTTAAGCAGGCACAGGAGGGTAGGGAAGAAAGGCACATGGGGGGGCAAGTAATGGGACACATGAAGGGGCTTACTTGGGGAGGGTGATGAAACACTCACAGATGGGTTTGCTTGGAGGGGGGTATGGAACACATAGAGGCAACTTTCTGTTGCCCTGTGGTTTTCTAGTTGCGCCTCTGAAAGCAACATAGAGCTCTCATCCTCCAAGATCACCTTTAAGGCTTTATCAAAATGGTGGTACGGATACTTACAATGTGGACGGTTCAACTCCTGAGGACTGTACCTACACTCTATCCAGTGAGACTTTTTATACGATTTTTTATCATATTTTATCACCTGGACTGATTTTCTTTTATCTTGTTTCTGTTGTTTTAAGTGAGACTTTTTATCATTTATATAGGCCTACTTGTTGTTGTCTACCCATTTAGACCATTTGGTCTGGTTTCTACTGTCATAGGCTACTGGTTTTACTTTTAGCGCAGCCCTTACCCCTTTCCTCTCCTCTAGTCTGTTTTACAAAGGGTCTTGAGGGATTCCCTTTTTTTGGGTTGTTGCTCATATCTCTGTTATTTAGTGCTGACTCTTCCCTCTTGTTCTTACACTTACCCCTGTGTTTGCATTACAATTTCCTCCTACCTCCAGTGGCACAAGCTGCCGAAGGGAACTGAACTTTGTCAGTCTTGTGCTGTACTGACCAGCTCCTGAGGTTAATCTCTACTGTGTAGGGGCAGAGCCAGACAGGGAGGCCCAAGGTTAAGACAACACTGTGAGAGACCAGTGAGGCTGCTACAACAACCAAGGGAGAAAGGGGGTGCTTAGGCAATCTCTTATTTTGCCTATTACTGAATCAGTCTCTATGGTCATGCACTTTCCAATTACAATACTCTGAATACTCTTCAAGCTGGCAGAAAACATTATAGCTGCAAAAACATTATATATTGATTGAAGAGCACTTGAAGAACCCTTTATCGTTGAATTTCAGTGACAATGGGCTTAAAGATATAAGCAATTTCTATTTGTTCTGGTAGGTTTTTTATGTTTGTGTATGTTTATGATGTCATTATTTAGGCTGTAGAAAAAAGTTTGAAGATTTTCAGTCAAGACAAACAGATCAGTTCTAAACTTATTTTCATCATTTTATATTTCTTTTAAGTTTACTGTCTAAGTTTACTGTCTCTAAAAAGTTATAATTGGGCATAGGTAGGTGATTAGGTTTTTTTTTTTACCCATGGTGAGGGGTTACACAATAACATGGAAATGTACTAACGTAAGAATTGTTTGGAATCAAAAGTGAATTAATGAAAATGTCAAATTTAACTGTTTTTCAAAAACGAAACAAATCCAAATTGTCTTTAAATTCATGACAATTCTCACTTAAGTAAATAACCCTGTATGAGTTTGGCTATACCAAACATCCAGTTGGAAAGTTGTTCACTATTTGCAACAAGGGAACTAGGAGTACTGGGCAAGGAGACATTTTTTTTACAGAATACACAGACAATACAACTAGCTTTACCATGTAGCCTGAACTTTTCACTTTATCCGCAGCATTAATCCTCTGACCTTTCTTGTAATGTAGAGATTGATTTTTTTAACTGGTTCTTTCTTTGTAACTGAGAACTAATGCCTACAGGCACGAGAGTGACTAATCCCAAGAGCTGTAATGTGTCTGTTTTCCTCGCATCCGTGAAGATGTTATTGTACATAGCAGTCACATGCCATACACTGTAGAGACCACCTAAGCACACCACACTGTCACAATCACAATACAAACGATATACTGCAATATTACAGTGCTTGCATCAGCAATAAATAGAAAGTACTACTGAATGACATATAGATCAATGTTTGTTTTATTACCTATTTGTTGTTTTTATTTCCTATGTGTATTGTTTTTGTTGTTTTTTTTTACTAAGAATATATGTTAGTTTTGCCATGTTTTTGTTAACATGTCTCTTCATGTGTTTTAATTAGGAAAAATAGCAAACTGCTTATAATGCCAACATGCATTGTTGGTTTTTTATATATTGACTCACTACTGTGAAAATTGGGCTTCTATTGAGTCTATAGAGCATGTTTAATATATTAAACTCTTCACTTCCAGACAGTCTGCAAAGAAAACACCCCCAGAAGCTGAGAATCAATGTCTAAATGTATTGTACATTTCAGGATGTATAGCTAATACAGTATTTAATGGAAACAAATATGAACATTTTAGTTGGACAGGAAAACTTTAAAAAAAAAAAATTCATCAAATAATGAAGTTGGAGGTATAAAAACAGTGCCTTAAATAAATACAATTTCTGAATATTGTTCCCCCTACATATACATGTAGGGATAATGTGTGTGTGTGTATGTATATATATATATATATATATATATATTTTTTATTTATTTTTTTTACGTATGGGATAATGTATATGTTAGGGGAACAACTCCATGTCCTTTGACAACTTTTGTCATGTGCTGTAAAGCCCTTACTCGCCTTCTGCAGCTTTGCATCATCGACTGTTTGTTCGGACACTTGATGCTCTGGGCATATGTGTGATATAGTACACATGCTCTTGGAAGAGCAGAGGAAGCTGTTTCCAGTGGCCACCCTTTTGGAAACTCAGCACAATGGAAGAAAAGCTGAGTAGCACTCTTCCTGTTGTTGTCAGTAATGGAAATATCCTTAAATGCTAACTTAAAGAAGACAGTAATGTAAAACATACCAGTCCTTAGAGCAATTGGGTTAGTGCCCAAGACTGATAAATTAAATGTCTGCAATTATACAAGGAATCAATGAGAGGCAGGCTGAGTTATAGGATAACAGAAATACACAGAATTGATAGTCAGGCCAATGTCAGGATAATAGAAACATAGAATGTGACGGCAGATAAGAACCATTCGGCCCATCTAGTCTGCCCAATTTTCTAAATACTTTCATTAGTCTCTAGCCTTATCTTATAGTTAGGATAGCCTTATGCCTATCCCACGCATGCTTTAACTCCTTTACTGTGTTAACCTCTACCACTTCAGCTGCAAGGCTATTCCATGCACCCACTACCCTCTCAGTAAAGTAATACTTCTTGATATTTTTAAACCATTGTCCCTCTAATTTAAGACTATGTTCTCTTGTTGTGGTAGTTTTTCTTCTTTTAAATATAGTCTCCTCCTTTACTGTGTTGATTCCCTTTATATATTTAAAATGTTTCCATCATATCCCCCCGTCTCGTCTTTCCTCCAAGCTATACATGTTAAGATCCTTTAACCTTTCCTGGTAAGTTTTATCCCGCAATCCATGAACCAGTTTAGTAGCCCTTCTCTGAACCCTCTCTAAGGTATCAATATCCTTCTGAAGATACGGTCTCCAGTACTGTGTACAATACTCCAAGTGAGGTCTCACCGTGTTCTCTACAATGCCAGTGTTCTGTACAATGGAGAGCAAGAATAGTCAATGACTCCAAGGTCAGAAAACAGTAAACCCAAAAACAGTATAAACACACACTAATGTAACAAGAACCATTACAAGGCAAGGAAACAAAGATAACCAAGAAGTATATACACACTATACTGAATTGTGATGTCACAGGTATGTATACACCATCAAAAAGCACCACATAGACTGATATTATAAAAAAAGACCAGTGCAAGGGTTCCATCAGGCCCAGACTGGCCATCAGGCACACCAGGCAAATGCCCAGTGGGGCACGGTGGCCATGGACCGAGGCCGGCAGGGGAGATCACAGGATCTCCCCTGCCAGTCTATGCAGAGCCGGCACTATCCAAGCACTGGCCCTGCTTTGTTCCATGACGGGCTGGTGGGGAGATCAAAGATCTCTCTCACAGGCCCACATGTAGTATATTGCAGCTGTCGGCTGGGGAGAGAGAAAGGAGAGGAACCCGGAGGAGCTCTAACTTGCAGCTCTGCCAGATTCCTCTCGCTATATTCGGAACAATGCAATGGCAACGTTCAATCACCACCAGCACCACCAGGGATGGCAGCAGCACGATCACACCTCCCAAGCTAAAGGTAAGAAAGGAGGGGGGATATAATCACTCACAGCACCTTCACTCACACACACACACGCTGCACCCCTGACACAGCACCCTCACTCACACACTGCACTCCTGACACTCACAGCACCCTCACTCACACACACACACACACACTACACCCCTTACACTCACAGCACCCTCACACACACACACACTACACCCCTTACACTCACAGCACCCTCACACACACACACACACACACACACACACACACACACACAGACACACTGCACCCCTGTAACTCACAGCACCCTCACACACACACACACACACACACTGCACCCCTAACACTCTCAGCACCCACACACACACACACACACACTGCACCCCTGACACTCACAGCACCCTCACTCACACTGCACTCCAGACACTCACAGCACCTTCACTCACACACACACACACACTGCACCCCTGGCACTCACAGCACACTCACTTACACACACACACTGCACCCCTGACACTCATACACACACACACTGCACTCCTGACACTCACAGCACCTACACACACACACACACACACACGTACTGACAAAACACACCCTGGCCCCACCCCCTTTTTAGTGGGCCTCTGTAATGAAAAAATACCTGGGCCGAATTTTCTTCCCAGTCTGGCCCTGGGTTCCATATCATTTTTGATGTCATAATGAGGCACTATGAAGCTAGGGATGAGTAAATGTGCATCTGAACACAGAAGAAAAATCATTTCTGTGATCGCATAGTGCTGCGAGGGACAGCTATTGTGACAGTTGATTGTGGAAAGGGCCATGCGGGACATGAGGGAAATATATATCGCTGGGAAACAGCAGGTTTAGCAAAATATGATATTGTGATATATTTGCACTGAGTCTAATGTATCACTGTTGTATATAATACAGTCATTAGTAGGTGATATACTGGTCACACTACATCACTGTATTGTGATAGCACATTTTGTCTTCAAAAACCAATAGCACTTTGTATATTGATTTATTTTGATATGCATAGTCATCTAGGATGAAAAAATAAATAAAACAAGTCCTACAAACTTTAAAGGGACATTATAGTAACCAAAACAACTTTACTATATTAAAGTAGTTGTGTGTATAGCTCATGCCCCTGCTATCTGACTGCTTAATTCTATGCCATTTAGGAGTTAAAACACCTGTGTTTCTGTCTTTTCAGCTCTAGTCATATATCACCTGAATCTGACTGAGATAGCCCGCATGAAAAAAAATGAAAATGGTTTAATTTTCAACCAGATGTTAACTTACGGTACTTTAAAAGTTTTTATCAACTTCTCTGCAAAATGAACTTTAATAACACAGGAGACTCCTGCAGGGTCTATGAGGGTGTTAACAGAGCAGAAGATGACATTTTATTCTAAATTAAACACATTGTCCAATAAAGAAAGTGTAAGTATTAGATATTATTTTACACAAATGTTTAGGCTGTGCAAGTCACGTGCAGGGAGGTGTGACTGGGGCTGAAAAACCCCAAAAGGATTTAACCCCTAATAGCAAAAAATTGAGCAGTAAGACTGCAGGGGTATGATCTATATGCCAAAATTATCTTATTAAGCTAAGGGTTGTTCTGGCGATTGTAGTTTTTGTGTTTTGCACAAGAATAGAAAAAAAACTACAACCTACAATTGTAGCAATTCACAATTATGCATAAAAAAAAAAAAAAATCCTTCTTGACTCTATAAAAATGACAACCAGATCTCATTGCATCAACAACAATCATATAAAATTAATTATATTGTTGGATATCCCGTTTTTGCAACAACAAAAAAAGTCCCAACTTTTTTACAAATATCTATAGAATCTGATAAGACAACCTCTTTTGGATAGAGTATTCCATAGAAACATAGAATGTGACGGCAGATAAGAACCATTCGGCCCATCTAGCCTGCCCAATTTTCTAAATACTTTCATTAGTCCCTAGCCTTATCTTATAGTTAGGATAGCCTTATGCCTATCCCACGCATGCTTAAACTCCTTTACTGTGTTAACCTCTACCACTTCAGCTGGAAGGCTATTCCATGCATCCACTACCCTCTCAGTAAAGTAATACTTCCTGATATTATTTTTAAACCTTTGTCCCTCTAATTTAAGACTATGTCCTCTTGTTGTGGTAGTTTTTCTTCTTTTAAATATAGTCTCCTCCTTTACTGTGTTGATTCCCTTTATATATTTAAATGTTTCTATCATATCCCCCCTGTCTCGTCTTTCCTCCAAGCTATACATGTTAAGATCCTTTAACCTTTCCTGGTAAGTTTTATCCCGCAATCCATGAACCAGTTTAGTAGCCCTTCTCTGAACCCTCTCTAAGGTATCAATATCCTTCTGAAGATACGGTCTCCAGTACTGTGTACAATACTCCAAGTGAGGTCTCACCAGTGTTCTGTACAATGGCATGAGCACTTCCCTCTTTCTACTGCTAATACCTCTCCCTATACAACCAAGCATTCTGCTAGCATTTCCTGCTTCTCTATTACATTGTCTGCCTACCTTTAAGTCATCAGAAATAATCACCCCTAAATCCCTTTCCTCATATGTTGAGGTTAGGACTCTATCAAATATTCTGTACTTTGCCCTTGGGTTTTTACGTCCAAGATGCATTATCTTGCACTTATCCACATTAAATGTCAGTTGCCACAATTCTGACCATTTTTCTAGTTTACCTAAATCATTTGTCATTTGGCTTATTCCTCCTGGAACACCAACCCTGTTGCATATCTTAGTATCATCAGCAAAAAGACATACCTTACCATCAAGACCTTCTGCAATATCATTAATAAAAATATTAAAGAGAATGGGTCCAAGTACAGATCCCTGAGGTACCCCACTGGTGAAAAGTACAAGCTTCGAATATATTCCATTAACTACAACCCTCTGTTGCCTGTCACTCAGCCACTGCCTTACCCATTCAACAATATTGGAATCCAAACTTAAATATTGCAGTTTATTGATAAGCCTTCTATGTGCAAGAGTGTCAAAAGCCTTACTGAAATCTAGGTAAGCAATGTCTACTGCACCACCCTTATCTATAATTTTAGTTACCCAATCAAAAAAATCAATAATTCCATGTCTTTATTGTTCTTACTGTAAAAGAACCTTTTATTCTGCTGTAAGCAAAACTGCCTTTTTTACAGTCTTAATGGGGGACCTCTTGTCTGTTGTATATTTCTACTAATGAACATATTAGCTCACTGCGGTTTATACTGACCCTCTGAAACCCTTTTTTTTTTTAGAAAACAAATGCAATTATCCTATCCTTTTTTCATAATTGATGCTTACTGTAACCTAAATTGCACTGCATATTCAAGGGGGGTATTAACATTGATTTAGAAAGTGGCAAATTTTGATCACTTAAATCTATAGCCCTTTTATATATGGCAGCATCTTAGTTGCCTTTCAATGGCAGACTGAAATTGCATACTGTTGTCTAGTTTATTATCTATAATTGTTCCCAAGTCCTTTTCATTTGATGTTATCTCTAACTGAATCCAATTTAACGTAAAAGTGGCTTGTGGGTTCTTTATTCCAAAATGTGTGCCTTTGCATTTATTCTGGAGTACTTCCTGTCAGACGGGCACTGCGGCAACCACAAATAGGTACAGGAGGAGGGAGGTAATGGGACTAATGGGGAGGCTAGGGGATAGAGAGACACATAGAAAGGGGGCTAGGGGAGGGAAAGTGAGCTACAGGAGACACATGGAAGGAGGCTAGGGAAGAGAGACACATGGAGGGGCTGAGGGCTATGTGAGAGAAACACATGGAGGGGTTGTTGAAATGGGGGAGAGACACTTGAAGGGGCTGGGGGTGGGTGAGACATTGGAAGGGACTGGGCGGCTACGGTAGAAAGACACATGGAGGTGGTGGGGGCTAGGTTTGAGAGGCACATGGAGGGGGTGGGGGCTAGGTTTGAGAGACACATGGGGGACTAGGGGAGAAAGACACATGGGGAGCTAGGGGAGAGAGACATGGAGGGTCTAGGGGGCTGGGAGAGACCGAAACATGGAGGGGATAGGGCTAAGGGAGAGAGACACATGGAGGAGCTGGGGAGAGAGGCACAATAGGGTTGGGGGCTAGGAAATGACACATGGAGGGCTGGAGGGAAGGGAATAAGATATGTATAGGGTTCGGGGGGTAGGGAATGAGACAGATGGAAGGGCTGGGGAGGGAATGAGCCAGATGGAGGGGCTGGGGAGGGAATGAGACACAAGGAGGAGTTGGGGGGCAGAATGAGACACATAGGGGAACCCTTGGGCAATTTTCACACTGGGGCCTGGTGGTTTCTAGTTACGTCTCTGTGTGCAATGTATTCAAATCCTTTGTAGTGAACTTATATAAATCAGTGAGCCACTGATTGTGTGTCTGCATGAGTCAGTAAATCTCTGCATTAGTCAGTGAGTCTCTGCAAAGCTCAGTGTGTGTATGTGTGTCTACATGGATCATTGAGTGTGTGTCTGAATTGGCCAGTTTGTGTCTGTATGGGTCTATTACCAGTCCTTAGTGGTGGTTAACATGATGTACAAAGTGAGACTAATGATTGTAAATCTGCAAACAGATTACTAAGAAAGGAAGCCAAGATCAAGGATTTAAAAGATCAAAGAAATGAGAAAACCAGAACACCAGAATTCAGAACAAACATTAGACAAGGCCAGATTGTTACACAGCAACAGAATTCACAATACATGCACTATAGGCCTCTAGAACCACATAAAGACGGTATCCCTGTGAAAATACAGCGTTTAAATGCCCCGAAAAATGGTTTATTGTAATCAATAACTTATGATTAAAATATTTCATATTCAAATGTAACAATTTGTGTTGCAATTTTATATTTAAATTATAATTTTCTAAGTTATAAGTATACTAATTGATAAACAAAAGTGGTTTGTATGTAAAGAGGGCTTTTATGCTATTGGGTGTAAATGTTTGTAAGGAAAATACAGGAAATAAAAGTGAACATTTTTTTTTAATTAATAAACAAACTTTGAATTCAACATTGTGCCTTGTGTTTCCTTTTCCATGATTTCTTCCTCACCCCATTGCCTATTATCATTCATACTATATGTCTATCACCCTATTTGCCATTAATGCTGTTTTACTATCATCCAATTGGCCATTATCTCTGTTTATCACCGTATTGCCCAGCTTCCCTTAGATCACATATTTCGTTCTATTGGGCTCCTTTTCATTCACTCTCACCTGCTTTGCCTTAGATCGGCTGGCTGCTGTTTATTCCCTCCCCTTAATTTACTGTCTCTCCTCACAAGAAAGCTTTTAATGCCAGATGTATCTGTTGGGAGTGTTTAATTAGTAAATAAGAAAATGAGAGAATGTGATCCGTCCTAATAGTATCACTCATTTAATAAAGATGACAAATATAAAATGTAACATTTAATGGGTATAGTTAAAAAAGGTAATAACCTCAAAACACGGAAAAGGGGAGGGAAATTGCTAAAAATTCGCTATACAAATGCTATATAGTAGAGAGTGTCTAAGTGGTGGGAATAAATCACTAAGAGTTAAAGGTAAGTATTGTATCTAGATTGCCCTACAAGAGATAACGTTAAATTGTAATGAAATGATCAAGTCCCTAGATAGGAAGTACAAAAGAGTAGAAAACATTTGAAATTTGTGTAGTTATAATCAGTACAGCTACCAAAAAAGGAAGGTGAGGATATCATGATAAAATGGTGAATATCACCTAAATGTCTAGATTAATAAAAATTAAAACAGGGGGATTAATGCCCTTAAGATCACAGTTTATCTCTTTAGAAAAAGTGATTATGATGACAGTGCATAGATAAAGCAGTATATAAGGCAGGATAAGTAGAATACAGCATATATATAGGGTACGTTGCTAAATATTTAGAGGTTGGTAAAGCTGAAGTGTAAGTGATAGTAGCTGACTGGATTAGATATAGATATAGATATAGATATACACACACACACACACACGGGAGCCCTAAGCCTGTGCCTTCAAGGGCTAAATGTCTGCTGTATATGTGCCTAACAGTAGAGACTCCCAATATCTATAAGAAGCCTGAAAAACCCTAAATCTCTGCCTTCAAGGGCACCTGATCTACTGCCAAATGAGAAAGATAAATAAGCCCTAATAACTGCTATCTATGAACAAACACCCTCCCTGCCAACCTCTAAACTCAATCATACAATGTAGAGGAATAGAGTAAATATAAATCAATCTATAGATATCGGTATGAAAAGGTTAAGTCTTATAGCAGGGTAAGGGGTACAGCTGAACCCTGACGCGCATTTCAAAGGTAAGCGGCACTCAAGAGGGAACCCATGTCCCGGGTTTTTGGGTTTAAATATCGCTCATTGTTCTGATAGGTCCACTGAGACCATGATGATGACATCATGATCAATCATTATTTACCAAAATACGGGGGATTAAAGTGATATTATCAAGTGTATGATTTTAAACAACTATGTTATATTAGAGGTGTTTATTGAATGTATGCTTCGAAATAAATAGTACCGACAGATCCTATAGGGTTCTGATAATTAACAGTCTTTGGTCAAATCCACGGGGAGCTAATGTTATATAATTTTACTTTTATCTTTATTACATACTGAATAAAAATCTTGTTATTAACGTGATCAAGTAAAGTATATCTCATTCTGTTTATACACACTATATACATTCTATTAACACTTTAAGGACGGAGCCAAATGTACACGTTGTGAACGAAACAAAATGTAAACAAAGTATGGCATTTGCGCTACATGTCTGTCCAACCGTAATTCACCTCTTTCATATATAATAAGGGTGGATGCATTTAATATCATTTTATTCAGGGAAAACAGGGCTTTCATTTAATATCAAATATTTAGCTATGAAACATAATTTAATATGAAACAAATGGGAGAAAAAGATTTATTTTTATTTTTTTTAGTTCTAAATGACATTTTAACGGTCAATGTCATAATACTGTTTGCTTTTACTGCAATAAAATACACATATTTGTATTCAGCAAAGTCTCACGTGTAAAACAGTACCCCCTATGTACAGGTGTTATGGCATTTTGGGAATTTACAGGGTCAAATATAGCACGTTACATTTGAAATTGAAATTCGCCAGATTGGTTACGTTGCCTTTGAGACTGTATAGTAGTCCAGGAATTAAATTTACACACATAATGGCATACCATTTGCAATAGTAGACAACCCAAGGTATTGCAAATGGGGTATATCCAGTCTTTTTTAGTAGCCATTTGGTCACAAACACTGGCCAAAGTTAGCGTTAGTATTTGTTTGTGTATGAAAAATGCAAAAAACGCCAATTTTGGCCAGTGTTTGTGACTAAGTGGCTACTAAAAAAGACTGGACATACCCCATTTGCAATACCTTGGGTTGTCTACTATTGCAAATGGTATGCCATCATAGGGGTAATTTTCATTCTTGGGCTACCATAGAGTCTCAAAGGCAACGTACCCAATCTGGCAAATTTTAATGTGAAAAAAATGAAACACAAGCCTTATATTTGACGCTGTAACTTTTGAAAATACCATAAAACCTGTACATGAGGGGTACTGTTGTACTCGGGAGACTTCGCTGAACACAAATATTTGTGTTTCAAAACAGTAAAAAGTATTGCAGCAATAATATCGTCCGTGTAAGTGCTGTTTGTGCGTGAAAAATGCTAAAAATTTCACTTTTACTGGCGATATCATCGTTGTAATACATTTTACTGTTTTGAAACACTAATATTTGTGTTCAGCGAAGTCCCCCGAGTAGAACAGTACCCCCCATGTACAGGTTTTATGGTGTCTTGGAAAGTTATAGGGTTAAATATAGTGCTAGCAAATTAAATTCCCTTTACTTTCAGCATGGGTTGTCAGGCAGGTCCCACTAATTGTAATTAATTAAGATACCCACTTATGTAAAAATATTACATAAATATATATGTAGAATTAATATATGTATATAGACACGTATGTGACTATATGTGTGTATATATAAATATTTTTATTTATATATAGGTATATATATATATATATATATATATATATATAGTGATATATACGTATATATTTATGTATATAGATATATATATATATTATTTCGTTCTACGTGTATTTTGATATAAATATATATATTAATATAACAATACAGTTAGAACGAAATAACTCACATCTATATATTTTTTAATAATTTTTTTATTATTTGTTTTATTTTATTTTTAACGTATTTACATATTTAATTTTTTTATATTATATATAAATATATATATATCTATTTAATCAGTATCAGTCTACGTGTAATTTGATAGAGATATATATATATATTTATACATATTAATAGTAAAATACACCTAGACAGTGTACGTGTGTGTATGTATATATACTTAGATCATATATATATATTATTTATTTTTTACACTATTTATTTTTATTTTCAGCCAGCAGGGGGACCTTACAGGCAGCCCCCCTGCTGGCAATGCTGCAGCCAGCTATCCCGGCCATGTGATTGTGAGGTCCTGGTGACATTCAGTACACAATATACAAAGATTTCTGTAAAGTATATTCATGTTACTATTGGTCCATTCCACACTATGCATTTAATCTACTTTATTTACATAATTTTCTCTATTTGACCCAAGACTACACCTCCCATGATACTTTGCCAGCATTATGGGTGTAAGAGCATTATGGGGGATGTAGTCCACAACATCTGGAGTGCCAAAGGTTGCCTACCCCATAAATAGGGAATTGAGGAGTGAAATGCAAAATTAAGGCCAACATGTCATTGATAAAATTGTTGCATCTGAATATAAAATATTTTAATCACAAGTTATTGATAATAATACAAAATATATGTAGTACCTATTCGGGCTCTTAATGGGAGATAAATGATTATCTACAATCTACAGATATATGTATTGCTTTAAATTGCACATGCATTTTGCATTTTTACCTTTACTTGAATTTTACTATATGTGCATATTATTCTGTGTAGGCATGTTTCAGTGTGACCAATTTTCCGCGTGAGCATTTTTTCTTGTGACAGTGGTATTTTTTCTGTGCACAATTTTCATGTGAACTTTTTTCAAAGATTTAATTTTAGCTGCACTAAAAGATGCAGGTGTGCATGCTCAGATTGCATGTGACATAGGCTAATTGGCATAGGCTTAAAATATTAGAAAGTGGAATGCATTGAAGTGATTAACATTGGGATTGCCATATGTAATGGAAGAGTTCCAGTCGTAGAAGTACAATGAGAACCTTTGAAAGACGTGTCCTTTATGCCACTTGTCAGAGGCACTAGCTACTATTCAGAAGGAAGTACCATTTTCATATGCACTTCCTAGTTTAAAAAATTATGCTGTTTCAGGTGAGGCTGAAACATTCGAGTAAATACATATTCCAAACACTCACTATTAAGGTACACATACTTGATACAATTCCCTTCAACTCTCTCCAACACCCCCAATGGAGGACTCAAGGAGTGACATACTTGGTGGGAAACATACACCTACATATATTAAGCAATATCCCATTTGCTCTTCACTTGTGCGTATACCTCCATCTTTTATTATTTTATTCTGTATCATCCAGAGAGCACTATTTTGTGTTTCTATCCTCTTTTTTTTTATGTATCACCTACTATTCAAATACTGGCCCACTGCCATTGGAAAGGATAAATACCCTACTATCTCTGGAGACCCCCTTTTGAGGACATCCAAGGACCATCTACATATCCATAGACTGGGATTATACCGTCCAGGTGCACATATCTGGAGCTGAGTATAAGCTCCAGAAAATTGTAAGTGAAATTCCTTTACCTTCATTTATTATCACTTAAGATCCTAACATACTACACTATATCTGTGTCTTCTTCCTTCCCTCCTCCATATCGCTCTGAGCGTGGGAATTCCATCACAGGCGCTGCTCCCTGATCCTACTATTTACACCCATCATACCACCAGAAAAGAAGCAACTCTGGTTTTTGGGAAGTTTCAGCAGCCACATACTTTAATCTACATAAAAATAAAAAAAATTGTATATGTATTATATATTATTATTTAATATTTTTACATAACTAAGTAATTTTATTAATTACAATCTGAGGGACCTGCCCGACAACCCAGGCAGAAAGTCCAGAGAATTTGGCTCGCAAGACCTGTATTTAACCCTGTAACTTTCCAGGACACCATAAAAAATGTACATGGGGGGGTACTGTTTTACTCAGGAGACTTAGCTGAACACAAATATTAGTGTTTCACAATAGTAAAACATATCACAATGATATTGTCAGTAAAAATGCAGTTTTTGCATTTTTCACACACAAACTGTACTTTTACTGACGGAATAATTGTTGTGATACGCATTAATATTTTTAAACACTAATATTTGTGTTCAGTGAAGTCTCCTGAGTATAACAGTACCCCCCCTCCCCCCCATGTACAGCTTTTGTGGTGTTTTCAAAAGTTACTTAGTCAAATATAAGGCTGGAATTTCCTTTTTTTTCCACATTGAAATTTTCCAGATTGGTTATGTTACCTTTGAGACCATATGGAAGCCCAGGAATGAAAATTACCCCCATGATGGCATACCATTTGCAAAAGTAGACAACGCAAGGTATTGCAAATGGGGTATGTCCAGTCTTTTTTAGTAGCTACTTAGTCACAAACACTGACAAAACTAGCGTTTAATTTAGTTTTTTGCATTTTTCACACACAACAAATATGAATGCTAACTTTGGCCAGTGTTTGTGACTAAGTGGCTACTAAAAAAGACTGGACATACCCCATTTGTAATACCTTGGGTTGTCTAATTTTGCAAATGGTATGCCATCATGGGGATAATTTTCATTCCTGGGCTACCATTCACTCTCAAAGGCAACATAACCAGTCTGGAAAATTTCAATGTGTATAAAATGAAAAATGCAATGTGCTATATTTGACCCTGTGACTTTCCAAAACACCATAAAACCTGTACATTGGGGATACTGTTTTACTCATGAGACATCGCTGAATACGAATATGTGTACTTTATTACAGTAACAGCTAACAGTATTGTGACATCCACAGTTAAAATGCCATGCAGAACTGAAAAAAAAAAAATACATTTCTTAATTTCTCAATTTTTGTTTATATTTTATTCATATTGAATTATGTTTAATATACAAATATTTTATGTGACATGAAAGTCCTGTTTCTCCTGAACAAAATGATATATGAGAAGTGTGGGTGCACATAATATGAGATGTAAATTATGCCTGACCAGACATATGCACAAAGGTTTTGCTTACATTTTGTTTTGATCACAACTTGTACAACTGCCTCAGTCCTTAAGGGGTTAAAATAAATCATTTGAAATGTTGTTGTTTTTTCAAACAGATTGGAACCATTGCTCGTTCTAATTCAAACAAATTAAATTGAGGCCTAAGTTTTAGTGGCAAAGCTGGGTCTAAACTAGCCAAGCAATGGCTAGAGCTGAATTTGAAACTTTTTCTAGAACAGCTATTTTAACCTGTTTTCCTATTTGGAAATGATGTGCTAAACTTTAGTGTATAATGAGTAACCTTAGATGTATTTATTTGCTAATTCACTTCACTGCTTTTTTCTTTCATATTTCAGCTCTTTTTATATTTTCTCTTGAGAACCTCAAAATGAATGCAAGCTTTCATCAAATTCCAGCTGTCTTTACATAGAAACATAGAATGTGACGGCAGATAAGAACCATTCGGCCCATCTAGTCTGCCCAATTTTCTAAATACTTGCATTAGTCCCTAGTCTTATCTTATAGTTAGGATAGCCTTATGCCTATCCCACGCATGCTTAAACTCCTTTATGCCAAAGATACATAAAAGTGAGGAGAACCCACCAGGCAGGCCTATAGTGTCAGGGGTGGGGTCGCTTTTGAGTAATTTGTCAGAATATATAGACAAACAACTACAACCCTTGGTGGTTGTACAACCATCCTACCTGCGCGACTCTATGTCACTGTTGGACCCCCTTAAAGAGATCAGATGGGATAATAATATGCTATTGGTGACTTGTGATGTTTCAAGTCTATATACAAGTATACCACACTTATCTGGCTGTGAAGCAATTGAACATTTCCTTAAAAATCAGAGTGAATTGAAAGAATTGCAGGTTAAATTTATCCTAGACGGAATTCGACTTATCCTCTGTAACAACTACTTTTGGTTTGACCACAAATTTTTCTTGCAACTTAAGGGAACTGCGATGGGGACCAGGTTCGCGCCCAGCTACGCTAACTTATTTATGGCGCATTGGGAAAACCCGTTTTTAACGGAGGAAGGTAGCTGGGCGCGTAACCTGGTCCTTTATCGTCGTTTTATTGACGATATTTTTTTCATCTGGCGCGGAGATGTAGAATCACTGCGGCCATTTTTGGAATTCTTGAACCTTCAGCATCCAGACATTAAATTGACAAGTGAGTATAGTGCATCCAATATTAACTTCCTGGACTTGAATATCTATGTAGACAATGAAGGGATTAAGACCAAGACTTTCTTTAAGAAGGTCGACGTCAATGGTTACATAGAAACGTCCAGTTGCCACTATGAATCCTGGTTACGAAGCATTCCTAAGGGCCAGTTCCTTAGGCTGTTTAGGAACTGTAGTGATGCTGAAGTGTTTGAGGAACAGGCAGTTTGCTTGAAGGACAGGTTTGTAGAGAAGAAATATGACGCCAAGGAATTGGATAGTTGTATTAATTCCATTAAGAAGATGGACCGAAGTAAGGTTCTGAAGAAAAGGATACCTAGGGAGGAGAAGAAGGGTGCAGACCAGGTACCAATTATTTTGAATTATAGTGAAGATGCCAAGCAAATTAAGCATATTATTAATAGACACTGGCGTATCCTTAAACTAGATCCGAATCTGAGGGAAATTATTGGTGATAGGCCACGTATTATTTATAGAGGGGCAAAAAACTTAAAACAACATCTAACTACAAGTTTTATTAGGGATAAAGGGGAAGAGAAAAACTTCTTTGGACTAGAAAAGGGTTTTTATCCCTGCAAATCCTGTCTAGCCTGTAAGAGAACAATATTTGATAAACATAAACAGACAGAATTTACCTCTCACTCTACTAATCGCACATTTAAAATTCATCAGGTTCTAACCTGTAATTCCACTAATGTCATATACCTCCTCTGGTGCCCATGTGGTCTGCAATACATTGGAATGACCACCAGGGCATTTAAAACCAGGGTTGCGGAGCATGTGGGTAATATCCAGAGGGGGTATATGAAACATAGTGTATCGGCACACTTCACTGAGAAACATGGTGGGGATTCCTCCCTACTGTCATATACTGTTATTTTTAAGAAATTTAAGAATTGGAGGGGAGATAATAATGTTAAAGAGCTAGCGAAGATAGAGGGTAAGTGGATTTTTGATGTTAATACCCTATCCCCGAAGGGATTGAATTTAGATTTTGAGTTTATACATTTTTTATAGGATCTATATATTGTTTATAGTATTTACTTTATTTGAACTATTAGATTTAGAAGGTTATACTTGCTTCTTGTCTAATTGGTATTTATGTGGGGAGTTCTATGGCCACATATTGCATTGTATAATTTTTCTAATTTTTCTAAGAATAGATTATCTTATACATCTTTAAATTTCTCTCTAGATATAAAGAGATTGATGATAGCTATCAAATATCTGTATTGTGTATGCTATATATAGATTATATCTTTAATTTGTGTTTTTTCTTATTCTATTATGATATTTTGCAAATATGGAGGCTAAGGTTGCTATGGGGACTTAATCATAACAATCTACATCCTGAACGCCGCGTTTCAGCGTGCGTTCCAGCCGGCCGAAAAACCGAAAGGGACGTCACCCGCGAAACCGGAAGTGACGCGACGCCGGTACGAAATTGGATCCAGGTGAATGGGACAGATAAGACTTATAAAAGAAGACTCAATAGGACATGAAGACAAGCACTGGAGGAAGGCTGTTGGCCGAAACGCGTCTGCTTCAATCTTCTGCATTTGTATTTGTTATTTTATGTGTATTTCTGTCACTCTGGGCTACTATACAGATAGGGGTAAGTGGAATTCCATTATTGTTTTATATATATCCTTGTCTGTTTTGGGTTCCACCCCCATAGTGCCCAGCAGTGTATACACTTTTTTATATATTTTTATAAATAAATATATTTTATATTTAACCTTTGGAGTCTCATCTATTTGGACCACCTGGATCGTTAGCCAGTTATTGGCACCCCTGAGCCTGCTATACAGAGCCTGGTACGGCTCTGGAGAATGTGAGTGAGAATCACATACCTATTTATCACTTATTTATTATCATACAGTTTGCACTATGTTTTTTATGTTTTTTCTATTTTAGTTTATACCCCAATCAAGTTCTACGCTGTTTACATTACAGTCCAGTTCTATATTGGTAATATCACTTATTTTTGTTGTGATCACATTGGGGAGGTGTATATACTGGTATTTGTCTCTTTTTATTGTATTATGTAAATCTGGTGTATAAGGGAAGCACTAGGGTACCGGTTACACCATCTATTGTATACTTTATACTATATACAGAATTGTCAAAATTACAGTGAAGCGCCTACGCACTATCCTTCTTTTTTTCTTTAATTTAAGACTATGTCCTCTTGTTGTGGTAGTTTTTCTTCTTTTAAATATAGTCTCCTCCTTTACTGTGTTGATTCCCTTTATATATTTAAATGTTTCTATCATATCCCCCCTGTCTCGTCTTTCCTCCAAGCTATACATGTTAAGATCCTTTAACCTTTCCTGGTAAGTTTTATCCCGCAATCCATGAACCAGTTTAGTAGCCCTTCTCTGAACCCTCTCTAAGGTATCAATATCCTTCTGAAGATACGGTCTCCAGTACTGTGTACAATACTCCAAGTGAGGTCTCACCAGTGTTCTGTACAATGGCATGAGCACTTCCCTCTTTCTACTGCTAATACCTCTCCCTATACAACCAAGCATTCTGCTAGCATTTCCTGCTGCTCTATTACATTGTCTGCCTACCTTTAAGTCATCAGAAATAATCACCCCTAAATCCCTTTCCTCATATGTTGAGGTTAGGACTCTATCAAATATTCTGTACTCTGCCCTTGGGTTTTTACGTCCAAGATGCATTATCTTGCACTTATCCACATTAAATGTCAGTTGCCACAATTCTGACCATTTTTCTAGTTTACCTAAATCATTTGTCATTTGGCTTATTCCTCCTGGAACATCAACCCTGTTACATATCTTAGTATCATCAGCAAAAAGACATACCTTACCATCAAGACCTTCTGCAATATCATTAATAAAAATATTAAAGAGAATGGGTCCAAGTACAGATCCCTGAGGTACCCCACTGGTGACAAGTCCAAGCTTTGAATATATTCCATTAACTACAACCCTCTGTTGCCTGTCACTCAGCCACTGCCTTACCCATTCAACAATATTGGAATCCAAACTTAAAGATTGCAGTTTATTGATAAGCCTTCTATGTGCAAGAGTGTCAAAAGCCTTACTGAAATCTAGGTAAGCAATCTTTAGCTTTACAATACCTTACCTGTTACACAAAGAGTGAGCTCTGATGATGTATCACTTACTAGCGAAAAGAGTTAGAAATAACAATATAATAAAAGAAAACAAAATTTCCAACTGCCCAAATCTGTTCCATCTTTACTTAATTTAAAAAAATATAAACTATCTATTAATACTGCACTCAAATGTATCCAATGTGCATCCAAAAAAGAATCAATATATAAATCTGCAAAAATGTATTTATTATACACTAAATACACCAAATTTATAAAATAGAAAAACGGAAGGCGAAAAAAAAAAAAAAAGACCACTATTGCCAAATATACAGACTGATGACCTCTGTGAATTCATCTATAGTGAATATGACAAAATGTCATAATATATACATCTGAATTATTTACAACTATATACAGTCCATTAATCTCATATGGAAAAAAGCTGAAAGTTCATATATACTCTGGTGGATCCACCACTAATTGATAATCCGTTTAAACAGAAAAATATGTTTAAAAAAAAAAAGTCAAAAAGACAAAAAAGACAAAAAAAGAGAAAAAAAATTACAAAATTAAAAACTGATGAGTTAAAAAAACCTGCAAAAATGCACTGGTTGTTGTATGAAATTGGTTGGATCTCACCTCAAGTTATGGAGGCTGTAGATATGGACTGTGGAATGAAATCTGTTCACTAGACCGATGGGAAAAAGGTTCAAAAGTATCACTTTATACGATGAACAGTCATTAGAGATCATCCCCATCTGATCCGGTCTCCAATTCCGGTCTCCTGTCTCACGTGTCTTGTGTGTAATATCAAGTATTATATCAAGTATTGGCGGCAACCAATGTACCTTGCGGCATGGCCTGCCCATCAGTGTACTTCCGTATTTTAGAAAAAATATACATAGCAATATGAATAATGGGTAACAATTGTTCATGGTAAAAATACCTTGTTAAATATAAGACCACCAGCTCAATTCATAACTAGAGATCAATGTACCACTTATTGATAAATTCATGAGACCAATATACCACAATACATGTTACTTAAAGTAGTAATGCCAAAAAGAGGGAACGTGAAATTCATCTATAGAGGGGAATGGCACCGAAGTAAGTGTCTTGAACCAAAGTTGTCCCGTATTACTAACCATCTTATAAAGATATACACATAAATGTTGTGCTTCTTGCATATTCCATATCATATTAAAATTGTACCTGGCTGCTCACCTGCAGCTGAAACACTGTATGGAGCACAAGGTATAGATCAGTTTACATCGGCCGTTTATATCTCAAGGAATATACCAGTTTATGTAGAAAAGTAATTATTATTATTATTATAAGAAATGTTTCAAATCATAATCCTCATTGAGCCCAGAGGGTGACATTGTCTCTAGGATACTGATCCATTTTGTTTATGTCTGTCTCCTCCTCTCTGCAAGAGTGGGACTCTATCGATAACCTGAAACCTCAATTGGTTGACCCCATGGCCATGAGACTTAAAGTGTCTGGGCACAGGGGCCTCACATACCCCTCGTTGTAAGGCTATCCTGATACTCCTTTTGTGTTCCCCTAAGCACTCTTTAACTGGTCTGATGGTTTCCCCCACATATACATATCCACATGGACATTTTAGGATGTATACGACAAAGTCAGAGTTGCATGTGTAAAAGCCATTAACAGAAATATTTTTACCAGAAAGGGCATGCACAAAATGGTTCCCCTTGATTACACTGCTGCAATGTGAGCAACCTAAGCAGGGAAAAGTGCCTTTCTTTGGTTCGGAGAAAAACCTAGTTTGTCTCTTTGAACTGCCAATATCTGATTTTACTAAGAGATCCTTTAAATTAGGGGCCCTTTGATATGAAAATAGTGGTGGATTCTGGAATGCTGAGGGCAACTGTGTATCCCCCTCAAAGAGTTGCCAGTGTTTCATTATAATTCTACGGATATCTCTATTCAGTGGAGTAGAAGGAGAGACAAAAGGCAATTCTCTGTTATGCTACAAGGGGTTTTAGAATTGGAACTCAACTGTAGCTTGTAGAACTCCTTAATTACAATAGCTAGAAAGTGGAGAATTATTAAGGATACTGTAGCTTTAAAGCAAAGTGGTGGATGCAGGCAGTTAGTGAAGAAAGCAAAGTCTTAATGAATGCAATAACATTTTAGTAACTGAGGATTATAGCATGCAAGTAACAGTGCATTAGGAAGTAACTGAAGATTATAGCAAGCAAGAAACAGTTCATTAGTAAGTAAGTCTTCAGAGATCAGAGTAATTAGTATACTTAAGATTGATGGGAGTTGTCCTCCATGGGAATGTATAGCTTGAATCCAAGGGATGAATATACACAGTCCGGTTTTCAGGAGACTCCAATACAATCCGTGGTCAGAGGTACAGAGAAGGCAAAAATCCTTTATAATAGTCAAAGGTTTGGTAACTTTGTGAACGAAGAGCTTAGCCGGTGTTTGAATGCGGAAGTAGGTCCGAAAATCACCAAGCGGTTTGAATCTGGTGCGGTCTCTCTATATAGCATAAGCCGCGTCAGAAAGGGGGCGGGGCCGGCTCCGCATACCAGAAACGCCGGAACAGATACAGCCTGACATTCTCTTACTCTTCCTTAATTTAAGCCACTTGTCTTTAAGTCTTTAATAGACATGTGCAATTCATTTCGGTCCGAATTTAAATTTGGACGAATTTCGGCAATTTGGACATTCGGATGCTTCCGAATTGGCAAAGTGCCGAATTGCCAACATGCCGAATTGCCGTAGTGCTAAAGTACTTCTGGATTTCTAAATAGTGGCAAAAGAGAAGAGAGAGGGAAAATTAAGGGAATGATGACAGGAATCTAAACCGACCCCTGAACTACCCCAACCCCAACCTTAACCATACCCCTAACTCTACCCCTAACATAATCCCTAGCCCCAACCCCAACGCTAACCCTACCCCTATCCCTACACCTAACCCTTACCCTAACACTTCCCCTAACCCTAATAGCGTTAGGGGCAGGGTTTGGGATAGGGGTATGGTTAGGTTTAAGGTTGGTGGTAGCATTATGGGCAGGATTGGGGGTAGGGTTAGGGTTGGAGGTTGGGGTTGGGGTTAGGTGTAGGGTTTAGCTTAAGAAATTGCCAAGGTGATGAAGATTCTCTAAACTTTGTGGCCCATTCCTTTGGCTTAGCCATATTCCTAACATGCAGTCAAATATAAAACTCAACAAACCCCTATCCAGTTCTGGTATTTCAAGTGTTCCAGCTCAAGCATACCTGGTGCAACTAATGAAGCCCTTGAGACAATGCTATTCAGAGGGTTTAATAGATCTGAGACTGGAGAAGTCATTAGAAGTTCCATTTTCAGTTGAATTTGGGGAAGCCACTTGAAGCATTCATTATGTTGAGCTATTTCAATTGCTTTTGTTTGATTTGTTGATTGTAAACAGCTGAAAGTCTGTACATTTTGACAATAAACCTGATTTTTAAGGGGTGTTGAACAATTTTGATTGAAACTGTATATTTAAATAGCTACATTGTTATATTTTCTCTTTTACATTCATAACATGCTGCTTCTATTGCTAAAACAAATGTACAGAAAGAATATCACTTATAAGTTACAAAAACAATTATATGTGTTTCCTGTTAAGCTGTGTAAATCATATATGTTAAAAAAAACAACAAAAAAACATATTATATGGTACCAACTTTAGGTCAGCTATCATTAAAAGTGGTTATGTCTCCGTTTGGGATATTTGCATATTTTGCAAAGATGCCTGATGGTAAAATCATAGCTTGATCGGATGGTGCAGTAGTCCAGGGGTGCAGGAGAAGGTACCTTTTACTTACCTGAATTTGTCCTTCAATGTGAGAGCCTTGACCAGATAGAGGATTCTCATCAGCTGCTGGCGCTTCATCTACCAGGTGACCACATCAGTGCTCTACTCTTGCGTATGCATGAGAGTAAAACACTGATGTCTATGAAGAAACCCGCGAGACAGCTGGAGTCTCCATAAATAAAGGTTTTTTTATTTCTAGCAGTGACAATGTAAATTTTTGTCAACTGTAGGAGAAATGCATAAGTCAAAGTAGTCGCTATTTTGTCTTATGATATCTTTTTTGTCTGCATTGGAATTTTAGTGAAATTCTAACACAGTCAATGTGAGTTGCATAGCTGCTAACACAGTCATTAGCATAGCTGCTATTTTTCACCTTTGAATTAAAAATTCTCACTTTATTAAATAACCCTGTGTATTATAGAAGTTAAATAAATACTGCTTATATTATGCATAGTAATTATTGTATTTGGATTTTAATACTAAAATTTAAAGACAATCCACAAAAAGTCACATTGTTGCAGAGATTTTTTTTTTCATTTCCTTTCCTGTTAGCAGTCTAGACTGTGAAAATTAGTAGCATGAAATTAAATTCAATATTTGCATATTTACAGTTATTATAAGGATTAAATCATACTTTTTGCAGTCAAGTAATTTAAAAAAAAAAAAAAATTGTCACTAAAGCAAATTGTTTATTACAGTGCCTTTGTGAAAAACTTTAAAGTAATGCAGAAATCTATGGCTCCAAATTAAATTAATATGCATAAAATATGAATCTTGAATTTCTCATGAACTCCATATAAATGTAAAATATTGTTACTTTATTATGTTGTTTAACCTCTTCCCTACCCAGTTTGTATACTTGGTAAACTGAAATTGCAATTGCCCGCCTTACTGCACCATGTACACAAAGGTTTAGTTTAAGTTTAAAGAAGAAAACACATTTCAGAAATGGAAAAAAATAAATCTACCCCTCACATTCCAAAGCAATACTTTACGTTACGTTAGATAATTAGAACACTCTCCCCCCCACGCCAAAAAAAAAGGAAGAAGAAAAAGTAGGCGAGATAAAAAGTTAAACAAGTATTGGCTTATATGACTACATAATATATATGTTATTCCATACAAACTTCTGTTTTTGAATTAAAAAGCACAAAACTGCATTTTGTGTCATCTATTATTATTATTATTATTATTTATAAAGCGCCAACAAGTTCCGTAGCGCTGTACAATGGGTGGACTAACAGACACATATTTGTAACCAGACAAGTTTGATGCACAGGAACAGAGGGCCCTGCTCAATTAGCTTACATGCTACTACTTTATATTTTGAAAATTAGCAAATCATTTTCATTTTACCTATTCTTTTTTGGTAGTCGAATGGAAAACAGAACTACATTGACTTTATTTATTTTGAAGGGGGTTCTTTTCAAAATGGTATTATCTTAAAAAGGAAAAATCTGAGCTTAAACATAACTAGAGCTCAGTGTGAGTTGAGCTGCTGACTTGTCTCCACTTCCACAGCTAATCACTCCTCAGTTTAGCTGTATAGTATTTCAAAGCCATGTTAAGGCTAAATGTAACAGTGATTGGCTATGAGATGGAGTGATGTCATCTGCTCAGCTTACTCTGATATCTCTTTGGGTGAGCTGAGTATGTACTCAGAATATGCCCAGTATGAAATCTGCTTTGTGAAAACGTGGGTGTAGGAGAGGCATTAAACTTTAGAAAACTGTAAAAGTATTTTAGCAAAACGAATGAGATTTGAATGTAAATAATAAGTATAAATGTTATCAAGTAACTTATCTTGTATTGGTGCCCAGAGTATGATTAGAGAGTAATTTAGGATAGGATATAATCTCAATATACAAATATATTTTATCCTTATTACAAACACTGTCACCCCATAATCCACACCATCTATTATTAACCCCTTAAGGACTGAGCCAAATGTACACACTTTGATCAAAATAAAAAACGTACAAAACTTGGAATTTGACTATATGTCTGTTCAGCTGTAATTCACCTCTTTCATATTAAGTGCACCCACACTTATTATTTATCATTTTATTCATTTATTTAACTATGAAACATAATTTAATATGAATAAAATATTTAAAAAAAGAGAAATTAAGAAATGTTATTTTTTTTTAGTTCTACATGACATTTTAACTGTGAATGTCATAATACTGTTTGCTTTTACTGCAATAAAATACACATTTGTATTCAGCGATGTCTCACATGTAAAACAGTACCCCCTATGTACAGGGTTTATGGTGTTTTAGGAAGTTACAGGGTCAAATATAGCACGTTACATTTTTCAGTTTTTTCACATTGAAATTCGTCAGATTGGTTACGTTGCCTTTGAGACCATATGGTACCCAGGAATGAGAATTATCCCCATGATGGCATACAATTTACAAGAGTAGACAACCCAAGGTATTGCAAATGGGGTATGTCCAGTCTTTTTTAGTAGCCACTTAGTCACAAACACTGGTCAAAGTTACGTTAATATTTGTTTGTGTGTGTCATGCTCCTGAGCAGGTCAGAGAGGAGACGATTGCAAGGGTTATTGGTTAAAACTTTGTCATATTAGACATAACAAATTTACTAAAAATAAAGAATAAAGGGCAGTCTGCCACAAACAGGATACTTTGTGAGAAAAAACAGGGTTTAGGCGACATGCCACAAACAAGATCTTTAGAAAGTAAATGAAGAAAGTATTTTGTATACAAGCAAGCTTGAAGTTATACCAAGTAGTTAAGGATTTCCAGGATACTTTGCAATGCAGCTACTTATAGGTAAATACCTTTTAGAATACGACAATACAGGATCATGCTGAGTTGCAGAGGTTGAAACAGGTAGGTATATTCCAAAATAAAATAATGCAGGTTGCTTTGAGATCATGCAGTGATGCAGCAATTGAAGCAGTTAAGATTCTTCAATGAAGGCAATATGCCACAAATTAGTATTCTTGGAAGCTGATAAGGAAAGTCTTTCGGTAAGATGTAATTCAGGCAAGTTCAGGATGAAGTAATGCAGGTTAGTGCTTTTCAGTATGAGGAAATGCAGATGAGTACAGGATGAGGCACTGCAGGTAAGTTCTCTACAGAATGAAATAATGTAGATAGAATACAGGATATTACCAGGAACAGAGATTCTTTATCAGAGCATAGACTTCAATGTCAAGGCACTGTTGTGTGCCAGGAGTAGACTTATCAAGCCTCCTAATTAGTTAATCCAGATGAGGTTATTGAGGTGAGTGAATAGATTAGTGGCTAGGGAGGCCACTAGAGGAGAAAATCATGAAGTTCACTTAAAGGGCCAGTAATAAATGAAAAAGTCTTACATGTCAGTTTTGGAACATGACAGTGTGTCAAAAATGCAAAAAAACCCGATTTGAACGCCGATTTTGGCCAGTGTTTGTGACTAAGTGGCTAATAAAAAAAAGACTGGTCATACTCAATTTGCAATACCTTGTGTTGTCTACTTTTGTAAATGGTATGCCATCATGGGGGTAATTCTCATTCCTGGGCTATCATACGATCTCAAAGGCAACGTAATCAATCTGGCGTATTTCAATGTAAAAAAATTTAAACACGAGCCTTATATTTGACTCTATAACTTTTGAAAACACCATAAAACATGTACATGAGGGGTTCTCTTATACTCGGGAGACTTCACTGAACACAAATATTAGTATTTCAAAACTGTAAAACGTATCACAGGAATTATATCTTCAGTGTAAGTGCCGTTTGTGTGTGAAAAATGCCAAAACTTCACTTTCACTGATGATATCATAATTGTAATACATTTTACTGTTTTGAAACACTAATATTTGTGTGAGTAAAACAGTACCCCTCGTGTACAGGTTTTATAGTGTCTTGGATTGTTACAGGGTTAAATATAGTCCTAGCAAATTAAATTCTCTGGACTGTTTGCCTGAGTTATCAGGCAGGTCGTGCAAATTGTAATTAATAATTCGACTTAATCATGTAAAAATATTACATAAATATATACGTAGAATTAAAATATAAAATATACATATATGTTTATATGCGGTCACGTCACATTATCACATTCCCGCACATCATCACGCATGCGCCCACGCCACCACGCACGCACTTCGGCGGTTTCCACTTGACGAGTAATGGGAATCACTTCACACAGATGGGGTAAGTTTGATATTTAATATTTGGTACATATATACATATTTTATGCACTGTCATTATCTCGATAAAGACCCTGAAGGGTCGACATGTTGATGTAGACTGATGAATACTTTTAATACACTATTGGAAAATCCAAGTGAGTGCTCCTATCTGAATTTGTTTATTTATTGGCCTGGAGGCACCTGGGTAATATATTTTTGATTTATTATTTTGGGTTGAGTGCCAGAGTCTGGACTTTTATATATATATCTATTAAAATACACTTAGACAGTGTGTATGTCAGGTAAGTCCCCACATCGTGATCACCGGCATAGGATCGCCAGTGAGCAGGCAAGTGCATGGACATGCTATGCTGCTCACCGGCATGGGATTGCCGGTGAGCAGGTAAGTGCATGGACATGCTATGCTGCCCGCCCGCTTTTAGAGCCGGGTCCCCAAGTACTGCATAGAATACCCGCCGTCCTTAAGGGGTTAATTTTGATTTTGATTAAATAAACAAATACAAAATATTATTACAACTTGATTAAAACTACTAATAGTGAAACAGTGAATATACAGAAGTAAAGTATGTGTGGTAGCAAGGATAACTACAAACCACCTAAGTGGGAACCCCTTATACCAAAGAAGATATAAATACATACAATTGGAGGAACACACATCTGATGGTTCTAGAAAACAGAAAAGAGCGACATAGTATAATACTGTATGATTGAAATGTATTACAATAGAGTAGAGCAATAGTACTCACAAGCCTGGAGCCAAACTTGCATATGGCTTTCATGGAAAACGTAGAGGGACTCTTAATAGGATGTCCCCATCCTTCTTCTTGTTGCTCCTTAAATAATCTGGGTAATTTCTTGGTAAAAATGAGATATTCAAGTATTTTTCCAAGGAAAAAAAAACTTTATTGGTAAGGTGAATAAAAGTGCAAATAGCAAAGTAGGAAAGTTCCAATAAAAATAGTAATTAAAAGTCCTGTGTTTACAGTCTGATCCAAACACAGGGGCTTCCTCAGTTGGTGTTAGTTGATGTCTTCTGGGGGGGCCTCCTTGGTGTCCTTTTATGTCTCCTCCTTATTTCACTTCCGGGTTTCCGGCTGTCCGCACTTGGAACGCATAATGCGTTCCACCGCCAGCTACATGCGCCCCACTTCCGGGTCGTGTATTGTGTGTCGATAGGACGCACAATAGATGCCACTGGAACACATGATTACCGGTATATGCATTCCACTTCAGGATAATTGAGTGTTTTCTTCAACATAGAGCATACCTATTAGTTTTTAAAAATTTGTATATGGTACATAGATTGCCTAATTACAATAGTATTATGTACACATATATTACTCATACATTTCCTACTGTATTTATAATAAGGTCTAAAATTAGCTCCAATATTTATATATCTCTAGGTGAGAACATGTAAACAATTGTAGTCCTTTACAAAAATGTGTGATTTATACATATAAACAGTCTTATTATTTGTCCTATATAACAGGGTTTCCCAACCCAGTCCTCAAGGCACACCTACCAGTCCAGGATTTAGGGATTTTTACAAAGAAGAAAAAAAACACCTTAGACACAACTGGGTAATCCCTAAATCCTGGACTGGTAGGTGTGCCTTGAGGACTGGGTTGGGAAACACTGCTATATACCATATAAAAGTAAAAAAATAAAAAAAAATAAATAAAAATAAAATAAAAACATTTTATTGTTTTCTCCAAAAGTGAGAAGTAATTATAACTAGAATAGTGTATATAGCTGAAATGTATTAATATTAGTAACTAAAAATAGTATAAAAATCTTTTTTAAGATGAATAAAAAGAAAGGAAGAAAAAAGGAGAAAAGAGGGAAGAAATAAATTCAGATGGAATCTTTAATCTCACTGACCACCCTCTAACAAATGAGGAATTGAAAGTTCTTAAAAAAGGTCTTAAATTTGCGCCTACACTAGAATTGAACAAGTTCGAATTCTTTATAGACATGAACAAATTTTTAAGAAAATTATGTCTAAAGAAATTCTTTCATAACAAAGAAACAACTACACAGACAGAACAGGAAAAAGAATTAGAATTCATACACACAGATTTACAAGAAAGGTCACAATTTTTTCCCAAAAATATGAGCTCAAATGAGAGGAGGGCCTTTGAGACGATAGTTATGGCAGAAATGAATAAAGTAAAAAAAACGGAATAAATACCAGGATAACATGTCAGTAAAAGAAAGAAATACCCTCAGAAAGATACAAAGGAATGAAAATTTGGTCATTAAACCGGCCGATAAAGGAGGAGGAATAGTGGTCCTCTCCAAAGTGCAATAATTACAAGAATCGGAGAGAATACTCTCAGATGACAATACTTACAAAAAATTAAACTCAGATCCGACTAGTAAAGTCAAATAATTATTCGACAAGTATATACAAAAAGGTCTAGAGAAGGGCATATTAACAGAAAAAGAAGGAAAATATCTGTCAGTCACACATCCGAAAATCCCAGTGTTTTACTATCTTCCCAAAGTTCACAAAGACCTACAAAATCCCCCAGGACGCCCAATCATATCTGGGATAGACTCCATTTCCTCCAGAGTCTCCGAGTACATCGATTTGCTTTTACAGCCAATAGTGGTAAGGAATCCAGCGTATCTGAAAGATACCATACATATATTACAACTCTTAGGAACAACCAAATGGGAAGATAGCTATCTATTGGTTACTAGTGATGTTACATCCTTATATAGCATAATTCCGCATGAATTCGGCTTAGAAGCAGTGAAACATTTTTTAACAAAAGCCAATTTTAAAGAAGAACAGACAAATTTTATATTGGAAGGTATCCACTTGATTTTAACGAACAACCTTTTATCTTCAAATCAGAGGCACGGTGATGGGCACCAAATTCACGCCCAGTTATGCCAATTTGTTTATGGCATACTGGGAGGAAATTTTTGTTTTTTCACAGCATCACTGGGTGTCGAATTTGGTGACCTATCGCCGATACATAGATTATATATTTTTAATTTGGAACTGTTCTTATGATCTTTTAAATGTGTTCTTAGCCTTTTTAACATCCAACAAATGGAGAATTATACTCACCACCATACAGAGTCCCACAGATATCAATTTTTTAGACCTTCACATTTTTATTGAAGACCAACAGATCAAAACCAAGAAATTTTTCAAGTCAGTGGATGCCAATGGGTATATAGAAAAAAAGAGTTGCCACCATAAACCCTGGCTGGACAATGCCCCCAAGTGCCAATTTCTAAGAATAAGACGCAATTGTACGACCGAACAGGACTATATGAGCCAAGCAAGTCTAATAAAAAAACAATTTTTAGAAAAAGGCTGTGAAGAAACCAAATTAACTATGGCCATGGAAGAAATACAGAACATTCACAGAGACAATTGTTAACCTACAAACAAAAAAATCCTATAAACATGAACACAAACAAGGCTCGCTTCATATTCAACTTTAAAGGAATTAACAAATAGGAATTAATAAATAGGGCTATCAAAAAACACTGGCACATCCTACAAAGAGACCACATTTTGAAAAACTTTTTACCAACAAGACGAAAAATTATTTATAGAGGTGCAGCCAACTTAAAAAGATCATTAGTCCATAGCTGTGAAGGTCCACTAAAAGCTACTAAGCACTTTCTGAATCAAAGTAAAGGTTTTTAGGGGTGTGGGACATGCTTAGCATGTAGATCGACAAAAAAAATCCAAAAAGACACGTGATGAACCTCAAAGAACACACGGACATCGATTTTATTATTAAAGACCAATTAACTTGATTTTCAAAAGGAGTTATCTATTTAATGAAATGCCCCTGCAATTTATTATATATTGGCAGGACGATCAGGTGTCTACATGTTCGGATATCCGAACATGTTAGAAACATCATAAGGGTTTGGAGACCCAGAGTGTCTCAAACCACTTTTAAACACACCACAACCTCAATCCAGATCATCTCTTCTTCTGCCCCCTAAAAATAGTTAAAAAGAATTGGAGAGGGGGAAACTATTCCAAGAAGATAGGCTCAGAAGAGATGAAATTTATCTTTAATTTTAACACTCTTATTCCTTATGGTCTTAATTCGGATTTTGAGATTTGTCACTTCATTTAAAACATTATTTTTTTTTCTTCCTTTCTTTTTATTCAACTTAAAAAAGATTTTTACACTATTTTTAGTTACTAATATTAATAAATTTCAGCCATATACACTATTCTAGTTATAATTACTTCTCACTTTTGGAGAAAACAATAAAATGTTTTTTGTTTTTATTTATTTATTTATTATTTTTTTTAACTTTTATATGTTATATAGGACAAATAATAAGACTGTTTATATGTATAAATCACACATTTTTGTTAAGGACTATAATTGTTTACATGTTCTCACCTAGAGATATATAAATATTGGAGCTAATTTTATACCTTAATATAAATACAGTAGGAAATGTATGAGTAATATATGTGTACATAATACTATTGTAATTAGGCAATCTATGTACCATATACAAATTTTTAAAAACTAATAGGTATGCTCTATGTTGAAGAAAACACTCAATTATCCTGAAGTGGAATGCATATACCGGTAATCATGCGTTCCAGTGGCATCTATTGTGCATCCTATCGACACACAATACACAACCCGGAAGTGGGGCGCATGTAGCCGGCGGTGGAACCCATTATGCGTTCCTAGTGCGGACAGCGGGAAACCCGGAAGTGAAATAAGGAGGAGACATAAAAGGACACCTAGGAGGCCCCCCCAGAAGACATCAACTGACACCAACTGATGAAGCCCCCACCATAGGGCGAAACACGTTTTGGATCAGACTGTAAACACAGGACTTTTAATTACTATTTTCATTGGAACTTTCCTACTTTGCTATTTGTACTTTTATTCACCTTACCAATAAAGTTTTTTTTCCTTGGAAAAATACTTGAACATCTCATCTTTACCAAGAAATTACCCAGATTATTTAAGGAGCAACAAGAAGAAGGATGGGGACATCCTATTAAGAGTCCCTCTACGTTTTCAATGAGAGCCATATGCAAATCTCCAGGCTTGTGAGTACTATTGCTCTACTCTATTGTAATACATTTTAATCATACAGTATTATACTATGTTGCTCTGTTCTATTTTCTAGAACCATCAGATGTGTGTTCCACCAATTGTATGTATTTAGATTATAACTATTGACAACTTTTTCCATTGGCCATGGCAAACAATGGTTTCGATGTAATATTTTTAGAGAAGCATTTCAAATTATCAAAATCTGTTAGAAATTTTTTTTAAATGATTTATCTACAGTAAAGTCTATGATAATTTTATATATATATATTATTTGAAATGGTTATCCAAAAATATTAAATAGAGGCCATAGTCTGTGCTGGGCAGAATTAAGTAGTGTTCTAGTTTTGAAAATGTATATAAAATATTGTAAAAGTGTGACAAGGTCACAGTCTTTTATTTTAAAGAACTGTGTCATTGAAGACAATCTTGCCCCAAGATTTAATACCACTATTTTTTAAATAACAGATAAGGACTTGTAATGGCTTATCCCTGTTAAAAAAAACATCCAAGGGATTCTTCTCTTGCCAAGTATAGGCCTAAAGAAAAAGCAAATAGATGTGCCACATTACCAGATTACATTTCTCTATTTGACCCATCTCAAAACCAAACAGAAGTCAAGGGTATGCCCCATTCTAGGCTACGAGTATAATTAAATCGGATGGGAGAGCAGGTGTCCCTTTTATAGCCAATCACAGCACTTATTCATACTAAATGTAACACTGTTATTTGACAATGTTTAGTTTAAAAAAAAAAACAAAAACTGAAATGTGTTATTTCTCATCTCTGTGTATTCTATAACTGATTTTTTTTTAAACCATGATAGCTTACCTTAGAAATATTTAAGGGAAGCATAGAGGATTGTTTACTTACTAAACATGAATTTGTGATATGTATCACCTATAAACTAAGATGCATCCTAGAAATGAATGTAAAGGGAGTTGAATGCATTTCTATAGGGAATGTTTCATGTCTCCATGCTGAGGACACCAATGGTAGTTCCTTCAAAGATTGAAAAGCTTTAATAGGAAGTATGTCTAGTGGCTGCCTCAGTGACAGCCCCTAGAGGTGTTCCTATGGAAAATGTAAACATAGTCTCTTCACAGAAACGTTTTTACAAAGCAGAGCTTGCAGGGACAGCCTTTTTTTCTACAAAACCACCACAATAAGCTGTAGTGGTTCAGGAAATTACTGTGTACTTTAATACTCAGCAGTGCCATGGGCTAATTACATTATGTTAAAAAGTGGATAAACTTTTTTATGTATGCTGCTTGTTCTGGCAATAGATAGGTTAATTACTTTCCATTCCCTGTAGCAATGCACTGTTAATTAGGATACTTCCATCATTAACAATTACGAGATCAATTAGCTGTGTGTATTGATGGCAATCATAGGTTAAGCTATAGCTACCACTGACAGTGAACAGACTTATTAACCTGCCCTTATAGATGTTACAAGCACAAAGTGTCAGATTGTAAAATATAACACAGAGAAGCTAATTAACTCCCTCTAACTGAAAGCAGTCTACTATAATATAGCTGCTATATTGTTTTAATTATATTTTCATTAGGGAAATTTTTTTACAGAAACATCTATGAATAGAGATTTAGGGATTATTTGTGGGGGGAAAAAACTTAATCGTGACCATAATTATACCTTTATTTGTCTGTGAGTTGGTGTGCTTATGTGCCTCAAATTTACTAATTGCTGTGTCAATCAGCATCTCCTTATAGATGATTCAATGCATCTCTATGAGGAACATTAAGTGTCTCCATGCAAAGCATAATGATGCTGAGTGTAGGTGCTGCATAGAGTGCATTACCTCATCAGGAAACCCCTCTAGTTGTTGTCTAGTGAAGTAAAGGTGGCCTTATGCAGCAAAGTAAACACTGCCTTTTCTCAAAAAATATAGTTCCAAAGCAGTACAGAGGATACAGTCATAGATCTACAAGAATAAAAGATTACAATAGTGCAACACAGTAAACCATATAATTTTGTGTGCTAATAGAGTGCACGCACTGGATGTAGACAAGTATGGGAATGTGGAGGGATCATCCAAAACTCCTCCTCCTTTGGCAACACCACTGCAGCATGAAGGGCAGGACTCAAGGTTTGAAAGATAAGATCTGCTTTATTCAGTATAACAAATTATATAAAATAAAAAATATGTAAAATAAAAATGCAAAAACTAAAATATAAGTTAGAGCCTGCTATGTTGCTCTGGGAAGTGTGAATGACCCATTACCTCTGTGTCCTTTCTTTCTGAATGTTAAAACAGTATTGTGCTATGTAGCTTTTCTGTTCTGCAAATTGATCAGGGGTATACCACTGTGTGTTGGTGGTTACTATTGCGCAACCTGTGTTCTGTATTGTTTGTTGGAGCTTGTATGAACGATTCAAATTCCTTTTAAGCTGCGCCCAAATGAATCAATCCATCTGAGATTTACCTGTGGACTCCTATTCAATGAACAAGACTCCATAGGTAAAACCTGGACTGATTGATACATTCAGGCATAGATTAAAAGCAATTTAAATCATTCGTACCAGCTGAAATGCATTTGTGCACAAGTCTAGTTGTCTGTCATGCTGTGATATGACATTAAAAACATGGTAGATCTAATAACTTTCTTTATAGAACAAGAGAAGGAAGGAACAATATATCTCAATAATTGTATTTTGTTCTGTAATTTTTTTTTTTTCAATATGTACTTTTATTGAATTTTTCATAACAATTGGGGTACAGAAAGGAAGAGGGGTAGGTGGATAAAAGGTAAAAGGCAAGTACACACCAAAAAAGAAGTTCTGTAAATTTTTTGAGTGTTTGTTTATTTATTCATTCACATTGGAGTAAGATGAAACATGATTTGAGAAAAAGAGCAAAAATACAGATTTTTTTCTAACTCATCAATAGTTGTGTAAATTATACAAGTTCTGTGTGATATTAATTTATTCACTCAAAACAAAATTGTGGTTAGCTAAAATCTGAATTCAAGAATTCAGGCTAAAATATTGTACCTATATAATAGTTATATAATATAAGCTGAATTTATTTTCTAGATCAGATATTTTTCCAGTACATTTTTAATTTCAGTTTTTGATTCAATACAAGTTTAAAGTTTAGTTAATAAACACCACACTAATTATTTACTTGAAATATTTTCATATACTGGCTTTTTGGTTGTGCTTATAGTAGACATCAAACACATTACATTGCATTTTTAACAAAATATATTTGATATTTGATATTGTTGATAGTATGGTTTACATATTGACATGACAGTAGGGTTTATAATGCTGACTGATTAAAATAGTCAACAAAAAATGTGCTTTGCATTTAGCCACCTACAGATTTTCTTACAGCAGAATGGCATCAATTTAAAACTGTGTAAAATGCAAATGGACATTCCCTGCACAGCAATTTAGAGAAAGGAAATGCTAACTATATATTTTATACATTCGACAGCAGGACACGTCAGTTTACATTGTTTAGTACAATAACACTGCAAACATGACAGTAAATTGAGAATAAGACACAATGAGGGCAAGCTGGGTGAAAAGAATGGAAAACTCAGAATTAGAAAAGACAGAATCTGTTGCAATGTTTACTCCTATGTCAGCAAATCTTAAGATACAAATAAATGTGATTTCGATGTTAGTGGCTTAATCCATTAGTATGTAGTATAGAGTCATAACTGCTGGTTATGTACTTTTTACTTGGATAGTATTTGTTGACTATTATCAGTAAATGGAATATTATCAGTGAATGTGAATGTAGATGATGTTGCAAATTATTTCACACTGTCAAATTTACTCACTTTGCCAGGGCTGCGATAGTCTTCAATATATTTCAGTGATATTTTGAATATTTGTTTTTTATAAAAAGCAATCACAAATATCTAAATGCATATAAGAACATTTATTTTTGTATAGAGATAATGCATATTGATACGATAATATAAGATCTAAGATTTTAATATTTGTGTATCTCCTATTTCTTTGCTTTTTTATGATTTTGCCCAATTTTTTTTTCATTTTTTTCTTCTGTAGAGATTGAAAAGTTCCATGATTCCGAGGGAAAGAAAGAAGACGAGGAAAAGAAATATCTAGATATAATCAGCAACAAAAATATAAAGCTATCAGAGAGAGTATTGATACCAGTTAAACAATATCCAAAGGTAATTCCCTTTTCCATACATTTTAAAAAGATAGCATGATTTAATATGAACATGACACTGATAACATACCATTTAGCACTATTAAGGAGAACAGAACGCTATGAAAATCTATGCTAGTAAGGGGTTGTGTAAAACAAATTGACATTATTCCAGGCAATGTGAGATCTACAAAACCATCTTGATAACCACATCTTACTATTTGGCCTTCATATGGACACAACTCCAGTCAGCATGTACCATATAAGTACATCTTGAGACCGAATGGTAGAGTCTGTAATTTTAATGTATTATTTGTGCTGTATGTCAGGAGACTGGATTGCCCCAATGGAAACACAAGAGGGTGGCTTTGCCTATGATGACTTGGCATTCATTTTGGAGATTAGTTTTGGCTTGAACTACAATACGTTTGGATTTGGGCAGATCAGGTGATTGGATAAACTATCCAGACTCTCGCAACACCGAACAATTTGATTTGCAACTCTGTACAGCGTTCCTTGTATGGGAAAAAAAGGTGATGGAAATAGAAATATGAATTTTTTTTGATGAGGGCAATTAAGCATATTTGATTGCTATAATGGATTAGAAGTCTACCTAGTCATGTAGGCTATGTCTCCTGTCCACTCAAAAGGTAGAAAACAATATGATGAATGATTAGTGGCAGCCACTAAATGTTTATTTAATTCACAGATCAAGTGACAACTGACCAAATGAGGAGAAAGGGACACGTTTACTTCAGCTATTTAGGTAGACAGACCAGAAGTAGTTCTGTGTGCTTGACCTTGTTGTGCCTGTGTAGGAGTGAGAGAAAACCTGTGTCATTGATTTTAGTGTTATACTGGCTGTCTGCTGTATATTCTTTGTTCTACTGCCAGTGACCCTTGAAACAAGTTTGAGTGGGAGATTACCATTGCGTTACTGGTAATTGCGTTACTGATTCTAGCATGAGACTAGGTTCAAGGCACTCATGTATATATCTACCTAGTTAGCAGTCTAGCTACTGTGTGTCAGTGGCACTTAAAACACCTGTAAGTGGGGAATAGGAGATTGCTATTGTGTCATTGATGTGTGAGACTAGTTTTACGGTACTGCTCTATTTATTTACCTAGCCAAGCAGTCTAGCTACTGTATGTCATTGGCACTTAAAACAATATTAAGTAGGAAATAATAGATTGTCATTGTTATTAATCTAATGGCACCAGCTTAGCAATTTATTTTATGTATTATTTTTTTATTATTTTTTTTTTGCTTTTGCTTATTTTTGCTTTTTACTGAACACCCCCCCTCCAAAAAATGTTTTATTTCTACAGACACTTAACATTTTTTTTTTTTTACTGCAATATTGCCTAACTACTGCCACATTGGCAGTCACACAAACTTCATCCTAGTGTGAGACTGGTGGTTACGATTAATGCAGTGTCCTACTGCAAGCCACTGACATTAACTTGGAATCACCAATTTACAATATGACAGTTCTTTTTTTGTTAGGGGTTTTTAAAAGAATATACGTTTTTTTCTAAGTGTGTTCCATCAAGTGTGTACTGTAGACGTATATGAGCACTGTTGGCTGTTTGAAATATAGTGTTTTTTTATAGACAAACACAATAATGCTATAGTAGTCAATCCACCAACAACCAATCCACTTTGCAACACAAACATTTATTTTTGCTGAATAAAATTGTGTTAGTTTACACAATACATAATAATTATATCTTAAATGTATTGTAATAAGAAAAACACAAAAGCACCATCATCATTGTTACCCCCTAATCCCAAGAAGTGATTGAGGGAGGGTATGGGGAAAGGATCTTGCTCCGCAAAACACTTAAGCAATAATGCCATGGCCTTAGAGTCCAAACACTTCTTCCATGTCCATGAGGATTTCCAATACCTTGACCACTGCTGCCTACACCACCAGCACCTTGACCACCAATATTAGACGTATTCATCTTCAGTACAATGGAATTTGCAGCATGTCTATTACATTTGCTTCAACATCGATGAGAGAATTGCTTTTTTCCCCCTCATCTTTCTCATGCTGCAACAACATGTACTGCTGCTTCTACTGGCACTGCAGGTCCACAGCCAGCTATAGGGGGCAGATCCACAGCCAGCTATAGGTGGCCTGATTTGCTGGGGAAGGCTGCATGGGCTGTCAAGCAGTCCTCCCGAAGAGGATCGCAGCAGAGGTAAGTACCACAGACCTCTTGGGACAGCATTGAACGCCGTAACAATGTTAAGGGTTTAAGGGTTTAAGAAACTATTTTTCTAGTTTGTTTTTTTTGGGCTGGAATTTGTGAATAAACAATGTTAGGTATATTTAGATAATAAAATAATTACTGGGAAAAAAAAGATACAATCCTATTTATAAGGGAAATTTTACACTGTTTACATCAGAGAGGCTGAATTTCCTCCTTGCACTCTAAGACAAAGGCAACAAAGGAAGAACAAAGATCCCATGAGGATGAGATCCCAATATAACAGGTCACTTATCTGAACTTGTGGCTTACAGTAGAATTACTCATCTGAAAGGTCACACCTGAGAGGTAAGGCACATTCTCTTGCACTTCTTGCATCCAGCTGTCAGCTAAGACATGTCATTAGTATGAAAAGCTTCCAGGTTGATCCCTTGGCTTTGCAGCCAGGCTACATGTGCAAAATTGCTATACTTGGAGTTAGTATCACAATACAATTCTGGAGCACAAAAGGTAACGTGTGTAAAAACAAAAAGAATAAAAAAATATATATATAACCAGCAGATTTGGCAGAAGTTAGTAAAAAAAAGTATCAAAAATTTAAAATGTTCTTAGTTAAAGATCCAACGAGCTAAAATTATACAAATATATACATTTGTGGTTTTAGATTTTGTTAAAGTTAAAATCTTTAGCTTTAACAACTGCTTAGATTTAGCCTTAACAACTGCAATTCACTCCTTACAATATTTGCCAAAATGTCAAAAGTTAATAGAAATCAGAGACACGTAATGGATTTTATCAGCCAGGATAAAATAGTAAATTTGTTTTTTTGCACCAGTAGTGTTGAATTTATTAATTTATATGTGTAAGCAAAATGCTGAGAATTTTGTTTCCTATTCTGTTTTCTCATTGTCCATTAAAAAAGAAATGTGTGTGCGCATTGGAGAGCAATCTTGGTAATGCTTCAATCACTAAGTCTTTATTAAATAATTTATCTCCCAAAAAGCAAAGCAGTTTCTATAAAATGATCTAGGAAAATGTATATACCGAATTTTCTGGCGTATAAGACGACTTTTTAACCCTGGAAAATCTTCTCAAAAGTCGTGGGTCATCTTATACGCCGGGTATAGGGTTTCCTAAAAGTTGGGGGTCGTCTATATGGCTACCTAGGGCGCAATATAGGAGGGGGTGCCCTGCGCCCCCATCACCAGCCCTTCTAATGCTGCAGCCGCCTGAGCGCTATATAGAGAGCCTCAGGCAGCTGCAGCACTGCCTCTCTCCTCACCTCCCCTTCCCTGTGTAGCGTGGGTGGCCGAGCTCCTCTTCGTCCTGTCAGTGAAAGGAAGTGAGCACTCAGTGTGCACTTCCTGTCAGTCCGGCCAGGAACAGGTAACTGAATCTCCTGTACCGGGCGGTACCCGGCCGGACTGACAGGATGAAGAGGAGCTCGGCCACCCACACTACACAGGGAAGGGGAGGTGAGAAGAACGTAGGGAGGATTGGGGGGGAGTAAAAGGATGGAGGGGGGAGTAAAAAGAACAGGGGGGAGTAAAAAGAAAGTAAAAAGAATGAAGGGGTGAGTAAAAAGAACATAGGGAGGGAGGGGGAGTAAGAAGGACACAGGGATGGAGGGGGAGTAGTAAGAAGAACATTCTGTATAGTGTATGTTCCATGCCACACATGAGTGCACTTTCCACAATGCCAACAAGCTGGTATAGTGTTTGCCCTATGCCACCCCAGTATGAGTACAGTTTGCCCCATGCGTCCCATAAATTCCCCAAATCTAGGTAGCCGAGTCCAGCCAGGTTTAAAATATGGTAGTCACAGCAGAATAAAGGGTTAAGAATTGGCAGTATGCGCATATATCGCAATTAGCCTCCTGTGTGCTAGACCAGCAGGCATGGATTATATGCCCAAACAGCCTGGCACATACCTGGGCTTTAAATGCTATTTCAGATTATCATTATTTAATGTCTTGCTGTGTAGCTTTGTCTGCTCACTGTACATCATGGGTAATTTTTATTTGGTGCGCATTGGAAGAGGGGTAGTCTTGTACGGCGAGTATATCCCAAACTCTATATTTTAACTGGAAACGTTGGGGGTTGTCTTATATGCCCAGTCGTCTTATACGCCGGAAAATACGGTAAATATGAATTGAACTGAACATTATTGAAGCATGTGCAGAAAAGGTAAGCACATCACTACAATGTTTTCAAATCCACATAGATTGGTAAAACACCAATTTCCTGTGCTCAAAATATGATATTGTTTTGCAATTGTTCAAATTGTTCAAGATAAGGCCAGGTACTAATGAAAGTATTTAGAAAACTGGGCAGACTAGATGGGCCAAATAGTTCTTATCTGCTATCACATTCTATGTTTCTATTTCAAATCCTTCTTGGAGAAAGTCTAGAATATTGTTGATGGAAAGAGTCTGGTTTGGGATACTGTGCAGACAGGCCTAGGGTGGAAAACGCCCATATAAAGTAATAGGCTGACGATCTACAAGTCATCTATATCAGGGAGAAAAGGGATTGATGAAACACCAGACCCCTCTTCAGGAGGAGATGATTATTCTCAATGGATTTTACATAGTTACTGTCTCGGTTGAAAAAAGACAAAAGACAATCAATTTCAAATCAATGCATCTCTATTATGAAAGTTCAGTATCTCCATGCAGAGAGTGGAGACACTGAATGGCAGTGCTGCACACTGTGTAGCACTGCCCCAGAAGCACCTCTAGTAGCCATCTGAGGAGTGGCCATTGGAGGTGTCCCTGGCCTGTAATGTAAACACGTTTCTCTTAAAAGACAGTGTTTACTGCAAAAAGCCTTCAGGGACTGGATGTACTCACCAGAACAACATTAAGCTGTATAATATTGTGTTTATGCAAAAAAAGCATCCAAGCAGCTCCCTCCTTGTAATATGTAAAACAAGAAGCAGCAGGGAGCTGTGCTCCCCACCAATTAAAAAAAAAAACCTTGTCAGGAGGGTTGTTTTTATATTTAGCCCCCACCTGACACCAATTGCTGGGGGAGACACCAATTGCTGGGTGGGGACTAGGAGGAATAATAAGTCCCCTCCATTATCATTTTGACCGTTAATGGGTGGAGGCTGGGGGGAACAGTAGGTCCCTGTTTTAGTATGAGACCTTACTTGCGGGGCATGGGTGGGTGCTAAATGGGGACACTATGCCCCCCTTGCTAATTATTTTAACAGGTGCCAGGTCCCACATTATTGGATTGGGGGGATTTTTTACAACAGTGAGCAGCTACTGGCACAGAGAGTGGGGGCAAGAAAGAGATATTAACCTACCTTTTTTACCAATATTAATTATGTTTTACTTAATATTAGTACAATTGGCTGAAAGACTAATTTTGGTCTTTCAGCTTATTAGTAGATAGCTCCATAATATGTATTATTATTATTATTATTATTATATGGCAATCCCACAAAGTACCAATTTAGGGGCAAGATGCTACGAATGAAATTCTAAACCGTAAATAATATAAAATTTTATCTGAATACCAATGGACAAACTGTGGACATTCTGTTCAGACGTAATTTGATAATTTTGCCAGGCCCTAGTCTACCTGACAAGTTGTTCAGAAATGGTGAATATAGGCTATGGGTTGGTCTTGCTCTCTTTTGCTATGAATTTTTTATTTTCAAGTTTAACTCATCTAATCGTTCTCTTGCGTGCTTATATTTATCTGATCGCTCTTTATTGGCATGCTTATATTTGTTGTAGGATGCAATCGACCCCTCTGATTTAAATGTTTTGAATTCCCTTTTCTAATTTTCTATCATTTGGCTGACCTTTGTACTAAGTCACATTGGTTTTAATTTGCTTCTTTTGTATTTGTTTCCCAATGTATGTAATGAGAAATGTACTTTTGTATAATTTGTTTAAGGACGTTTGATTTATCCTCTGTACATTTTCCAGTAAATATTTCCTGCCAGTCAATTAGTTGTAAAGATTCCATTATCCTATTGAATTTAGCCTTTTTAAAATTAAATATTTTTGTATAACACATATAGATATTATTTTTATTTAATCTCAAATGATACCATATTATGGTCACAATTTCCCAAGTGCTACCTAACTTGAATGTTTGAAAATAAGTAAACATTATTATGGTAGGCAAACATCTTCAAGTTGGCGCTTCTAATAATTGAGAAATAAAATTATCGTTTATCAGGTTCAAAAATCTGTTTCCCTTAACAATCAACCCAATCAATGTTTGTATAATAAAATCTCCCATGATTAGCACATTATCCAGTTGTGCATCCTAATTAATTTAAGATAGCAGTTGCTCTTCCCCATTATTATTATTGTTTGGGGGCTTATAATATATTCCTACTATTAATGGATATCTCCTGTTTCCTCTTCAAATTTCTACCTATAAGGCTTCCACATCCTCACATGTATCATCACATACAATTTCTTTAACTCTTGGCATTAAATCAAGTTTAATAAGGCATACTCCTTTATCTTTTCCTCTTTTCTCTTTTCTATCCTTTCTAAATAATGTATATACATTTATTTGCTAAATGAGAATTTAAAGTGAATTCAAAATAAATAAGGCCACTGATATAAATTGTGTCTCTTTCACCTACCAAAATCTCTGGCATTTTAAAGAGGACAAATCCACCCCAGGAACTGGTCTTTCAGCCTGGGGTGAATGTACACCAGGCTGCCTGCCAATCACAATGGCTAGCCCACTGAGGACAAATAATGCACTGTTTTCCTAGTGCCCTTAGTATAGTGTAAATGTGACTAATGATGCACTTGCGCTATGCTTTTTTAGAACAATTACTGGTGTTTCTCAAAGCAGGGAACAAACAAAAATGGCTACACAGGCCCCCAAAATTGGAATGAGTGGGAGGCCTGCTACATTTTACATTTTAGAATGATTTGATAAAGTAAAAAAAATATTTTGTATTTTGATGGTATGATTAACTGAATTACCATTTTTTAATTTAGTGAAAATTAAATTGGAATATGGGGGGCTTGTCTAACCAGGCACCAATATGAGTGCTTGAAGCTGGAACTCCCACAGTACAAGGCACTAACCATAACTCCACAGCCATATTTCCCTTGGGATATACCCAAATGGATGCCAAAGATCCTCAGTGCAACTCTGCCATGATCATTTTGCTCAGAAGGCAAGATATTGGCTCAGATGAAGCGTTACCTCTCACAGGAAAAGCAGCCATCGCAGAGGTCTAAGATGGCGATGGCAACATGGAGGAAGATTTGCTCTCTGTTCACTAGTAACCCTCTTCTGGGGGGGAAGGGGGCTGGCCCATGCTGTTCAAATGGACTTTAGAAAAGACAACTATATTGGTCAATCTTTTGTTTAAAGTGGGTCACTCAAGAATCCCATTGCAGTTTTTATCAACATTTGCTGAAAAAGCATTTGATCGGGTAGACTGGCCCTTTCTTGATAAGGTCTTGTGGGGATTTAGGTCTTGGAGATGTTGTTTTGGGGCACTGTACTCACAACCTTTCGCTTGGATCCATATAACTCTCATATTCCCTGGCCCAGTATATATAAGAAATACATACCTCTCTTGCTACTTGTTTTTCTCTATATAAGAAATACCAAAGATTTTACGTACTTTTCACATGTTCATTTCTACATACTTTTCACATGTTAAACAGTCGTATTCCAGAATCAACGTTCTCCTACTATCTCACCAACACTTACACACTTAAACACAACTTTGTTTCCAAGAAAGTAGGTTCTACCTCACATATTTGGTTTTAAAAATGACCCCCCAAACATCTGAACTGTTTACTGCAAATGTACCCCTCTTGCTGCAGGAAATTAAATTTGACCAACTAAAATAGAACAAACCAACCATCACCTGGAGAAGTAGATTCAATGTTCTAAAAATGAATGGTTTACCTAGAGTTCTATATATGCTCACAGCACTTCCTGACTCTTTTTTTCGTAGCCTTAACTTTACCTGCTTGAAATGTATTTGAATAGGCTAAAAAGCCACATCTCAACCAGATGGACTCGCTTTCCTCAACGCTAAGAATTATTACATAGCAATCCAAGGAAAATGCTTGAAGCAAGTTTCCGTACTATACCACTCAAGACCCTACCTTGGCAGATAGCTTACACATTCACACTCTATCCATGTAGCCAATCTACACTTCACCCAACTGTGTCTCTCTGGCACAGGCAAAGAACTAAAGCACGACTATCTCCCAGCTGTTCCCCATTACTTTCATTAACTCACAATCCCAATATACCACCAGACCTTGATGGCTGGTTATCCTCATACTTTCCTGACAAACAAAATGTTTAACTACATGACGTACTCCCTACCAATTCTCTCCTACTCTGGAAACGCCAAATTCGCGGATGACTTAAAACACCATCAGCTTTTACTTTACATACATTTGTTGCTAGGCCCTGTGTGTAGAATAAGACCCCCTATAATCTTTGAACAAACATGCATATCTCAAACATGTCCCAAATGGATGCGTTCGGAGGCTTATAAACTACCTTATAAACCTCAAGCACAATCGTTTCCTTCATACACTATCATGTGGGGAAAAGACTTAAATATCCCAATCTGTACTCACCAATGGCAAAATATTTTTTAGATGACCTATTCACTAACTACGCACTTCAAATATCTTGAAGTAGGCTTAATACTCCTCATGAGATGGTACCACACTCCAGGCAAATTACATATGTGGAACCCTTCTGTACCAGATGTGTGCTGGCTTTGTGGTGCAGATGAGGGCACAATCATACACATCTGGTGGCAATACCATCCAATCAAAAATTTCTGGGACAGTGTTATCCCCCTTATACATACTGCCAGCAGGTACTGAATATCGACTGACCCTGTGGAGGGATACTTCTAATGTTCACAGACATCTTTCTAGCCAAACTACGAAAATCATGCCTTCCATTATTAAACCTTAAACCCTTATCCTCCCTTCATTGGAGACTGCCCCAGGTACCTTCCATAACAGAATGGAGAAACAAGGTAGAAGATATTAAAATGATGAACTAATTAACTGCTTTCTTCCTAAACATCTATCCCAAATTTAACAAAATATGGCTTTCTTGGACAATCTATACTACTGATAGTCATGACGCACCTCTAGCACAAACCTCTAGCATGACACAACTGCCTATTTAAAACTTCTCTACTCCACTGTAGCTCACTCTTGATACAACTTATACCTGACGTTTGGAGTGATACCCTCTGATTCTACTCACGTGAATCTGTTTTTGAATGAGTAATACTCTTGTCCCCAAACTGCCTGAGAATTCTTCTATTTGTTTTTCTTTCTCCCCTTGTTAATTTTTTGTGTTGTGAACAATGTCAAACTGGGTACATTGTACCTGTACAAGTTTACTTCATATTGCGCTGAAAATGATTGGTGATCTGTACTGTACCGCTGATTTGTTCAATAAAATCTTTAAAAAAAGAAAATTGGAATATATAGATGGAGAGATCATTATGGTTGTTATAGTGAATTCAAAATTGCACTGAGCAATTCAGCTAAAAATATCAGAGAAGTAAAACTAGTTGAGATGAAAAAGAATATATCACTGCCATCAGATCGTCATTTTGTATTTGATGCCTGTCTTTATAATCCAAAAAAACATTCCCTTTGTTGCATGACAACAGGATACTGCGGGCTCTTTTGTCTATCACTGCTTATTTTCTAGACAAATATGTTCAATGCGTTTTCAAATTCATCACAATTCACTGTTTAGTAAATAAACCCCTTAACATTTCTCAAAATGAGCATACCTCAAACACTTAGTTAGCATTTATAACCTGTAAAGCAGTTGTGAAATGAGATGGAACTGATACTTATAAGAAGGAATTTGTTAGAGTTTTACTTTTTTGTGAAATAATTTCCTATAATAAAATATATGCTGAAAGTATCTGTTTTACATTATCAACAGAATATTTAACAGGAGCTATAGTCATGCAAGAAAAAGCTATTCTCTCTTATCTGTCTTTGAGTGAGATTATATGACTATGAAATCAAACAGTTTCTGTAGGAATATTTGATGCAAGGAAGTTGATGAATTGTGTAAATTAGTAGGTGGAGGTGAAATGAGAGATTTAAATCACAGAAATTTATGCTTTTAATGATAAATCATAGTTGGCTTTCAAGTGAATGTTTTATTGAACTGTGCCATAAATCTGAGGGATAAACTCCGGTGAAGAACAGAGCCAGCTACAGACATGTTAACCTGCTAGATATAACAGAGCAGATTTATGTGACATGCTGATAGAAGATATTACGGAAAAGACTGATTGCTTTTACTTGTTCACTACTTTTAGCATAAAAAAAAACTTCAAAGGGGTACTCCAAATATATATAAACATCTATGCAATGTGCCATCATCACAATTTTACTTTACTCTCTTAACTACCAATTAATTTGCACAAAAAACACATCCCAAGGCTCCACAGAGTACTTTGGTGTCCAGGAATGTATTTTTGATTTCAGTATGCATTGATAGCACATTATTAAAAAAATGTGTTGGACTTAAAACCATGTACAATGATGTTACATGTAATAAAAACAATTCCCATTGCATGGACTTTTCTATAATCCTCTCATATACATTATCCTATAATCCAGGCATAGGCAACCTTCGGCACTCCAGTAACCAACCTCATGCTGAAGAGTTGCATTAACAACGAAACAGTTGTCCATGAGTGGTTCACTGGTTTTGCATATTTTCCTATATTGTGTTTCAAGCTATGTATAAAGCAAACACAGATTAAAAGGAATCCATGTTTAAAATGTAATGAGGCAAAAATGTGATTCTTTGTTAAACTAATTTGCATATGCCCACCCAGAATCATTTGCGGTTGTAACATCGCTGCAGTTTTGGGATTTCTGTGGGAAAAGCAAGTCTTATGGCTTGACTGGTGTGCAGATTTTTGTTTAACATTGTATTAACTATCCACAGACTTCAGGTGGAAGGGGTTTTCAATCACAATTTTCCCCACCATAGCCTATTTGGATTTTGCTATATATATATATATATATATATATATATAAAACCAAAATGTGCAGAGGTTAATACTGATATATGTGATTTGCCCTTGTGTCACTTCCCACACAATATAACGATAGTACAAACAATAAAACCAAGTGCAAGTGTAAGTGCAGAACCTGAAATAAATAAAATCATGGCATATAGTGTAGTACGTAACAGCTCAATAAAGCACACTTTTAATATCTGAGTCAATTTTTGTTGACTCAGACCTTAAAGGCTTAAAGGGACACTTCAGTCACCAAAACTTCTTTAGCCATTTAGGAGTTAAATCACTGCCATTTAGGAGTTAAATCACTTTGTTTATAAAGCTGCCCTCCATGTGACTTACATAGCCTTCCTCATCTAATATATTTATTAATGTTTTGTGTAATATAGAATAACAGTTAACATAATAATGGCATAAATACACTAACTTATGAATCGTTGTAGAAAAAAACACGTAAAAATAAAATAAACATACAAAATATAATTTCCTATATATATGAGACAAGTAAAATATGTACAGAAGTAAAAATAAATTAGTTATATCCTGGTACTAAGCAAAAACATAGTAAGCAGCATAAGTATTCAGTCAGGTGGGAACATGGTTAAAGTCTGTATTCTTTTTTCACATCATATTCCCAAAAGGACCATTCATGCTGCAGTATAGATGTGAATGTAGATGGTTCACGGAAAACTACATTGAATTCTAAAATTTTAGTAATTAATTTAAGTATGTTGAGCCAATAAGATTTAATTTCGGGACACGAATAGAAGATGTGGAACAATGTACCAGTGTGACCGCAGTTTCTCCAACACGGGACACGAATAGAAGATGTGGAACAATGTACCAGTGTGACCGCAGTTTCTCCAACATTTATTGTTTTCACTAAGGTTCAATTTAAATACCCCTCCCTTGTGACTTCTTCAGCCACTTACCTGAATCCAGCGCCGATGTCCCTTGGCACTGGGTTAGGCTCTGCCCATGCTCCCCATGCGTGCGCACATTAGACCTCCCCATAGGAAAGCATTATTCCATGCTTTCCTGTGGGGAAAATCTGATGCTGGAGTAAATCAATCCCCCTTCTGCTAGGTCTTAGGCTCTCTCACAGTTTGTCACCTTCCTTTGGCCAGGACTGCTAGGTCCAAGACAGACACCAGAATGGACACCATGAGCAATTTTAACTGAAGTTTCTGCAATCTTTATTTAACCAACAAGGAAACAACAAAGCAAAAAACAGCAAGGGGTAAAATCCACACAATTAAAAAATATGTGCAGTACTACATTGATGCGTTTTGACCCAATATGGTCTTTCTCAAAGTACATTGTTCAATCTCTGCAAGATCCTGCTTTTAACTCTAGCATTGGTTTGCATATGTGCACATTTTTTCGCATTTTAGCTCTGCCCCATTTCTCACAGTGCCTCCTTTCTTCCGGCACCAATCTGCAGCATCCACAATTGACATACGGTGTCATCATGCCGATGAAATCATTGCATTCTGTGTCGAGGTTGTTATGGACACCATCCTAATTGTGGTAAATGCCCATTCAATAATGGGATAATCTGTACTTTTTATAAAATCGGTCCTTCTATTTTTTTCTTTTTTTTCTTTCCACATCAGACAATGGTCTTAATTTATGCCACTTAACCTCAGAGGTAGCTTAGTCAAGTTCCAAATCATCACGTGTTACTTATCCCTTCTATTACTGTGATCAAAATTATTAAATATAAAAAATAAAAAAAAGAGGAACAAAATAAGTTCTAATGTGCAAGAAAAACAAACAAAAGAAAAAACAAAGAAAACAACAGAGAGACAGAACAAAACAAAATGAAAGAAAAAAGTGGGGGGGGGGATAGATCTGCCTATTTACTTCTCCAGCAAATATACCATAAGCTCCATGTGATAGGTTAGGATGTTTGATAATTGTCAGTTTATACAGAGTCCTCCCAATGAGCAAGCCAGGGCTCCCATATCTTAGAGTAGTATTCTCTATTCCCCTTGGATTGCCCAGTGGATTTCTTCCATTTCCCTATTTTTTTCCACTCTCTGTACCCATTGTTTTTTAGTTGGGGCTGTGGATTTACACCAATATACCGGGATCATAGCGTTAGCTTCATTTAATAAGTGATTCAGCAGTATCTGTTTATGTTTCTCTTTAAAGGAGGCTGGCCACCCCAGCAGTATCTTAGATGTGGATAACTGTTTAAGTGTTGGTAGGATCTTATATATGTCCCCCAGGACATGCTGACGATAACATCTAATATGCTTGCATTCCCACCAGATATGCTCCATATTCCCCCCTTTATCTTTGCCTCTCCAACAGCAATCAGTAGCTAGTAAACCGTATTTATGTAATCAATCTGGAGTCCTATACCATCTCGTCACTCTTTTAAAAAATATAATTTTTCTAGCGATGCTAACTTGTGAATTCACCCCCATTTTAAACACATATGACCAATCCTTATTAGTCATTTGAATATTCAGACCTTGCATCCATTTCAGTTGAAATGAAGGTACTATCCCCTCCATAGCACCTCTCTGTATTAAACTATATATACTAGACAAATATCATTTGTCCTCCTATTCTACAGTCAATAATGAAGTTCATACACCAATATTAAGACAAAATGACTAGTGGAACACACAATAAAATCTTTAAATTCCAAACTGATAATCGTCTGATTTTGCAAAGTCCCACAAAATATACATACATATTATATACATACATATTAGGGAAATAAATGGATACCGATATAAACTTCCAAGGAATAAAATCAGATCAATGCATAGAATGATAAGAACAACTTTTAAAATCACATATAAAAAAGTGTCTAATGTTTTCATAAAATGGATGATAATTGGTAAGGAAGTGCACTTACATTTTCCAGAGTTAATGTTTAGCTCCAATATATGTGCCTAGGCAATATAATCCCCACTAATGGATGCAAATGTCTTTTTTCCTCCTTGGGGATTGCTCTATCAAAAGTATGGTAGACCACAAAAAAACACAGAAAAGGACAATATTGTACTATTTCAAACTCCAAGGTGTGGGTGACTATATTTACAAGTTTACACTTGCATGCGAATGAGCCCTAGAATTATTCCTTGTATGCAGCATGAAGCAGTATCATACTTAAAGGGACACTGTAGTCACTATAACCACTTTGTCTCTTTGAATTGGTTATAGTGCCTGGAGTGCCCTGGCACTGTCCCTCCATTCAGTGTTGCACCATGTTTGTGCAGTATGCCACAAAATAAGAGTCCCTGGCCACCCACAGTCCGGCCCCTTCTGTATGTGTAGCTAAGGCAGAGATTACACACTTCCTTGTTGTCATACCCATTCATACCGTCAGTTGGAGCTCTGACAGGTTAAAAGCAGTCAGCTGACACTCTCAGCCAATCACAGCTGCCCATTGCTGTCCAGGGTAATACTTCCTTGTTAGCCAAAGCAGCACAGAGGGGATGGACTGCCGTGGTCTCTTGTTTAGCATTAAAACATTACAACATTAAAAACTGTTTAATGCTGAAAGAAATGATGGCACAAGGGGACTCCATACACTATAACCAGCTTAATGAGATGAAGCAGATACAGTGCCTACGGTGTCCCTTTAAGAATATTTGTTTACTAGATGTGCATAAATTGTTGTTTGTGAAAGTTATTTATCTGCTTGCATGAATAAATGTGACTGACTACTAAGGGATGGAGAATTCATGTCACTTGACATATAGTTGCTTGCACCAGGAAGTCAGTGTTTTTTTCTGCCTCTGGCCCTGCCATTACATATAGTGATAGATAAACTATAACATTGACACTCTAGGCATATGCAATTTTACAGTAATTCATTTTGTTGATGAATTTCACAAATCTGCTAAATTAGTCTTGGTTTTATTGCTGTGGAGCAATACATGCTACTATCTTAATGCTTTATTTCTATAATCCACTCACACATGGCACATTATTTAGATTTGTTATTGATGTTACTCTCACAGCAGCTTACTTTCAATTGTATTACCTTGGAGCTCTGTGGTACTATGATTTGCACTGTATTACTGTGAATTTCATTACTATGGAGCTCTGTAACAAATAATTTCATTACTAAATAATTCATAATCCAATATTTCTTACTTCCGACTTGCCTGTATAAAATTAGGATGGGTTCCTCTCAAGCAATTATTTGCTTGCCCTGAGTTATGTATCAATCTTATTTCTTGCACCAGTGTTTCCAACGTTAAATAAGACTAGTTAATGTATACGCATATTTTTTATTTTAGCAGTAAAAAAATTCAATAATTGTGAGCCCTTTACTTTTGATTGTGGATTCCTGTGTGTCCTTCTAAAATGTATTAGTGTAGTCTCCATTTCTTCTTTTTTTGTTATACCGCTGCTTGCCTCAGGCCAGATCTACTGTCGTTCCTATTTGCTGCACAGACAGCCATTAAAGTACCCACCCCCTGTAATGACTCTGGATGACAGAGCATTACTTCAAACCCAAACACAGTTTAAGTCCTGCATTTTTACCCCTGACTTCCAATGACAGTCTAGTTGGCCATCCACAGGAGAAAGTGTTAAACATTATTGTCCTGTTCATGTATTAATGGGAAACAGTTGTGTTCATTGAGAATTTGTTTTATATTTGTCTGCAATGTCTAGTTTATATGTACATGAAGAAATGGTTTGGTACATAGCATAGTTGGCAAAGGTTCAGCCAGTGCAGCAACCCCAAGACCCACAAGAAGGTGGTTAGAAATATGAGTTGTTTTTTGTTTATTTCTGTGTGCATATCAGTTTGTCAGTATTTGTGTATCACTGTGACACTGTATGTATCTCTGTGTGTCAGTGTAACAACGTATGTATCCTTGCTGGTTGTGCATATATATGTGTATTTGTGTCAGTGTGCATGTTTATCTGTGTGTGTTGTGTCATTGTACATCTATTTGCGTATATGAGTGCATGTGTGTATGTGTCTGTGTGCGTACTTGCCATAAAGTGCCCCTGGAAATATCTTTCAAATGTTGACTACAATGACATTCCTGAATTGCCTCCATTCTCTCTGTGCGTGAAATTATTGTATTTTTTACTGTTTTGTAAAATTTATATGTACAGTGCCCTCCACTAATATTGGCACTCTTAAATATGAAATATGTATGACATTTCTGTATGTATGACAAAAAATAGACAGAAATATTTTGCTCTCATGGATATCAAACAATTGCAAACAAAACACAGGTTTGTAAAAAAACAATCTTTGTTAAAAAAATGTGTGACAATTATTTGCACAGCAATGATTTCATTTGAGAAAAATATATTTCAATTTATATATTTTTGTGGATAAACCTGTATTGTGTTTGCAGTTGTTTGGTATCTATGAGATCAGAGCATCTTTGTTTTGCAGAATATTTTAGTGAAGGTACTGTACACAAGAAGGTGGTTCCACACATGTCTGTTATTTATTTCGGTGTGTGTGTTATTTGTCAGTATTTATACTTCTGTGTGTGTCTTTGCCTCCATGTTTGTCAGTGTGTGTCTGTGTGTGTCATTGTGTACATATCTTTTTTAATTATATCTGTGAGTATGCATGTATGTCTCTATACACACCCAGGGCCAGATTAAGGGCCCAGTGGGCCTGGTGCTGACAATTATGATGGGGCCTAATTACAGAATCTTATCAACCAAAAACACTAAAACAGTCATACCTCTCAAGCGTCATGTATCTGATGGAGTTGGTGTTGGAGGGAAGCTCAAAGAATGCAGCTATAAGAAAACACAATCTATGCTAATTTTTGCTTTTATCTTTCAAGTAAATCCATGCCCCCTAACAGCAGTGCCAGTGAAGCAGGAAGTCTTCTTACTCCTGCTTCTTTAGATGCAATACGCAGTAGGCACTAGGACCAAGAAGGGAGCACATCAGTAATGTTCCCTGCATGGTCCTGATATTTAAGGGCTTGCCAGGCTGCCTGTCAAGTGGCAGATCCGCCACTCTCTGGGCTGGACTTCACTCATAACCCTCCCTCAGGACTTCGTTTACGCATCCTGACTTAGGAAATTGAGATGTATGTAATGATATAAATTATATACATGTTCTTTATTTCTCACCTCTAGAGGTGTGGTATGTGTGTTTGTCCTTCCATTTTGCCAGCCTGGTGCCTATTGCAGTACATTTTCTGTGGATGCCTAATCACAGACTTCCTAACGCAGCTCAATGAGAAGTCTTGACAAGGCAGGTGGTCTGGGCAATTGCTGCCTCTTGAGTTTAGGAAGTGGCAGGAACGGTTGTCTGCTTGAAAGCCGGTGGGTGTAACCAGGTTAATTTTTAAAAGTGTCTGTTTCTACTGAAATCTACACTTTTTGCAAAAAACCCCCAACAAAATACAGCACCCACTCTTCACACATAAAGCTTTTCCACAAGCTTAAGTGCTTTAAGGATCTGCAGTGTCCTTTAATGTTACATACCACCAGAAGGAAATCCCTACTAAATCATTAAGGTTATTTAAAATACTGAAAGTAATCAATAACATAAAATAACACAAGGTCTTAAACAGACAGAGAGATTGGAACAGAGGGAGCCTATGCCTAATGAAACATACCTATCAGGTGGATCTACTTCTGGATTTTAGTCAAGAAACAGAAAATAAATATTAAAGTTATACTATGGGCAGAATTAAATTGCTATGGTATCTGGAAGTCGCTGACACTGGTTTACCTCAGCAGTATAAAGCAAAAATTAACAACACAGCTCTTCCCATTTCCTTCCATTTCTGTCTGTGGCTTGAATCAGGAATCCTCGGACAGTGGTGCTGCTGATTGGATGAGAGTGTCAGCTGATGCTCTCAGTCTTTCAGTAACTCTCCATTCACAAAATGGTTGGAGAAATGTTCACTTTTTTTTCAAGCTGCTTTGGGAATGGGTGAGTGCATCAGCTGAGTTAAAATTGGATTCAACACTTTTTGAGCTCAGATGGTAAGCTGATGTCATGGACCTCCTGGCACCGTAATAACCTAATTCCAAATAAATTGATATGGTTTTGGGAATGTTTCTTTTTTTATCAATGCTCAAGAAATCATACACTACAGTACACCCATTATACAGTTCATATCAAGACATAAGGTAAGTTTATTTTGAATCGTTTTTTGTAGAGTCACTTAAAAGGGACCCTTTCACTTAATGATATCTCTCGATCTCGCTTTTAAATATATTCTTGCTTAAAATGGCTGCACAACATACATAGCCCTAATAGTTTTAGTCCTGAATTTCATGAAGATTCAAATGAATTAAAAACTTACTTTTTTGTTTTGTTTTGTTATCTCTCTATAACCCTCATTAACAGTTCATTTGAGGTTTTGTTTATTACCTGTGTTTTTTAAATTAATTGAGTAGTTATTGTGTAATAATTGCTTGGAACCTCTAAATTCTGTGAAGTTATATGGATTTTAATATAAAACCCTGGGAGGCCATTTTTTTCTTGTAAAATAATAGATCTTTATGTTTGCTGCAATAATTTTTTTTTTTTTAATAATAAAATAAATAATAAATAATAAAATAAAAATAACATATTAATTAGAGTACCGATGTTCCAAAGATACAAAAATACCCTCAGGCTTTCTTTCCTCTTCCTCTGTGCTATCTGACCTTTTATTCTTCCTCTGAAGTTAAATAATGCAGTCTCCCTTTTGAAGGTTATTCTTTCCACCTAACATTTCTGGAATTCTGGATTACCCAGCTTTGGTTCATTCGCTGATTATGCTTATCAAGATTATATTTTGAGGTCCTCAAATCTGTTTGAAAAACCATTCCTTTTTTGGTGATTAACCTATTTTTTTGTCTTGTATCAAATTATGTGAATTTTAAATTTAAAGAACCACTAAAGTTACCCAGACCACTTCATCTTAATCAAGAGTTCTGGGTGCAGTTTCCCTACCATTTTAAACCTGTAATGTTTTGTAGAAACTACAATGTTTACATACAGGGTTAAATATACCTCTAGCTGCTTTCATTCTGAGAGCCAGTAGAGGTGCTTCCTCCTCCAGAACTGAATGAAATTCGGTCCTGAAATTAAATTCTCTACGAAAAGATATGTATTGGTGGAGATCACAAACGATGTCAACAAGCATGTTGACATCTTTAAAGGGGGAGCAGTTGGCTGCAGCAGAGGACTCCTGGCACTCAAAAGGAGGTAAGTAATCTTTCCTAAACTTTATTTTAAACTAACAAAGGTAAGGCAGGGGTGGGGGGGTGGGGGGGATGGAAAGAAGGATCTTAATTGTTATTTTCATGATTCTAGGTTTCCTTTAATTTCCAGGTTCAAGACCTGTTGTTTTAAATATCTTTATTAGATATCTTCCTGTGTTTACTACAAATTTTTGTTATGTCCACAGCACTAATTCATGATCGTTAATTGTTCTAAAAAGGACTATCCCTACGTTTCTCTTACAATGTTTCATTCTCTTCTCATTATAAGAAAAGTCTCATCCAATAAACTTGGCTTTTGGACCTGCTATATACAACAACCTCAATAACATATTAGTCTTTTTATAATATGTTGTTAATCTCCCTCAGTATTATTTTTTCTCTTTGTTTTTCTGTTCGCAAATACTGCATTATTTCATGTAGCAGAAGCAAAACTTCATCTACAAAGTTTGCTTAATTGCATTTGCGCATAAGTATTTTATCAAGGCTTGCAGTTGGTTGATACCATAAAATTAATAATGCCACCACGCTTATTTCTACTCCCCAATATTCTCAACCTTTATGAGTGGTTATAGCTACACATCTGTCTCCTTAATGTACCAATCACCTCCTTATACAATAAATATTCTATTCAAACTTTATCATAGTGTCACCTAAATTAATTGAACTGTTGCTCTTAATATCATCATCAAGGTTATTAATAAACAAGCTAGTAATGGCCAATTGTGTTTTGCAGTAACATAGTTCAGCAAATATCATAAATAATGTCAATCTATGAATTTTATGTCATGTAAACTCATAAGGCAATATACCCTATTCAAAATATGTAAACATTTAACAGTATCTATAGAGGATGTGTGCAAATTGTATGTAGAAAACCACACATCTCTAAGTTATTTAATAGAATAGTTCATCATGTTGTTGCATGTATTTTATTTTCTACATTACAAAGAGTGCAATATAGCTGATGTCTATCAATCAACCCATCTGCCAGCAGTGACATGAAGCTACTTTATAGGTTTTGAACAAATCCATTTTAGATACAGCACATTTGTATTTCACTGCAGCAAGAGATATTACTTCATGAATAGAAAGCACCCTATTAATCTTGGTGTGATAGCACTGCACATGTCTTATTTATCATTTGTGGAAAGCAAGGTCTTGTCTGATATAACATCTTGTGATATTGCTTATTTACTATACAGTCTAGAATAAATATATCAGCATAATGACAATGTAGGTGTGCATTATAAAATTTTGTGAAAATTACAAAAAAGTTAAAAAATTTTCAAATGTTCTATTTATTTGCACCCTTTAATATCCATTTCACGTCTTTATATTTTTGTTTAAAGACACAACAATCTAAATGGACGAGAATTATCAGCATTACAACAGATTATGTGAACTCATATATCATTTAGTACTGTCTAAAACAAGCCCTCAGACTACCAGCAACACCTTGGGTTCAACCTCTGTAAACATACAAAGGAAGGTGGAGCTGGAACCACACTGAAGAAGATCTTGTAATCAATTTTCCTGTAGGTTAATAAAATCAAACCATAGTGTGTGTTAGTCTGAATGTTCAGAGGTGTTTCACGATCCAAGGGAGACTGTATCTTAGACAACAGGGTATGAAGGTTTACTATGGCATTTAAATAAAAGCAGCACTCTTCCTCTAATTAAAAATGATAATCAAACAATAAATGGCAATTTGGAAATATATCAATGTGACAGAAGTCCTGTTGCCACAGTTTTTTGGAGAAGCATTACAGCCAGGCTCCTGGCCATGGACCAAGAGCCATTAAAAAGGGCTAGTGTCAGTGGCCAAGTTTGTACCAGGGAGGGGATGTGAGCAGCCTTACTCCCCAATTGCAGGATAGGTTTCAGGGAGTATAAACTAGCCACCTTAATCCCCAGTGGCAGAATGATTATCTGGGAGGGAAAGCCAGCATCTTTACTTTAGAAACATAGAAACATAGAAACATAGAATGTGACGGCAGATAAGAACCATTCGGCCCATCTAGTCTGCCCAATTTTCTAAAAACTTTCATTAGTCCCTAGCCTTATCTTATAGTTGGGATAGCCTTATGCCTATCCCATGCATGCTTAAACTCCTTTACTGTGTTAACCTCTACCACTTCAGCTGGAAGGCTATTCCATGCATCCACTACCCTCTCAGTAAAGTAATACTTCCTGATATTATTTTTAAACCTTTGTCCTCTAATTTAAGACTATGTCCTCTTGTTGTGGTAGTTTTTCTTCTTTTAAATATAGTCTCCTCCTTTACTGTGTTGATTCCTTTTATATATTTAAATGTTTCTATCATATCCCCCCTGTCTCATCTTTCCTCCAAGCTATACATGTTGAGATCCTTTAACCTTTCCTGGTAAGTTTTATCCCGCAATCCATGAACCAGTTTAGTAGCCCTTCTCTGAACCCTCTCTAAGGTATCAATATCCTTCTGGAGATACGGTCTCCAGTACTGTGTACAATACTCCAAGTGAGGTCTCACCAGTGTTCTGTACTATGGCATGAGCACTTCCCTCTTTCCACTGCTAATACCTCTCCCTATACAACCAAGCATTCTGCTAGCATTTCCTGCTGCTCTATTACATTGTCTGCCTACCTTTAAGTCATCAGAAATAACCACCCCTAAATCCCTTTCCTCAGATGTTGAGGTTAGGACTCTATCAAATATTCTGTAATCTGCCCTTGGGTTTTTACGTCCAAGATGCATTATCTTGCACTTATCCACATTAAATGTCAGTTGCCACAATTCTGACCATTTTTCTAGCTTACCTAAATCATTTGCCATTTGGCTTTTCCTCCTGGAACATCAACCCTGTTACATATCTTAGTATCATCAGCAAAAAGACATACCTTACCATCAAGACCTTCTGCAATATCACTAATAAAAATATTAAAAGAGAATGGGTCCAAGTACAGATCCCTGAGGTACCCCACTGGTGACAAGTCCAAGCTTCGAATATATTCCATTAACTATAACCCTCTGTTGCCTGTTACTCAGCCACTGCCTTACCCATTCAACAATATTTGAATCCAAACTTAAAGATTGCAGTTTATTGATAAGCCTTCTATGTGCAACAGTGTCAAAAGCTTTACTAAAATCTAGGTAAGCAATGTCTACTGCACCACCCTGATCTATTATTTTAGTTACCCAATCAAAAAATCAATAAGATTAGTTTGGCATGATCTCCCTGAAGTAAACCCATGTTGTCTCTGATCTTGAAATCCATGTGTTTTTAGATGTTCAACAATCCTATCCTTAACATGGTTTCCATCACTTTCCCCACTACTGAAGTAAGGCTTACTGGCCTATAGTTGCCCGACTCCTCCCTATTACCTTTCTTGTAAATGGGCACAACATTCGCTAACTTCCAGTGGCAGAAGGATTACCTGGGAGGGGAGGTTAGCAATCTCCTTCGCCAACAGCACTGCAGAGCTATACGCAGGACCTTTGTCCAGGAGGCTGACAGGGCTGATGTACTTTTTGAGACTGGAAGTGAAAACCCACAAGCTACATAGTGTAGTGAGAATACTCAGATAGGTTTTGTTGTGGAATCAAGGACAAAACACAAAGGTGCTTTGGCAGTGAAGCTTTAATCACGCTGTATCTCTCTTTTGTCCTTGATTCCACAATAAACCTATCTGAGTATTCACCCTACGATATGCAGCTTGTGGCTCTTCACTTCCAGTCTCCAATAGTACATCCGTCCTAAATCTGAGTATTCACTGTAAACCATGCAGCCTTTGACTCTTCACTTTTGGATGCATTTTGGAGGTTAGCAGACTCATTTTAAAAAATGTTATCGCTTGGCTGGATTTCGACCTTGTTAGCTGAAATTTGACCGTGTTCAGCTGGAATTTTATCCCATTCGACTATAGCATGGAACTGTTTCCTCCATAAGATTTGCAACAATTTAGTTCAAATCCAGCTTTGTATTGGAAGTAGGAGGCTAATAGCGGTAAGATTCCCTGGTTATACATTATTATAACTCATCAGTTATTACTCATTTTATGTATGGTTTCTATGGGTTATGTTCTTCTGATATAATTATTTCAATTATCATAAGATGTTTTCTGTGACAAGAGACATATAAAGTGGGCATATTAATATGTTAGTTAGCTACTAGTACAGTCATTCTTTTCAGCCAAGGCATTGACAGACTTGGTTGCAATTTAACATCAAAACAGACTGAAGTCAGTTAGATACAGAGCTTTTGCAGGCCTTAGGACACCAGCTTGTGCAATCTGCACTACGACTTCACATTATTCTTTCTTATTCCCTACCAAAACTAACATGCCTACCTACCACTAGCCATCCACATACTAATATCACAGCAAGACCTGAACAAAGAGAGTTGAAAGGCAAACTGGAATGCCCTATTGTTTTCCTTGGAAAGCACAAACTTGTAGTAATTTTAATGCCAGCACTCGTGGTTTCAGTGTGTGCAGGTTGTTGCCTGTTTGCTCAGTATGTTTCAGGGCACACACCAAGTCTATGTGTCCAAATTAAATGTACCCTAAAAACTATGTAACATCTGTCAAAGTTGAGGTTCTGACTCATCTATTGTCTTCCCATCCATCACCCCCCTAACAGAATTCCCAATCACCGAGTTCACCCAAGTTTTTCACACTGGTATACTTTCCTTACCCATAGGTATCTTGGAATGTAATAATCTGCAATTTACTTTGTAAGTCGACTCACAGCTATAGAATTAGAGCAAGGTATCATAATAGTTCCATTTGATGATCCCCCATTTACAATATGGCATACAAATCAGATAGGGATTGCTATGGGGAAAGGTTTTAATAAGAAATGTTTGATAATCAACCCCCCATTCTATCCCTAAGCCTAGCCTGAATTATTTAATTCCATCCGTAAAATTCTCACTGCAGTATGAAACAATAGATAATGCCATTCAAGCTATAATTTCAACTGGAGTTGGTGCATGGTTAAGCAAAACACACTTTGTAAATGCCTTTAAACTGTGACATGTTCACCCATTGTTGTGGCATCTACACGGAATCAAGTGGAGAAACCAGCACTATATTATTTATTCACCAATCTTACTTTCAGCTCAAAGAGCAGCCCTAGGCTTTTTAGCATTTTCGCCAAAACGCTATGCTGGCTACTAATTGAAACATGTAGATATCCTACAATCATACGTTATTTAGATGATTTCCTAGCAATACAAAATAAAACCAAATCACCACAGAGCTTAAAAGACACTATAAAATTATACAATAATCCTGGTGTTCCAGTTTTAGTCAATGAAACCGAAGGTCCTGACACTAAAGTAAATTTTTTAGGCATCCTGCTAGACTCAGTAGCCATGGAGGTCAACCTCCCCATAGAGAATATTACTCGCATCCTGGCTAACATTTATCTTATTTTACAACATTCCTACAAAAGTAAGGAGCTACAATCCATTCTAGGCCCTTATTTTTTACATGATGATCATCCCTCAAGGCATATCTCTAGACTACTCTGTTTGCTAACTCGTGATAGTCTAGTCTTCATAGATACTCAATCTATGACAGATCTTTACATGTGGCAGAGGTTTCTACTCAAGTGAAATGCCACCTTGGATAATTCAACCACAAACTAGACTGATTCCACATCCTTAACAGGTTTTGTGGCGAATTTTGATAGTGATTGGCTATGGGGCATATGGCCTCCAGAAACAAAGGATCTAGATGCATTCAAAATTAACTCAGCTCTATTTGAGTTGTACCCAACAGCAGCTGCAACCCAAGCCTGGGGACACTCATTGTCCAGTCAGATCATAAAACGTTCATCCAATAATCATGTGATATTTTTATTATCAACAAAGGGCGGTCAATTCTTTGAAAGTTATTAATTTTATTCGGAGGTTGACCTGGTTACATGCCATGTACCAATTTTCCTTCAAATGTGTTCATGTTTCAGGATTCAATAATGTGGCAGCTGACTTGTGTCATTGTAATTTTCAGGAATTAATCAAAGCACATCCAACTGCCTCAAAGCATGCGATAGCAACCCTAAACTTTCAGGATCTAATCTTGAACACAATAGCCTCAACTACGAATACCAAAAACACTACCTATTGATAGTGACATATTTCACCCCATATCAGACTTACTAGACTCCTCTCCTTTTGAAACAAAAACTAACCTGAGAATTAAGACAGCAATCTACCTGGCATTCTACAAGCTCCTCATGCCCAGATATTCAACTAATAATAACTCAACTAAAACAGATCTATGTCTAAAAGTTGGCCATATAAGAAAACATTTATACCACTGTAAACTATCCATGCCCCATATGAAAACCAGCCAGACGGGTCAAATTTAGGAAATCCCAATTTACTCTGCACATAATAAATGGTACCTGTTAAGATGTTAAACCACTATTTATCCTCATTATGCTCACCCCCTGCTTAACCATTTTTTACTCTTCACAGTTATATAGTTTCCCAACAGAACTTTTAGCAATATTTATCATGCACTCAGTGGTAATGTTTGACTTAAGAGAATTAAGCAAACTTTTCTTCTAATATCTGTGAAATAGTCTAGCCCTAAACTGCTGATCTTACATTTACAATAAGCTTGTTTTGCAATGTGGGGTAATTAACATGATAATGGTATTCAAAATGACCATTAAAGGCTTTGTAGACTCATAAAAAAAATTAAGGACACTAATTTAAATATCATGCATTGTGGTACTAACTTGAATTAGAAGACATATGGCGTACTATAATATGCTATGTCTACTACCATAAACATATTCTGCTTTGTAGCACTGCTTTCTAAATAAAATCAACAAACAGCATTATAGGCAAATATTCATTTATTGTAGTGTTCATCTAGCAAGAGAGTTTCTCTGTATTGCTATAGATACAGAACACGTTCCATTTTCTTTGGCCCACCTGCTGTGATATTACATGAATATCTTTACCTTACATTCCCATACTTATTTATGCCTATACATAAGAAGCATGGTTCTGACAAATAAACAAGAATTGATTTCCAGTATCCTCTGTGCTACAGAGATAGGTTTGGCAATACTGGTTATTTAAGACTAAACAGCGAGCAGCGGTTCTTTGCTGATTAAACCAAGTAGCACTATAAATGCATTGTGAAAGGACAAACTGTATAACACATTTAGATGTTATGACAAATTAATCTAATACATTGCACTCATATAAAATATAAAATATTAGATTCTAGCATTCACACAGGATAACAGGAAACCTGTAAGTCATCAAATATTATACAATGTTTAAAAGAAATGCACTTCATAAGTTAAATCACCATAAGAAACTGAATATAGAAATAGAAATTCAACCTTCCCTTAACCCTCTTATGACATCCGCCATAGATATCACTGTCATTTATACACTTGATGGCTAGGGTACTCTAGTAGTCATTACAAGAGCTGGCAGAAAGTCGATCTTGCCAAGACTTGGCTTTTTCTTCATGCCTAAGAAATGAGGCATCACAGAAACAGCCTTTTTGGAATTGCCCTTTGGATATCACATGTACAATTATCTCTGTGATTGCTGTGACCAGCCAGGTGGAGGGATCTTCACTAGTAAAAATAGACACCACATTTGTTTTAATATGAGCACTGAGGCCAAAGAAGGGGGTGTCAGTCCAGAAAGAATTAATTTACACCAGTGCTCCTATGCATGGCATATCTGTATATCATTCTATGTGATGTCCATTGAAATGCATATACAAATACTTGACACACAATTGCAATTCAGGTGAACAGTACTGAACCTGGAACCATATCAGAACTGATGGGAGCAATAGGACTGATAACCCAGTGTGAATGAGAACTCATATGGGCCAGCTCCAACTAGGGGATAGCTGTCATCTTTTGGCCAAGACAGAAAGTATAAATGAATATATCTATATACAAAATGAAATGATCCAGGCACAGCATGGTAAAATCATCTTCAGGCTTCCATGAGCCTCTTTATTAAAGATTAGTCAAGCAGCTACATCTTGTGCGTTTCGTACAAAACAAAGGGACTTAATCATAGACAGTCAATAAAAACAGTTACTGTTTTTATACCTACAAACAAGGCAGGGTTGATAAGATAGTACGTGCTTACTACACTTTACAAAGTACGGAATACACATTAATTCCATCTTCACCAAATTAACATAAGAAAGAAGATGCAAAACTAAATAAAAAATACTGTCATAAGAGAAGAATAAATCCCAGGACATGAAAGGGAGGTGCCCCATTACGAATTAATTACACATTATTTTTTGTGAGTGCCGCAATATGGGATTCCCTATGTTCCTTATATTATGGCTAAATATAAATGATCAACTTTTTTGCACATGATATGTGTGCAGATGGTCCTACTCATGTGGAGCATGTGTTATGAGAGTTTGCAAATGGATGCTGATGGAGTTGCAATCAGTATGCAGTATGATGCATTCATAAAGATCTGTGCATGCCTATATATGTGTGTGTGTAAGAAGATATATTCTTAAATATAGATCAAATAAACCAATACCTTTCTGTACAAATATCTCACATTATCAGCCAACAATTAAAAGAAGTCCAAGTATTATCAAGAGACAAAATCTTAAACAAGAAAAGATGTCTAACTCAAAAAGATAGTAATAAAGGTCCCATCATTCTAGATTTTAACAGTCAGCCCAATTAAAGTAAACACATTTTAAGAAAATTTTGGTATGTTTAAAAATGGATAATGACCTGAAAAACATAACTGGGTAAAAAAAAAAAATATATATATTTTTATTTTTTTAAACAAAACTTAGTTAGAAGTTTTATTAAATCAAAAAATTATATAATGCGTTGTTCCAATAAATTTTCACTTTGAATATACCTGTTGGACCATTGATGTCTTCAACATCTACCTCGTAGCCTGTACAGGCACCCTGGAGCCTCTTCTATAGAGCCTGATATGGCTCTTTGCTGTGTGAGTTTTATTTCACCAGTTTTTATGTATGTTTTATATACACAGCGAGGACTATGTGTTTTCCTATTTTTTTTGTGTAGATTGTTCTGCTTGACTTGCATTTTATGCGTGATCACTTTTTGGAATGTATTATCTATTTATTTATCACTACTGAATTGTAGAATTGTTATTCATTTGGCACAGTAATGGAATGAATCGAATTCTATATAAACAGTTCTGAAATTGAGGTATTACTATAACTCAAAAATAGTACAATGGATTAAGATGTGATTAAGTGCCTGTCTTTGACTAAACAAAGAAATATCTAACTAATATTGAAACTATAAAAAATATCTAATAGTTACCTTTCTTCAAATATAGAATAAACTGAAATATTTACACAGGTTGTTTGCTACATTTAACACATCACTTACCTCTATCTATTTCATTGATTTTTTTTCAAGAAAATGTTTGTGGTGGTCTTATTGTTGTTTTCTTATGAGCACTGGTATTTTCTGAACTAACAGCCAAAAACGTAAAATGTATTTATTTTTAACTTTTAATTTGGCTTTAGAATATCCAGTTAGTCATTGATAAATTTTCTGCTTATATTATCACATTAACAATGTTTATCGAAAACTCCAGAGAGTGGTGCATTACGTCAGAACATTGCTCTTTTAATATATTGGTGCATCACTGCATTTTTACGATTACATTTGTCATTCATATCTCGTACTTTTACATTATTTTATTCCTGCTGCTAAAGAGCAGAGAGCTTCTCTGAATTAACGCTTAAATTAATCTGTAGAACACACATTGCTTGCTGCTAACACTATGTGTAACCCACTGCAGTGGATAAGTCGGAAGAGAAAAAAATATTAGGCTGACTATCAATCCTGTGTGCAAATGCGTAATGTGTTTACTATTAAGTAAGCAATTTAGTTACAACTACAGATTTTTTTTAAAATCATAATGATGATTAATATTAAAAGACCTGAGCAAAAAAATAAAATAATATTGCTTTATTATATCATGTCCTTTCCCATAAACATGCATACGGCTTGGCCTTTTATGCAAGGCCCCAAGCAAGGTATACTCCCACATGGACCTTGTTGGGGACAGGGACACAATTACAATAACCAATCAGCATACAGTTATAATGTAAAACACTCCCACACAAACAGTAGAGTAAGCTCAATTATCTCCAGGTACAGAAAATAATGCACTGTTATAAAATTCACCAAAACACTTTAAAATACATAAAATAATATTTCACCCCCATAGTCTACATATCCCCAGATAGCTTGGATCTGAGCGCCCAATATATCCAAAAAGCGCTCAGATCCCATGAACACAGTTGAATCGCCATGGGGTTGAAGGATTTGGCCGACCACTCTGAATAAGTCTGTCCAGAAATAATTTCATGATTTTAGCTGTAGTGGTCGGTCTAGTTCATGAATTTCCAAATGGAAATCAGTGAAACTATCAAAAATTTGAATGAATCCCCTGGCTCATACTATAGTAATGGTTCGGTAGTTTTAGTCGAACTAACCGTCGAACCACGTTCCCCTAGCTTGCCGCAACAGAAGCAGGCGTTCGTATGTTTTGACCGGTGTTCGGGTCATCGAGTTGCCGCCTCAGAGTTCCAGGAACTCAATGACCAAGTCTCGCTGCCTGCGTTCGTGCGACAAGATAGCTGCCGTTTTCTTCACTACATGACGTTCCGCTATACGCCACACAAAGAGAACATTGCATTCTTGCGGTTTGTTTCAACTTAATGAGCCAGGAGGGTGGTTGGTGTTCGGTGATTAGTTTGGCAAATGAAATAAGAAGTGAAATAGTACCAAATGCTCAAACAGAATACAAAAAGGGCACTGGTACACACAAAATAGAGAGATTTTGTCACAGACTTGATGGCAACTGCACAGAACACGCAAGTAACAAGGTTCTTCTCTCTTCACCTAGACCAATTAATCTGTGGAACAGGACTCTCTATCACAAGTTTGGGAATTCAATCTGGGGTATGTGTTTCCTCCCCTACCTATCATTCACCCAGAGCTGAAAAAAATCTGGAAGAATGTATTATCTATTTATTTATCACTACTGAATTGTAGAATTGTTACTTATTTGGCACAGTAATGCTATTTCTATTTAAACAGTTCTAAAATTGAGGTATTACTATAACTCTTACATATAAGACTCTATTTTTGCTGGCAATTAAGTCAGCTAGGGAGATCTTTCTCTCCTGTGAAGAAATGTATACTCAGGTGTTTCATGACAGTGTAGTTTTGCATCCTAAACTAGAATTCCTTCCTAAGGTAGTTTCTAAAATTCCTTTTTCCAAGTCCGTCCTCAGAAGTGGAGGTCAAACTTCATCATCTGGATGTTAGGGAATTTTTGATCAGATACTTATCTGTCTCAAGAGCTTTCCGTAAAACGGATCATTTGTTCATTATCCCAGAGGGCTCCAGAAAAGGTGAAGCTGCCTATGCTTCTACTTTACGTAGATGGGTTTCCAATATCATCACAAAGGCTTATACTTTAAGAGGTTTTTCTCCTCCAAACAAGATTAAGTCTCATTCTGCAAGGTCGTTGGCTACTTAATGGGCTAATTGAGCAGAGGTCTCTCCAGATGACATCTGCAAGGCAGCAACGTGGTCTTCTCCTATGACCTTCATTAAACATTACAAGCTGGATGTAGCCTCTTCTTTCACAAAGTTTGGCAGAAGTGTTTTGGCCTCTGTTAATTCCGCATAATACATTTCAGTGTTCTTGCAGTGATTTTGTGTGGTTCCCTCCTGACCACCTAGTTTTTATAGTAAGCTTGGGTATTACCCATAATTGATGCTGCCATAATTAGCCAGGAATATAACAAATTTAATTCATACTTACCAGTAAATTGCTTTTCCTGGCTATTTATCATGGCAGCATCAGGTACCCATCCGAGGTTTTATCCGAGGTTTTAGGAGTTATTAAATTGGACTGAGGTATGGAGGAACCTTTTATGCCTACAGTCTAGTTAATTGTTTAATTGTTTTCTGTCCTGATGCGGCTAAGGGTGGAGCTACCCCATAAGTGATGCTACCATGATAAATAGCCAGGAAAATAAATTTACTGTTAAGTATGAATTAAAATTTCAATATTCTTTGTCTTAGATTAAATCTCCTTTCTTCCAGCCTAAATGTGTGGCCTTGTGTCCTATGTATAGCCCTGTTTATGAACAGAATAAACGTTAAAACGAGCCGAGGTCAAAGGGTAGGAAAAAGTCACAGAGTCAGATAAACAAGCCAGAGAGTACGTAACAAGAAGTACAAGGTAAGTAGCAATACTAGAAAGCAAAGACCACAACAGGGCTGGGAGGAACAGGAAAGGTAAGTATTTAAACCAAAAGGTTAATTCTGATTGGATAATTTCCAATCAGAATTAACAATCACACGTGGGAGATATCTAAACCTCCCACTGTGATTGAGACACTGTGCCTTTAACGCCGGGTCAGGTGACTGAGCCTGGCGTGTAATAACTTGAGCGGTCTCCCAGCGTGCAGCGTCATGTATGCTGCCGCTGGGGGACGTGGAGGAAACGGCGGGTGGCATCCGAGACTGGAAGGATGCCGCTCGCCGAGCCCACGAGGAGGAGGGGACCGCGGATGGCTGGAGGGTGAGTACTGCGAGCGGAGTGCAGCCTCCCCTTGCAGCCGCCCGAGGGATCCCGACAGTCTATAACAATTCCCAAATCCTTCTCGTGTGTGGTTACCCCTAATTCACTACCATTTAGGGTGTAAGTTGCTTGTGCATTCTTGACCCCGGAGTACATATATTTGAATTTCTCTACATTAAATTTATTCTGCCATTTTAGTGCCCAGTCCCCCAATCTATCTAAATCCCTCTGCAGCAAATCAATATCCCGCTTACATTTTATTACTTTACAAAGTTTTGTGTCATCTGCAAACACTAAAACATGGCTCTCAATGCCTATTTCAATATCATTTAAATATGTTAAATAGAAGTGGTCCCAAAACAGAACCCTGAAGGACACCCCTTACCGCTTGAAAATTTGCCATTAATTACAACGCGTTGTACTCTATCCTTATGCCAAAAAAACTTATTTTCTCCCATTTTTTTATATTTTATTCATATTAAATTATGTTTCATACCTAAATATTTGATGTTAAATGAAAGCCCTGTTTCCCCTGAATGAAATGATATATAATAAGTGTGGGTGCACATAATATGAAAGAGGTGAATTACGCCTGAACAGACATACAGCGCAAATTCAAGTTTTTGTTTATGTTTTGTTTGGATCACAACGTGTACATTTGGCTCAGTCCTTAAGGGGTTAATATATACGGAAGAAAAATAGTTATTTAAAATTTCTGCCTTTTCCTGGTCTTCATTAAATAACAGACCCATCTCTGTTTCCAGTGTACCTATACTTTCATTTTTTGTTTTATATAATTTATGTACTTGAACATTTTTGGGGTGTTGGTTTTGCATTCTTTGGCTATCAATTTCTAATTTTCTAGTTTAGCCACTTTAAATGCCTTTTTGCAAGCATTATTGGCTTCCTTATATCTTATATAGGAGACCGCTGATTTGTCAGATTTAAATGTTTTAAATGCCTTTTCTTATTTTTAATCTCTTGTTTTTCATCTCTACTAAGCCACATTGGTTTCAATGTGTTTATTTTATGCTTAATATCCAATGGTATATACTGAGAAATGTACCTTTCTAGTATTTGTTTTGAATCGTTTCCATTTATCCTCAGTGTTTTTTTCACTAAGGAGTACATGCCAGTTGATATGTTTTAGAGCTGCCCTAATCGTATTGGAATTTGATTTTTTTTAAATTATACGTTTTAGTATACCCCATGTGCTTTTGCTTTTTGAGTTTATTTAAAAAAATACCATATTGTGATCACTATTTCCCAAATCCCCTACTTGAATGTTAGTCAAAAGATCAATATTGTTTGTTATAACGAGATCCAGACAAGCATCCTTTTTAGGTGGTTCTTATACAAGTTGTGAAATGAAGGTGTCATTTACCATATTCAAAAATCTGATTCCCCTTACTGAAGTACTAGTCACTCAATATAAATTTATGTCTGGGTAATTAAAATCTCCAATAATAAACATGTTACCCAGATTTGCAGCATTCCCAATTTACTCTAACAGCTTTTCTTCCTCATTAATATTTACAATAGGTGGTTTATAACATATCCCAGCTAATAATTGATTTCCCTTTGTTTTCCCCAAGCTGATATCTACCCATAAAGCTTCCACATTTTCCTTGTCACACTCCACATGCCTAAGATTTGATTTTAACTCATGGTTGACATACAAATATACCCCACCTCCCTTCTTGTTTTTCCTATCCTTCCTAAATACTGTGTACCCATTTAAGTTAACTGCCCAGTCATATGTCTCATCACACCATGTTTCTGTTATGTCTATTATATCATATTGTTTAGTGCATGCTATTGCCTTTAGTTCCTCATTTTGTTATTTAGGCTGCTTGCATTAGTAAGCATATATGTAATATATTTATCATGAGTCATTTGTATTTCTTTTGAAATTTTATCAATATTACATACCGCCTCTGTTCTAAAAGTGCCCCTCCACCCCACTTATACTGAGCTAAAGCCCATCTCCTTTCTATCATATCTCCATTTTCTAGATTGCTATGACCCTCCCCCCCTACTACTAGTTCAAAAAAAACTCCTCCAACCTTCTAGCCATCCTATCCCCCAGAACAGCAGACCCTCTTTCTTTTAGGTGCAATCCATCATGGCTATACAGTTTGTACTGAAGCGCAATGTCGACTCAGTGCTCTAAATACCCAAAACCCCTATTTCCTGCACCAAGACTTCAGCCACGCATTGACCTCTCTAATCTCCTGCTGCCTTTCTGCTGTATTGCACGGCACAGGTAATATTTCTGTTAATATTACCTTGGTGGTCCTTTTCTTTAGCTTTCTTCCTAGCTTTCTTCCTAGTTCCCTGAACTCATTCTTAAGGACCTTTGACATTGGTACTAATATGGACCATGACAGCTGGGTCATTCCCAGCCCCTCCCAATAATCTCTCCACTCTGTCAGCAACATGCTGGACCCGAGCACAGAAAACTGTCCAGGACTTATGTTGCCAGCTACTAATGTTGCATTTCAGCTGTGTCCTCCGATTGGATGCAACCTAATGAGGTCTTCTAACGAGTGAAATGGAACTCCAACCTGCACTGTATAGGCCTCCCTGATGACTCTAGTGCCTGCACCACCCCTCTGGACCAGTGGGTGTTATCCCGGCCCCTGCTAAGCTGAGCATGCTCATCTTCCTGTGGCTTTGCATGACTCTGGTGTGAAAGGCTACCACGTAGCCTGACTAAAATGGCTGATGGCAGTGTTGCTGCAAAGCATGTCATCTAAACTCCAGCGAGAAGCTGGTAAGAGGAGTTCCATAACACCCTTGTTATCATCTTCCAGCCTTGTTGGGGAAACCTGCAGAAGTCACATTCTATGCTGTCTGCCCCTGAGGTGAAGCTTGCTTGCAGAGCTCCTGCACCAAGATCTCTCTCTAGAAGGTAACCTTGGTGGCCTCTCCTGCACATGCACGGTGTGGGCACTCAAGAGTTTCAGCGTTCCTTAGAGTCTTTAAAATATTGCCTGTTTATTGCCTGTCAGCTGTGGGAGTTGGATAATGGCGGCAAGATGTTTAATCTGTGAATGTCTAGATTATCATGTTCATCTGCTTGAACTATGCCTGGTTGCCAAGGGCGTTGGATAATCTCTGAGCACTAAGCCTCGCTCTTTCCATATTTTTCATTTGCTTTTCTCCTCTCCCTCCTTAGCACATGAGAACTATTATATTCTCTTAGCGGTATTCATCTCTTATATATTAACTCTGCTTGCGGTTAGTTTACTTAGCCTGAGAATCATGCTATATAATCTGTTTTAACTGCCTCATGCTCTCTCTGTGCTTGTTTTTACTTATCAAAGTGCAGTATCTTTGGCATTTAATGTTCTGCTTGAATTTGAGTGCCTGCTGCAATCCGCCAGGGAGATCAAATCCTGCCAGCTCTTTAAAATCATTCTCTGATGGCATGTGGTACAGCCACACTCCCTTCTGGCACTTGTGAAGGAGTCAGAGAGCAGGTGCTGGATTTTCCAGCACAAGAAGTAAGCAGGAGGGGTGCAAATGTATTTTAAACAAATATGATAAAAGTCATCACTATTTGGGGAGATTGTATTTAACATGGCCTCCCCATGTACTGTCACTCACCCCCCAGGCTTCTGATACTCACCACCCATCACCCTGTCAAAATCCCTCTCCCTCTCCCTCTCTCACATTCACCCCCCAACATTGTCACCTTCACCAACAACTATGCCAGGAATCGATAACTATATATAGAAGTTGTGCACAATTCAGTGTACAATATGTGCCAGAGAAACGTGGGAAGCAGGGAAAAACAAACAAATTAAAACCTAAATTCCTTTTATTTAATTTTATTTAATACAACCCAGCAACTAGCCTTACATATACAAACACACTCTCATAGATACATACATACACACACACACACTCACTCACTCTCATACATACACACACACACACACACACACTCATACATACATACACACTCACTCATTCATGCCCACACTCATACATACACACTCACAAGTGATATTTTTAATATCTCCAGCAACCCTCCTGTTAGCTTACCTTGTGTGTCCAGGAGGGTGGCTTGGAGTTCTGCTTGTGTGGGTGAGGGGTCTGGAGCTCTTCGTGCTCCTCTCCCTTCATGCTGTGGCTGCCTCCTTTCCCTCCCGTGCTGTCTCCCTGCATGACGCTGTGAGTAAGTGACAGGCTGTCACTTCTTCCCAGCCGGCCGACATTACTGGTGCACAGTCGCAGTCTTAAAGGACTGCATCACCCGACCGGGCCCGTGTTCAGCAGAAATGTTTCCCTGATGCTATTGTTATTGGGGCTCCGTGGAACACAGTTTGGGAACCGCTGGTTCAAGGCATTGTTCTACTTGCAAACATATGTATATTGATATACTGTATAAGGCCTTTTAAAACTGAATTTAAAAATATAGCATCAAGGTTGGACAATTGTCTGTTTTATGTGGTTGTTGATATCTAGCTGTTGTTAAATATAAATTGATACTTATTTTCCACTGGAAGCAATTGTAATTGAGCCCATAAAGTTCAATCTAACAATGCGAGGTGTGCAATTTCAAAGGCACAGTCTTTTGGAAACTAGGTCCCTTTATTTTACATAAATCCTCAATACATAGCCTGGGCCACAACGAGGAGATAGCATGGGTAACTACAGTTTGCAGAAAATATTTTGATAAACATTGATAGCCTTTGCAGCTTTGCACTGCTTTTAAAGAAACACAAGATTGAATTACTCTATTGAGAAATTATTTTAAATCTAAATGTAAATAGTCAAAATCTTAATACATTTTCAGTACTCCATAAAACTCAGCATGCTGCCACATTTTGCAAGTATTTGTGTTAAAATCCTTTAAGGCAAATTATAAAATCACGATGTGATAGTATTTTAAAAAAAGTTGTGAAGTCTATGTTTGGTGGATGAAAAGCATATATTAGATAGTATAATTGAAATGAGTTGTTAGATTAGGACGTTGTCTATGCAGAAAGGTGTTAAACTGTGTGAGGTAGATGTTATAAAAATGAAGTGTCAATGCGTTCTGTGCTTACAGAATTGATTTTAAATTTCCTTACTTTGTAAAAAAAAAAATAGATAAATTGATTTTAAAGAAACAGTTAAGGCATTATATTCAAAATAAATTGACTGTGAAAGAACATGAACTAACAGGGTCCATTACAAAGTTCTGTTTTAATTAAGATGTGCATTTTTTATTTAGAATTCTAGAACGTATGTGAAAATCTCCAAAACACTACCCAACAAATTCTCTCATGTTATTACCTTGATGAAGGAACTGACTACGATAATGGCTATAGTTAATATAGGAAAATATATTTGCCATTTTACAGATCTTTGTAAACGATTATGTTAAAGTACAAATATAATTTAATTTGCATGTCAATGTTCTAATCACTTTTTTCATATCATTTAACTGTTACCTTCAAACCACCGTTGTCACAGGAACCCCAACAAATCCTATACTTTACTTTGGAATGTTTCTGAACACACTCATATTATCCAGAATCATATTTGCTTATTTGAGGCTAATAAAGTGCATTACATTACATTTATAGACACATTTTATTCTACCCTTTTTTAGCTAAGTAGGTATACCTTTTGTGCCCAATATTCTGATAATTTTAACGATGCAGACAGGAGCCGCATTTTAATAAATTTTTAAATTTCATAGAATTACTTATTTTTGCTACATGGACTCCAAGAACTAGCTCATTATTTTTTTTCCCTCTTCGTGGAGGTCTAGCTTAGTGTTACTGAATAATCTCCAACAGTACTGAAAATCTGTTTCTATTGTACTGATTTGCTAGTATAAAACTATGTGGCTATTTCTCTCCATAGATAAGTATTTAATTTAGCTGGAAACACATTGCATATAAATCATACTTTACAATTACTAATTTATTATGGAATGACATAAACAAATTGCATCAGAGCATTAACTGTATTGTAAGTTGGCTAGAATGTCACTTATTGTTGATAGACTGCTTCAAAACACCTACTGATAAGGATGTGGTAGGATTACCTAAGTGAATCATTTCTCAGTGTACCCATTTAGGTGCTGAGAACGGAGCTTATTTGATCCTTCTGCCATGCGTGGCAGTGTACCCAGGGTTAGAATTATCAGTGGTGAAGCCAAACTAAGGTCCACAGACTTGTAGAGATCCATGGGTAGACCTACATGGTAAGGATGACCATTCATCTCTTATATATTAACTCTGCTTGCGGTTAGTTTACTTAGCCTGAGAATCATGCTATATAATCTGTTTTAACTGCCTCATGCTCTCTCTATGCTTGTTTTTACTTATCAAAGTGCAGTATCTTTGGCATTTAATGTTCTGCTTGAATTCGAGTGCCTGCTGCAATCCACCAGGGAGATCAAATCTGCCAGCTCTTTAAAATCATTCTCTGGTGGCATGTGTTACAGCCACACTCCCTTCTGGCACTTGTGAAGGAGTCAGAGAGCTGGATTTTCCAGCACAAGAAGTAAGCAGGAGGGGTGCAAATGTAATTGAAACAAATATGATAAAAGTCATCAGTATTTGGGGAGATTGTATTTAACATGGCCTCCCCATGTACTGTCACTCACCCCCCAGGCTTCTGATACTCATTATCTGATTGGAATGCAGTCACGCTTCATGTCTTTTTAAGACCTTTTACTTTGAGACGTGTGTAGGACAACGAACGCAACTACTTTGGGACATGTATATGTTAATTCTTGTTCTTTTAGTGAGGGAATATAGGAATTATGGTCCCAGTATAAATAGATTTGAAGGTGAGCTTGTTTTAATGTATGTTTTAATGTAGCTTTGTTTTCTATTTATGGAAACGTGCCTGCAAGGGTTGTATTTGTGTCATATATTGAATTGTAAGTTTTCATGGAGGGATATTTAACTGTGTATGATGCCATTTCCACTGATTACTACATTTCTTGTTATGGGGGCACAGTTGTATGTAATATGTATTGATGTTTTGCAATATATATATATATATATATATATATATATCCAAGAGGACTGCACTCACTTGAACATACATAATTGTAGGGGTGCCGCTTGGGCCATCTCATACAACATACAAAATCCAGCACACTCACTCATTCACAACACAGTAATTTCAAGTCTCACAGTCCATTTAGTGCATTTATTGTGTGTGGATATAGATATATATATATTGTGATGAAAGCAACTTCACCACTGGTTTTTGGAGAGTACTAATGGCCAGGCTCTTGCCCTGTGATTATGGCCCTTTTGATAAACCTGGTTAAAATATTTAAACAGGCTCTGTTCATGTAAGTTATGTACGTTTGTACTCAAGACAGAGAGACCGACCGTTAGCCCTGATTCTATGGAACGGTTTTGGGCATGGGGCCATGCTTGTGGTTGGTCAAAACTATGACTTCCAGTAAATTCCTGAACCCCTGCTCTGATCTGGGTGATTTTTGGATATGTTGTTCACCCAGATCAGGGCTATATGTTTTATTGGGAAATGTGGTGTTTTCCAGACTTTGTAGAAATGTATGTTTTTTTCTGCTTAGAGTTAATTGAGTTAGTCCATTGTCTTTGTTAATTGTATCACAGGCAGAGGGGAAGGATTGTGTACACTGTATGGGAGTGTCTGAATGTAAACCTTTGTTTTTATTGGCTTGCATGTTTTGTATTCGGTGCCCAACTAGGTCCACCTGTGAGTCACCTTTGCTGTAAAACTTGTATAAAAGACCAGTGTATGCCATTAAACTTTCTGTTCCTGCTTGACCCTCAACACGTAGTCTTGTCTCGTGATTGGAGGTGAACTGCTATAATCAAACTGGGGATTGCTATACTCTGTATACTACCCTGGGTTCTAATCACTCAGCTCTTTAAACAGCTGTTCCTGTTATGCTCTCCTGGACGAGAGGTCTCTCCCACACTGTCCTGGATGTTGGAGGTTGATCCAGGGTGGAAGGAAGAAGGCGAGATTCCAGTTAAGCTCCAGTTGTGGAGTCTGCGGTGGTTGTGGTATCCGGTGCAGTGCTTATAGTCCTTGGTGTCAGCTAGAAAGCATCTGTTAACGGAGGTGCCCAGTCAGGGTGGCAGGTGATCTGTTACATATATATATATATATATATATATATATACACAATTAGTAGGGGGTTTTGCACTCCAGATTTCCTCCTTCTAATGGCCCGGTGATCAGCTGCATGAAAATAAAATTTCCCAAAAAAAGCCAGCACTCAAGGACTTGTACGAAAAATATGAAGGCTTTTAATCCAAACAGTCAACGTTTCAGTTCACAACAGTGTACTTTCCTCAGGACATAAAAATGGCTGGCTTTCTTTTGGAAGATATATATATATACATATATATGTATATGAAGGTGGAGCCTGAAGTTGTGGGAGGGGTTACCCGGCTATTTAAACTTAGGCCCCCTACACCACAGGGCTGATGCTGCCGGGTTCATTTCTACTTCTGGTTCAAAGGTCATCGACGCAGACTGCCTAAAACTCCAAACAAGCTGGTCTGGGCCTACTGTGGCTCCCACGCCGATTGGACCAAGTTCTCCCTGCTCCAACAACTTCCATCATGATGTTCCAGCTCGTGGTCAGAGCCTCCCACCCCAATCGGACCAAGTTCTCCCTGCTCCCACAACTCCCATCATGCTGTTCCAGCCACACGTGGTCAGAGACTCCCACGGTGATTTGACAAAGTTCTCCCTGCTCCAACAACTCCCATCACGCTGTTCAAGCCACCCGCGGTCAGAGACTACTCACCTCCTCTCCAGAACTGGCTGTTCGTTCCCGCCGGCACTATGAGACCCCTTCCCGGCTTCCCGGGCCTTTTCCTGGACCAAACCTCCGTGTCCGCCGAGTCTGGGTACTTTCCAGCCGCATAGCTGACCTTTCACCTCACCACAGCTTCCGGGTCAATTCGTTCGCTTCCTGTATCAGTCAAATCCATGAACCCTGAGTCTGCCCGAACGGGCTAAATCCATGTACAAACACTATTGTTTGCACATTTATGTCCTTACATACCGTCCATTCGGGACATTTTCTCCGTTCAGAACTTAAGTCAGTTCACCTATTCCTACCTGCTCTTTGTTCCATTCCCATTTCGTTAGTTTCCTTTTGTCCAATTTCTACCGAACTAGTCTCCAATCTATCTCAGTTACATGCTGCCATCTAGCAGCCACTACAATCATGGTACCCATTCGTTAGTTTTACACTGTTCCCTGATACATGTAATGTCCAGGTTCTTTTGAAATGTATTTAGCCTGCTACTAATTTTCCTTACATGCCCCCTGTAGTTCGGTTATGTTTGGTATGTTTCTTGTTATTATTTACGACTGTGCACAGATATTGTCAGTTTCCCATTACTAGTTCAGCTTTGGTACGCGTTTAATATTCACTACGTATATAGCATTTCCATCATATATTTCAATGTCTTATTCTATCACTTATGGACTTGGTACTGTTCTGAGGCAGTCATCACGTTCACATTTGTTACCATGTGTTATGGCCAATCTGTATACTTGCTCCCATGATAAGTATTTTACTTATTTGGAGCACGACCACCTATTCGCTAAACCTTTTTAGTAACACGCCACACTCCTATGTTCAGCATATGTATTGTTATGTTCCCTGATACAAACCCTAGTGTACCAGGCTTTACCATACCATCATATGATCCCCTTGACTCTACGTCAAATAATCACATATTATGCACTAAAGGTTATTTTCTCATTGCTGTTATATTCTACTCAATTAAATTCATCATCCTAACAAACCCTTGCTATTTAGGCATGGCTTCACTAAACCTACATCAACTCAACTCTAACTGTTCTATGTTACATCAGCCAACGCTGGCACACAATATATATATAACATATTTTAGCTACAGAAGTGACAGGACCAATTAGTGGTCACTCATGACTCTGCCTATTCCCCATTATTGTCGCAGTATCGGTTAAACACTCCCCCACGGTCTCTGGTAGTGGCCTAGGATCCTGACCCTTCTCACTTATAGGGATATTTTATTTATCTCCTATGAATCTTGTACCCACCATGGTAGGGTCAGGATTCTAATGATTATGTCCTCAGGTTACCTACTCATAGCCCAGCCTCAAGAACAACCACCCCCATGATACAAGCGTATTTTCATTCATAGTAAGTCAAGCCCAATTCCAGTTCCAACTGGCCTCTCACCATAAATTTTCTTTAAGGTTCTCTAATATCTCATTCCTCTGGCAAGGAAACCTCATTCTTCCCCAAGCAAGGTACATTTACCCACCTCGCTACTACCCATCACTCGTTCCATTCGCGGATCGGGTATGTCAACTGGCTGTCTGGTTCCCAGCTAAGCCAGTAATTAGCCTCATCATTATCAATTCCGTGAGGCCAACACCCATCTTCATCCGCATATACGCCCCTCGGCCCAACGCATAGCTAATGCCTCACATCAACCTCTCCAGGTTACAAGTAAGGGCCACACCCAGCACGGTCTCTTATATTGACTCTTTTTTACAGTCCCCGAGAGGCCAACGTTCCTGCCACATCTTTCAGTGGCCCCTGCCCACTAGGCCAAATCATAGATAGAGCCTCTCTCAGCCACTTGGCATTAAGGGACTCACCCTCCTGGTAGTTGAGATAAATTCTTCGCCTTTAGCTTTAGCTAGAGCCATTATTTGTTATTATTTGCTATTTTGCTATTATTGTTGTGCTCACCCCAGTCCTATTTGGGTCTAAGCATGTCTCAAATCCCAGAACAAGACAGGGACCTCACTGCCCCGTACCCCATCCTTACTTCCCACCTCGGCTGGGCCTAGCACCCCTGCAGACTATCTGGAGCCTACTAACCCTGGTTCCCCACATTCCTTGACCATTCTAAAATTAACAAGCTGTACTACGGCATTTAGGGATTCCATTCCCAGCCACATCTTGCAAACCAAACTATATAAACTGCTCAAATTACCGGTACACCTCAGCCGGGCACTAGCTCACAGTCAGATAATCTGGATAACTACAATGAAGTCAAGCAGTTGATATAGTGGGACAGGAAACCCAAATCAATATTTAGTCCTCTATTCTTGCTGTTAAACAATTGGATCATTCTGGCTTCAAAAGTTTTTCTTTCTTGGGTATTTTTAAAACCCCCTTTCAGTACTTAGATTACTTAGATTTTTAGGCCCTTCATTGAGTGGCCAGGCTGGGTAAAGTGGTGTCCCACAGGAGTGCAGTACGATCCTTCTTTGTGGTGTTTAATGGAGTGTCTGTGCATATTCATTCTGCCATTTAATTGCTGGGTGGCTTCCCCAATGTAGCATTCTAGGTGGCATTTGTTGCATTGAATCATGTATACCACATTGCTGGATGTGCAGGAGTATGATCCTTTAACCCCTTAAGGACACATGACATGTGTGACATGTCATGATTCCCTTTTATTCCAGAAGTTTGGTCCTTAAGGGGTTAATGCAGTAGGTTTTATTGTTGTGTGTTGCCTATGCATATGTGCTGGCACAATTTGCAGCAAGGTTTTTTAAATTGACTGATCCTGTTTTCTTTATTCTTCCCATCAGTGGGTAGCTTTAGTCCAATAAAAAAGGTTTTCTACATCTATATATGTATGTATATGTGATATAACATTCTAAATACATTTACATTAGTATGTAGTTGGTCCTCCCCTTTGCAGCTCTAATTACTTTCACTCTTTGAGGAAGGCTATCTACACGATTTTGGAGTGTTTCTGTGGGAATGTCTGCCCATTCATCAAGTGAAGTAGTTATGAGGTCAGACTCTGATGTTGACCGAGAAGGTCTGGCTCGCAACCTCCATTCCAGTTCCTCCCAAAGGTGTTCCTGGCATTTCAATTAAGCTCAATATTTCTTAACAGTTAAGTACATTCATTTCAAAGCCATCATTAGAAACCCCAACTCTGGTAAACTTATTGACGTTTCTAAACTTGTGACTATGAATGAACAAGTGGAAATATTCCTGAATCAATATATTTCAAAGCAAAATGTTTGTGTCATATTACATTACAAACTATGAAACATATTTCCCTTTGCTTCTGTAAAAGGTTTTAAAGTGCTACGGTATGAAATGCCAAATGACATACTTTAAAAGCAATCAATACTTTTTCCATTTGCTACTAAAAAGGAACATGCCAATTTGTCATTTTCTTTGGCTTGTTGATATGTAACTTTGTGTGCTTTAAAAACGATCTTCATCTCTCAGACCTTTACAGCAATAGCTCACATTTCACTGTAAGTAGATTGCAATCCCGAAAGACTTGCAAAGCAAAGGTAATCAATGTGAGAGTTTCTGCTATCAAAATGTACTAGTTTAGACAAAATATGAAAATAGATGCTGTAAATTAGAAGCTAAGCTGCAGAAAACAAACATTTTCTAGGATAAATAACTATTGCGAAAATTCAAATTGTGTTCCTCTAGCTATAATATCTGAAAATAGTATTTTAGTAATGGGTCTGTCAACTGAAGAAACAGCAGTGGTAAAATGACTTTGTTACTGAAGAGGTCACTTTCTATGACCAGTATACTACAAAAAATATTAACATTACTCAATCAGAAATGTGCAATATCAACTATAATATATTAGATGTCTTCTAAATATGATGAGCAAGGAAAATTTTATAATTTGCCAAGTTTTGTAATTCTTCAAAATTTCAATCAAATTATTAGTTTTAAAATGTTCTTGTTACTGTGGATGCAATTTTAGTAGTGTGAGCTCTCAGGATTCACCAGCAGTGTTCTTCACTAAAGTTAGAATTCAAAGTAAATTTAGAATTTAAGTTCAAACCAGCTAAATTGGAAGTCAGATATACATTTAGTTTGGCTACTTTGGTGTAAAACGTGAAATTCACTTTGCATTCACTTTGAATTCTCACTTTAGTGAGTTGCCCTTCATGTAAAAAAACACTGTTAAAAATGCATACAAGTAACCTTTTTTTTGCATTATATTGAAATCTGATGGTCACTCTATGCATCATAAACACTTCATCTTACTGAAGTGGTTTTGGTGCATAGATCATGTTCCTGTAGTCTCACGTTTCTTCCATTTAGGAGTTATTCACTTTGTTAATGCTGCTCTAGTTACACATCACCTAGCAGTGACTCACACAGGCTCAAATAAACAAATTATTTGGAACCTATTATATGTGCTGTTAATTTGGAAGTTCTAATCTCCTGCTAAGTTAGTTGCCACCTAGGATAAACAGACAGCAAAACAAGCAGCCTCCTTTGTGTGATTATAGTTCTCACACAAGCTTCACAGTAAAGCGTCAGAGAACCACATAATGGAACCTTTTTCTGCACAATGTATTTTATCTTATTCATATATTATTATTAAAGATGCACTGTTTATGCACTATTTAGTTATTTAGTAATGCTATATAATGTTTGTACTCTTCTCTATTCATGTATATTCATGTATATTTTTTATAGCTCACTATGTTCACAATGCTTCTCTATGAGAAGCATTTAATTGGACACTGCCTAGCATGAAATTTGTCCTGTGCAAAAAGATAGTTGATCAGCTTAGTAGCAGAATTTGCAGAAGAGGTAGGATTATACACCATAAATTCACATTATTTATATTAGCTGCCATATTCAAAAATATAACTTTTATTTTATTTTAACTTAGACCTTCCCTTTAACACTTTCCGTATGTGCCGCCTCATAGATGTCTGCAACTATATATAAATTTGAGAGATTGTGTCGTCTTTTGTTTACATTCTTCAAGACATAATGCCTCCATCAGTGACCTTATTCCTCAAGCACTGCACTGTGCTGACAAAATGATATTGTGTTGCACTCAGTAACCACCAAGCTCGAACTGGTTTAACATAAGACTTAGAAGATGTGTATGACCTTAACAAAGGCTTAGGTTTGCCTTCTGATGGGAAAAGAGGATATAAAAAGGAGGCGCACTAAGAAAGTCAAGAAGCAAGGCCACCTTTTATCATGAAGGTGAGCAATTATTTTACTAGAGGCTTTATATTGAGTGATTATGGCAAAGAAAAATACATTATCTTGACAGAACATGATTTTAACCTTTCCCTTCTTCTTGGGTGCAGAAGTGCTTGAAGTCAAGACTCTTTTGATTGTTCACCAGACTATTAATGTGTGGGGGTAATCTGTATGGGTCTCCAGTAGTATGCTGAGTTTTACCACAAAACATCCTGCTACTGCACAGGGAGGAAAGAAAATACAGGTTCATTGACTTGGCTCCAGTGGAACAATAACTGGGGTAGTGGTAACCCGATCATTAGGATAACCAAAACCTCTATGTAGAATAAATTTTGAATGTAGGGTTGAATAGGTAGATATCCATGACTAATGAATAAATTCTTTAAATGGACCAGATGATTTTTATGTGTTTTAGAATAGTGAGGTACATTTGTAAATAGTGAATGGTGTTAGGTCCATTTGTAAATAAGCAAATAGTCAGGGCCAGTAAGCTGATTCTCATAGTAAACTAGCAATTTTTATGTGCTATAGAGCGTAGAATCTGCAGGACCAAAATGTTAGATATAGATTAAGGGATGGAGTTTTGGTGTGGCCAAAATTGACTTATTTTGACAGATTAATCATCAAGTTTTACTTTGGTGACAAGCCCAAGTACATTGGTGGACTTATCAAGACCCTGGGCAGTGCTTACATGCAGTGCATAGACTTGCCCTAGTTTAAGAAGTCCCTCAAAACCCATCTCCTCAGAATATCCTATGACCTTCCATAGAAGTTTGTAATTGACAAACCTATGTCTCGTGCTCTCCTAAAGGGCCACATTTGCTATCACATTTCAATTCTGCTACTTTCCAACCTGATGCTTGGCTGCTATCCCAAACACTGCCCTTCCTATTGCGTGTTTTTCCCCACCTCCTCTAGATTGTAAGCTTTTTCAAGCTCATCAACCTATTGTTCCTCTAACATTTTGTAATTGTCTCATTTATTGTTAAATTTCCCCCTTTATAATTTTATAAAAAACCTGCAGAATATGTTGGGGCTATATATATATATATATATATATATATATATATATATATATATACCAATAATAAAATTAATATTACTAATAACAGTTTGACTAGCATAGCCAATGGGCTTAAAAGTTACCTAGGCCACTTCATCTCAATGAACTGATGTGTTTCATACCTCATGGTACTTTATCACAATACAAATACATAGAAATATAAATTCCCCTTATAAACAGTTCTTCCATTTATGTTTTATATTAAACAATTGTATATCCATTGTATATCCATTATTAGCTGTCTTTTATATTTATAGTTTAATGTATTTTTCTGCAGCTAAAATGCTCATGTATTTATCATTTTTATTTCATACTTGCATGCATTCACAAGTAAGAACAAATATGTCTTCAATGCTATGGGAAGGGATAATATTCATAAATTAATAGGATAACCCTAGGCATCGGTTAAATGCTGGTATTTTTTTTTTTTTATTGAAAAATTTCAAAAGATCATATAATCATAAAATTGATTGCTGATACATTAACTTTCAATTAGATTGTAAAGTGACTGAAAGGTTTAATTGATAATTACCATGCAAAGTGATTTTGAAAAACTCATTGATATCAATTATAATCTACTTTTTCCAGAAAGCGGATTTGCATAATTGTAGGTATAGCTGATAGATGTGCACTGAAGAGAAGATTTAATTTCTCCCATATAACATACATGACCAGAGGTTAGAGAATCTGCCTTTGGTTTTAAAAATAGCTTTTCTATTCATACATTAATATTCTTTTAATTTATTAAATTAGCTTCTTCGCGTGATTCCAGTCTTCATGAAATGCTAGTTTAGTAACCTGCATATTTTTCACATGATGTTCCTATTAGAAAAGTTTGAACACACACAAATAGTCAAGGTGGATAAAGTCAAACACAAACTATAATTAGGGTTTCTATATCTGCCACATTTTCCTGGACAAGCATGATTTCATCATGTTGTTTAGCAGCAATGAAAATGTTGCCCAATAGTATGCATAATGTATATGCTGCAGTATTCCTCATTTTTCATCTGCTTTACTACCTGTAATATTTTACTCTTACATACCGCAGAGCAGCACTTTCCACATGTTGCCCAAAAATTTCTATAAGTGGTATGTGTCCTGAAAAACATAGTGGATATGGTATCCGTAACTATCAGGGTTATTCATTAAAGTGAGAATTCAAAGTAATTTCAAAATGAATTTCAAATTTAAGGCCAAAGTAGGTGAATTGGAAGCATTGCTGTGTAGATGACTTAGATAAGTTTTCCAGTTCAGCTATTATGGCCTTACATTTGAAAATCTCTTTGCAATCTCACTTTATTGAACAACTCTATACAATCTAACTTGAGAAATGTTATAACTCATAAGAAACTCCCTTCATAACCTTAGAGACAATAGAAGAAAAGGATGTGGAATACATTAATGAAAAACAAGGCTCCAGGTTTCCAGTAGTTGCCAGAGAAAATACATTTTGATATAAAAGCACATATACTACCGAACATGGATGTGTAAATGAGTAGCTACTGCAACACTTGTCTCTATACCATCGATGTGATTGACTGCAATGCAGAAAAAACAAAAATCATAGCTGTAGGACTTATACGAAAAACACACTTTCAAAAAATGTGTTAAATATTATAACAATGTCCAGTGTATTTCAAGCATCATTGTAATATAAAAAGTATGTATATGTTTTTAATATTTGTTTTTCATGTAAGTGGTCTGTTTTTGTGCTTATTTAATGCTATTAATTGCTCTTAACTTATCAATCACTTTTATGTTTGGGGCAAATAATGAATAATGTCAAGGGAGCAAAGGCTATACCCGACACGTTGAGGGTTCATTCTTCTTTTTTTTTTTTCAGTAACCTGTAGTATCTCCCTCTTCTCCAAGCATTGTATATTCAATATCTTCTGTTTTTCCTTTTTCGATTTGGTGTGTATCATTCTTTTGTTGATTGGCATTCTGTTATGTTTATTTTTTGTTTCTCTTTATTATGCAGCTCTTCTGTCATGATTCAAGCATTGCACTGCTTAGGCCATAATTTGTATTATATTTAGTGGTTTAATGAACATAAGCTTTTTTGTCTTTATTTTGGTTTATATATATATGCGTGCAGAGTCTGTGGACTTAAATTGCTATGTTTTAGATTTTTGTATAAGTATTAAATATTTACAATAAAGCTGTTCATTTTCTAATGGTGGATTTTTTTGTTGTTGGGTGTGCTCTGATGTATTGTATCATTTGAGTATTTCCTGACTCTTAGCGATAGAGTATTTTAGTTAGCACCCATTTGATATGGTATATATTGTTTTCTATCGTGTTCATACAGATTAATATTGTTTACAGTGTGCCCTCCTGTCTAACTATTGTATATAGGGGCAAATAATGAATCAAACCTGGAGTTGACAGGGACCTATGCTTTTTCATGCTCATGCTGTAGTCTGTGAATCATATAAATGTTATAGGAAGGATAATATCTCACTTTCGCCAACACATGCCTCTGCCCTTTTACTGAAATTAGTGGAACTGTGGCTGACTTGATCTGGGACTTAAATCAATTATTCAAGCTGGAGGGCACACATAAGGTTAAATTAGGACACCATAAAGAACAATGTAAGGGTGCTCACTATGAAAGTATTGTTCCATCAGTGTCAAAAATCACTCATAACAATACAAAATAAGAGCACACAAAGTTATGGGCCAGATCAAGTCAAAATATATATGCAATTACATAAACAAGTTTAAGCCGTACAAGTGTAGGGAATTTTCAATTACACAATGTAACATAAACAGATAACATGTACCAAAAATAAAAAAAGGAATACATACCAGTCACAAGTAGCAATACATTTACAAAAAAGAGAGAGCCAATACCAAAGAAATAACCCAACATTTTTGGCAAATGGCATTACCATGTAATGTTACATTGTGTCCTGGAACATGCCCTATACTTATAAGGCTTAGACTTGTTTATGTAGATAGACTTACGTCTATCTTCTGTCCGTACTCCCACCTCTGATGCTCGCCTTCAATATTTCTTGAGGGCTGCACCTCTCCTGTGGAACTCACTTCCCTCCTCCGTTAGATGCTCACTCAGTCTCCACTCCTTCAAAAAATCGTTAAAAACCCACTTCTTCATAAAAGCGTATCAATTAAATTGTTGATAGCTCCTGACTGATTCCTCTTCTGCAACTGTCACTAGTCTAATACTATCCTTACCTTTTTGGGTCATTTTACCCCACTCCCTCTAGCATGTAAGCTCATTGAGCAGGGCCCTCAACCCCTCTGTTCCTGTGTGTCCAACTTGTCTGGTTACAACTACATGTCTGTTCGTCCACCCTTTATAAAGCGCTGCGGAATTTGACGGCGCTCTATAAATATCATAATAATAATGTAGTTGTTTATATATATTTATTTGATCTATTTGTCTTCTTTTTGTGTATGTTTTCTTTTTATACTTTGGCTTACTAATGATGTTTAAATATATACTTTTTTAGAATCTGGTGTGCAGTTATGCTGTATTGATCTGTGACCTGTTGACCTTTTTATTAAGGATTAGTGAAATTTAGTGCTTAGCACTTCCGCACCACACCAATCCTGTCAATCTCACTTTGCTATTCCCAATACAAGGGATGGCAAAGAAACTGTTAAGGCCTTAAATTTTTTATATGTGATAAGAAACAGGAGCATTTTGCGAGCATTATCTGGCTTTTGTGGGTAATAGAATCCATGTTTGTTTTTTTACATTCCTATTGGCCATGTTTACCTTTTGATAAATATGGTTTACATCTGAAGCTTTGGCAGCAGTAAAAGAGATAAGTTACACATTTCCTGTGAATGGTGGGTGATTATGCAAACATATTCTTATTTTTTCAACTTTTCTCTGATCAAGCAAGTAATATTCAGTTAGTTTACCAATTTGGACAATTTGGTTAAAATATCAAACTACCTGCCACGCTTTGTTAATCATCTCCTTATTGGTGCTCAGTAGATGTTCAACACGTGAGTTTGGTGTTTGCAGAGAACATTTTGACTAAACTGAGTCCCCATTAACATTCTGAACACTCATTGACAGCAACTTTCCCCAATTTTCAAATCTCAGCAATCTACCAATGCATGAAAAACAAGATCTCATGGAATTTAATATAATGATTTTGAATCAGTTTTCAGATTTTCTATAAAAAAAACCTTAATTTAGGGTTGGTCTTGAGAGGTCTCTTGGAAAAATAATATCATCAAAATATATATTTTTTTTATATCCCCTTATCATTTATCAAATGAATAAATCAATACAGTTAACCCTTACATTTATAATTTCAGAATTATGTCTTACGTTACTTTTTGCATGAACAAATGCATAATGTAATGCCCACTTTGATATTAGCTGGTTCTTCTATTAACAGTTTTCTTTTGTTCTCACGACATGTTGCTATTTCTTTAACTTTAGGAGTTCTCTTTCTTTCCTTGCTATTGTTCCTGGCAGCTATATAAATAATTAACTATGTGCATGCTGTGCATAGCTGCCTCCTGCTTAGCTTCCACTTTAATCTTACTCACCTTTATATAGTTTCACAAAACCTCATCCAAAGCTGTTTTTGTTTAATGTCTCTTTAGACAGTTGTATGATTCTTATACTGGATGATGCCATGCTGTTTTTAATGCACAAACCATACATAATTAGATAATTTCATGCCATGAACCACAGACCTCACTTTTGTGTTATTTTTTTATATGTGGTTTCATTAAAAATAAAAGCTTTTGAAACATTAATCCATTCACTCCTTTGTATGCTCTACAAAAATATGTCAACTGTATTTTCAGTTGATTTCTTTTTTCTCTTTCCTAATAGGGATATATTTCATGCTAGGGATAGCAGTTTGTTATAAAAGTGTTTTGTTGTGAGGTGAGAGTTTATTGATTCATTACTTTAATTTGATGCGTTGTCAAGAACTTTGCTATTGTGTATAAATTATAAAGCTGGACTGATTATTTTATTGCTGGAATCGATATTAGTTTTTTGTTTTTTTATATTTTTAGTTCAGCACATTCAGTTAACAGGTTTTCTCCAATGGGGTTGTTATGGGTATATAAACTTGCATATTAAATACTGTGCAAAAATCACCATTAGATTTGTTGTTATAGCAATGGTATAATGACTATATATAATTATTTATCAGTCTTTATTAGAATACAACCAGCAAATACAGGAAATTTGCATGAAGTATGTATGAAAAGTCCCACTCAAAGGAAAATCAGCAAGCAAAATGGATACTCAAGATGTGGTATTTAAGCTATTATAAAGAAATTTTAAACATCAGGAGAGGTCATGGACAAACTGGACTGGAAGGCCAAGAAAACATTTAAATCGATTAGAAGTGTCTGAGAGACTGGAAGAAGTCCAGCAAAGACCTGGTTTAGCATCTGGCAGCTACATCAGGATGCCAAGTTGACCATTTTCAGTCCGCAGATGTTTGATCAGGAATGGTCTTTGGGGAAGGGTAGCAGCCAAAAAAAAACAACAACACTTTTTTGGAAGGTATGCAAAGATTGGAATGTACACCCTTCCACAAAGACCATTCCTGATCAAGCTTCTTCGGAGTGTAGAATGGTCAACTCTCAAAGAAGAAACTCAGACACTTATCATCAGATTCTGAAAGTTTTTTTGGCCTTCCAGTCCTTTTTTTGTCCATTACCTCTCATGATCTTTCAAATAATTTTTATAACAGCTTAAATACCACATCTTGAGTATCCAGTTTGTTTGCTAATTTCCCCGTGAGAGTGGCCTTGCATACATACTGCATGGAAATTTTATGTAAATTCTGGTAGTATTCTAATAAAGAGACTGAGTAATAAATATGTATGGTCATTATGACATTGCTAAAACAGCACATCTAATGGTGGCCTAAGACTTTTGAACACTATTGTATATCAAAATAAACTCAGCCCAACACATTGCACATAACCCAGAAACACATTTGTGATGCATATAAATGCCCAGGAGCTTTTAGGAAAGCTCTATATTTTATTAATTCTTTAGACCTATTAGATGTCTTTTTTTACTTTTTGGCTGTTACCAAGTGACAAGAACTATAAGTATATATTTTCATTTTAATAGCCTGAATTTGACTTATTTTGTGTACTTGACATTTGATGCCATCTTGTTATTTCTTGATTGCAAGGGAATGGTTGTTGCTATTATGCACCATTTTATTTATAATACTTCAAAGAGATACATGGTAAATACAGTGCATTTTAATCCCATTACGTGTATGGCCTAATAAAACATGCTTTATTTAACTTCACAATCTACATTGCATGAGAGTGATTACTGGTTGGGAAGCTCATTGATATATATATATATATATATATGATTGTCTATATCTAAATGTAAAAATATTTACTTGGAACCTGGTATATTTTAAGATGTTTTTAAATTTTCATAGAAATTTACTTTGCATTTGCAATATTTAATGTATACCAGTTTAATTAATTGATTCTATATTATATGTACAAATATGAGAATGGTAGCCACTTCTATCTGGAGAATTCTAAGAGTTGCGTCAGATACAACTAGCCCCAAACTAAAAGCCAAAAATATAACATACACTGGAATGGTATTTGACACCACTGTGTAAGACAACATTTTAATACTTCTAATACTTTTTGTGAAATTAGTTATCATGATTTTGACAATTTTGCTGTTAAAACTTAGTTTAAAACATTTGGTTTAACTTACCAGGGAATTTTGAAAGTTAACAACGTGTTGGTTGAGGCATTATATATTCACTTTAGAAGTGTTTTTTGTTTTGATGATCTACAAGACCTTTGGTTTTTTGATTCAAATGTGTTTCTTTTTGCCTCTCACTGTGATTTCTTTTTCACACGGCTTTTTTTTAATAAATTTTTTTTCACTGAATGACAGTTTATTTTCTATGAAACATATTGTATAGGATCTGTTAACCTTGGAAGCATTTTTCTATTTTCTGTTACACTTCCATTTACTAGCCAGTGAATTTTTGATCAATACTGAACATGCATTTCAGTTGGTGTTGCAAATAATTCCTTTTGAATTTTGAGAGCGAATGCGATTGGAAATATAAATAGAAATGTTAGTCTAGTAAACAAAACAGAAAGAAGATGCCAAAAGTAATTACTTTACAGAAAAGGAAAAGTCCAGTGTTAAGAAAAAAATGTTTAAGACCAGTGAAACTACAATACCCCCAACTGGAGAGGAGTTATTTACATGCATCACATCTTCTCTGGGAGTTGAGTCATCAGTTTTCATATAGGAAGGACAGGTCAGTTTAACTCATAAAGAAAGGTGAACAAGTATGGCTTAGCAGATAAGCAGCAGACGAGCTAAGAGACTGTCCTACAGATCATAGATGTAAAAACATCAAATTTAGCTAATATTTCATATATTTCTTTTGAATTACTGAGTTCAAGTTGTTGAACATGTTGGCAGACCAAGACAATTATAAATCTTGTCTTTCGTAAGTAAACAAGCAAACTTGTTAATAAATAGTATTTTACATAGTCATTTCTAAATTTGAAGGAAAATAGGTAACTAAAAATCATTATATACATTATTTTCCACTTCACCAGCTTACATTGCATGCTTCATTACAGTTATATATAAAAGTATGTAAATAATATAGACCACGGCTCGTAAATAACATAGAATGCCCAGCACATATCTTTAGTGCATAATATAACCCAACCTTTAGTGCATAAAAACCCAAGGGTACAGTATAGAATATTTTGCATTGTGCTGTGTTATAAAACTGCACATTTTAGAGAGGCCTTTTATTGTGGCCAGCCTAAGGCACACTTGTGCAATAATCATGCTGTCTAATCAGCATCTTGATATGCCACACCTGTGAAGTGGATGGATTATCTCGGCAAAGGAGAAGTGCTCACTAACACAGATTTAGACAGATTTGTGAACAATATTTGAGAGAAATAGGCCTTATGTGTACATCTAAAAAGTCTTAGATCTTTGAGTTCAGCTCATACAAAATGGGGGCAAAAACAAAAGTGTTGTGTTTATAATTTTGTTCAGTGTATATTTTATATATATATATATATATATATATATATATATATATATATATATATGTGTGTGTGTGTGCGTGTATGTGTGTTACCTAAAACACACACATTACTTCTCCTAAATACACACACTACATCACCTACCACAGTTCCTGCAAGCTGGTGGTAAAACTGGTGCTAGATCCTGCAGACAAACTCAGTGCCAACCCTGTCGGCAGAATCTGGTAGGTCCCAGGGGCCCAGCTTTTGAGCTGCATAAGGGGCCCCAACATTTCAAAGGGCAGCCCTGCTACTGAGCATAAGAAGAGCCCATGAATACATAGTGTGAAATGCTGGTATGAACCATGTGCACCAATTAACATTTCCTTTTAACAAATTCTGTTGATATACATATTATACAAAATATTTGCTTTTCTCCTTGTGTCATACTTGCAAATATTACCAAATTGTATTATTACCATTTTATATTATACTCTCCACTTTTCCCTAATACAAATTGTGGTGTATGCACAAACTAATTTTTCTCTGCTATAGAGAAAAGATTTAACCTTTGTGTTTGTTCTGGGGATGTATTGTGTGTGTGCTTTGTATGCATTGTATGCATTATGGAAAATGTCACACCAACCCAGTGCCATGTAAGAGAGAATTTCTGACTTCATCCTGGTACTTTGTTCCACTAAATGCAGCTATCGCACTCTAATGGACAAAATGCAGAACCGCTACAAGCTATAAAGGGCCCCTGGAAACAATTTAATTATCAGCTACTCTTAGAACAGCTAATAATAGTGCTGATATTATGTGTTTATGTGTTTATTTAAACTTAAACTACTCTAGCCTTAGTTTGTCATTATTGTTTACCTGACATCATTTGCTCATAACATTGTACAGTGCTACAGAATTTGCTGGTGCTATATAAATAATACAATAATAAGAATAATGATAATAGTTGCTCATGCCTGGATAGTGCAAGTTCAAGTGAAACTGAAATAGGTGAATAAGGTTAGAAGTGGATAAAGGGGATGGAGGCTGAAAAAACTCCCTAGCTCAGAGACATGCCATAGAAATGCAAAATGTATAGTTTTTATTTCAGTAAAATTATTTGTGTTACATTTTAGTTATCATTGTGTAATTGTATGGCCACTTTAGCTATTCTGTTTATTAGAACATTAATTGTCTCTCTTCTGTATAGATCTACCCAACAGTTAACATTACCATTATTACTGTTCCCTGCACACATACAATGTATTATTATCATTATTATGTCTGTGTTCTAAAATTTAGATATGGATGCTTATTTTACAGTTCAACTTTGTTGGGAAATTACTTGGCCCAAGAGGCAATTCTCTGAAGCGACTACAAGAAGAAACTGGCGCAAAAATGTCAATACTGGGAAAAGGTTCAATGAGAGACAAAGCAAAGGTAAATAATAACTATTTTACAATAAATTCATTACTTTGTGTATTTCGACTGCTCAGTTTGAATTCTGTAGATGGGTATCATGCGCTTTCCATGAAAGGAATTTGGAACAATTAAGATTAATTCAATTAAAAATATAGTGCATGAGTCTTTAGTTCGGTTAACACTGCAATATGAGAATGCACCAACCCCTACATTGAAACTGATGTCACAAATGGATCAATTCTTTATGAATGGACACCACATACAGCTCTCATATCATTCTATGTTTTAAATATTTTTATTCACATAGAAATCTCTGCATGACTTTGGGCTCAGCATATTGAGCAATTTTAACTCCATGGAACACACTAAGCACCATAACTGCTGCAGCAGGTTGTAATGGTTATCATGCCTGGAGTGCCCTGGTACCTCTCCACTCTTATTTAATTTATCACACCTGCTAAGTGACTTACTTTACCACAAGATTATTTTATTATTTTTTTAATTATTAATTTTTCACACACTGCTAAACATCTCATCTGATTCTTGGTATCGCACCAGACCCTGTTAAACTCTTTTAAATGATCCAAAAAAATATACCAAATAATATATATTGTAGTGTTCTCATAAATTCATTATTAAAAATATTAACTCTATGATGTAACAATATGATACCATATGTAAAGTATAACAGATGTAATAATCATATGATGGGGTAGAGCCAGCAGAGCGCCAGAGCAGTTGCACTAACTGCAAGCTTCAAATTTTGTTGCTCATACAGGCTGTGTATTGGTATTAGAACATAAACTCTGCTGTAATATTCTATTCCTACACTTAAGAGTACAATGGGCCAGAAAAAAACTAAAGTCAAAAGCTGATGAAGGACCTCCTAGCTGAGATGTTGGAGAAATTTTCTGGAGGTCTCCACACAAACATTACAGCGGACATGGCCTATTTTAAGGATGCCATAGAGGGAGCCACCATGAGGGTTACCAAGCTAGAGTTCTCTAACAGCACTCATGACACCAGGCCTCAGTATAGCGGAAACCTGAGGAATTCCAGCAGCAACAACTTAGTATTACCTCAACATGGTATGCTTTAGAGGAACAGAGAAGATGTTACAATTTAAAGATCAGGGGCATACTGGAGACTCTGAGTCTTATAAACCTACCACACTTCATTTGGTGACCTTTAACAGCATTCCTACTGTCAAAACAAACTGCCTAAGTCTCGAGAGCACTACTATACACAATCACAGTTCTCATTATTCGATTACAATCAATTCAGGACAAGACCCTACTCCACCATGCAATAAGGGATAAAACTTCACATTAAAGACTCTACAATGCTGATGTTTCTAGATCTAATGAGGAACCCTCTTACTTGGCACATGTCCCTGAGACCCATCCAACAGCACCTTTGCACCAGGGACATTCCCTCTAGATGGGGGATACCGCTCTCTTTACTTTCCAAGGAAATACCCACAAAGCAGAGAGCGATCAAGAATTAGAGACATCCTTACCCAAGCTGAGTTATTGGAGGTCGCTAGAGTGGGCCTGTCTCACTTGGATCCCTTTAAAATCCATGAGTTCCCACCCCTCTCATCTTAGATTCCCTCATCCACCCGAGCGGTGACCTGACTGCCTTGTTTACTACATAATGACCACAAAGAGGCAGAACAAGTCTAGCAAACTCCCAGGGATCCACCAAATATTACCACCAATGATTGCAATGATGTTTTGCTACCTGTTATTTTATTTTTCTTTCCTTTTTCTATTTTTATATAAATGATGTAATATGTTTCTCGGTTAGCTCACTATGTTCCATACAGTTTCATAAAATACCTGATGTGACAAGTAAAAGCTACACTCTTTATAGTATTGGAAATGATAAATATAATCTTCAGTCCACTCCCTGTTTTTGAGGAATTTATCTAGGCTAATTTTGTTACATACTAAAGGGGGTGAGTCTCCGTAGGTGTATTGTTAAGCTCTAGGTGTACGTCACTGTTAATGTTGTATTCTTATAATCACAAGGAGAATAATAGTAAGTTGCTTATCTCACGCTACTCTACAACATTTAATTATATAAAAACATTCAATCTACATTTTTCATTATGTCCAATGGCTGTTGACATTATGGCTTTTTTCGTAATATTATGTATCACTCAACTGAGGAATGAGATAGAGAATTAAAAACAAACAAAAACACAGATATAATCATATGCATAACAACAAAAATATTTATATGATTTTATATACACTTTGCAACTTGATATACAATTGGTATATACTATTAGGTATACCAGTCGATTATGTGGTAAGAAATGCTATGAGCTTTTGTGATCTGTAATAAATTCCTTTACTAAGAATAGCAATATTCTAAACTATAATATTTAATATTAATTCAACACACTGTAATTAGGCAACAATCAATTAATCATTTCCTTTAAGTACACTTGCTACTTGATGTAATAGATCTGTGGTCTCTGGTTCCTGGCACATACACAGCTGTGTCTGGAGTCCCCTAGTTAGGTGTGCATACAATCCTGGAAAGTTACTGCTGCAATGTCATTGTATACAATATATAACTTAAATATGATATAAGAACACAAGTGATATTCTGATAACATAAAATATTAATATGTTTCAATAGATCCTGAGGCCTTTTACTATTTTCAGAAGGTCCCAGTTGGTAATAACAGGCACGTGAAATTCATCAGACCTTTTCAGCAAGTACGCACAGCAATACAGATACACTCTGGAAACACCTTTGGCACTTTAAAGAGCTTATGAATGTGTTGGTCAGTTTTTGCTTTGTTGTTTTTTTGTAAAATTTTACAGCTGAAATTTCCCCAGAGCTAATATTACCATTGAAATATGTCATATACATGACATGTCAAAACAAGTGAAAATAACTATTAAATAAGCATATATGACAGATTTAGACAAATAAGAAGGCAATAAGGGGGGGGGGGGTATGCACAATCAGTGGGGTAGAAAGCCTCCAACAATTAATATCTGCAGCAACATATGTACCTATTAACAAGTTAAGTCTAAGAGCTTCACAATCACACAAAAATAAATTCAGCGTGAAAGCAAAGTGATAATAGTCCAAAAGTAGCTTGAACACCAATATGGAGTCTCTCTTTTCCAACCAGAAACTGGATAAAAACAGGAGGTAGGTGCAACGCTTCAGTAATCCTTGACAAGGTATATGTGGAGAGAACCAGAGAAGAAATAATAGTGTAGTATTTAAAACTGTAGTGGTGATAGGTAAAATAAAAGATGTGCACTCACACTTTCCTGGAGCTTCAACACAGCTCCAGTGTATGCTCCTGGGTGGAATAATCCCCCCTATGGATCAAGTGCAGAGGTAATTTTTCGAATTATAGGTGTGGTAGGGGGTAGCCTCATAAAAAATAAACAAATAAAAATTGTATATGGTGAAGTATGTAGAGCTATGGAGCAAGGGTAGGTAAAAACTATAAAATGTACACTCACATGTAATGGAGCCGTAAAAACCTTGCTCCTCTGATAGCGCTTAAAGTGGTATGATCCCCACTCAAGGATATATAAAATAAATTCTTCAGTCCATGTATATGTGGAGATAAACAAACAGAACCACAATAGTGTGCACCGTAAAAAGGAGTGTAAGCAGAATTAAATAAGTTAAACCTACTCACATGCTAAAGAGCAAGTTCCGGTTTGCTCAATCCAAAGCGCCTGGCTGGTATGATCCCTACCAGAGATATAGCTCACAACAATCCAACATCAGCAAAACTAGGTCCAATTACAAAAGTACTTTAATATTAAAAAAATAATAAAATTAATACAATATATAATAAAATAAAATAGTGATAAAAAAGTTATAAACAATACACTTAATGCATTTCTCCTTGGATAGGCTTTATCAAAAGTCTTTTACAGAGTGAATGGGTCCTTAACTACTTAAATAGGGTTAGTATTTTAAAAATAACGGTTTTGTGACATCATAGTCACATGACCAATTAAGTTGTTTTTTTGGGCTCCAACAAAATGGCATCTGCCTAGATAAGCTAGGGATCCAAAAAAATGGTGGACAGGTAATTTCTATAACAAAGATAAAAGGGGCAGTAACTCCCTCTACAGGCAAAAAACTGGAATAACAGATATACTAAAAGAAATAAGAGGAGCAATAGCTTCCTCTATAGACATAAAATTAAAATAAAAAAATTAAGATAAGACACTAAAACAACTTCTATTAATAATAAATAATATTGCCTATGCATAGACAATATTAGATAAAAGTAATAAGTATAATTTAAGGAAAAATAGCATTAAAAAAAAACCTAAATAATTACAAAATGGAGCACATGGTTATAACTGATTCTAAGAGCATCTTTGTAAATACCAATAAAAGTTTAAAGATATACTTAATATAATGACAAATCTAAATGATACAGTCTGAAGCAAATTATATAATGAAAAATAATAAAAGTGTAATTCACATAAAAATTAAAAATAAAATTTCACAATCATATGTGTAAAATATAATAAGTGTATTGAAAAAAAATAATAATATAAAAGAAAAACAACAATGAGTGTAAAACAGAAGGTAAAATTGAATACAGAGCTATAGGCATTAATTTTTTTTTAAAAATCAATGGAAGAGGAAATTAAATGATGAGATGGAAAATGGAATAATAAGATTTAAAAAAAAAAAAGATTATAAAATTTGTATAGATCGAAGTCTGAATTAAGCCCAGTGGGAATTAAAGTTCTTAGGTAAAACACCCGTTTCATTTCACATTGCCTAAGGATTTTAGTAATATTGCCACCTCATGGTAAAGTGCAGACATCTATAGTGTAAAATTTCAGGAATTTAGGATTTTTATTGTGTATTTGGAAATGTTTGGACACTGTATGGTTAGCAAACACTTTTAGAATATTCCTGCAATGTTTGGCTATCTTTGTTTTAAGTTTTCTGGTTGTCATGCCTATGTATTGGAGACCACATGGGCACTCCAATACGTAAATTAAATTTTTCAAGTGATGAAATTATTTATTTTGTATTCTTTGTTAGTGATATTTGATTTAAATTTAGTAGTACTATTACAGGAATTATCCGTGTATTTGCATGCCGAACACATTTTACATTTAAAGAAACCTTGTCCCTGAGACCTTTTTAAAAAGTGTTTCATTTTTTTGTTTAGTGGATATTTTTGTGTAATTTGTAGTTAAGAAGGATCTGAGATTAGGAGCTCCTCTAAATACGATTTTGAGTTTGGATGGTAGGATCTTTTCTCAGTATATCATCCTCCTTAAGTATATCCCAATGTTTATTGACATTTTTTTTTTTTTTTATTTGGTTACTTTTGTTGCTGTAATTAAAAACTAAAGGAAGCACTATGTCTCGTTTTTGTTTCGGTTTATATTCCAGCAGGGTATTTCTGTCAAAAGTACCTATATTGCTGATTAGAGTGTCTAAGGTGGTGGTATTGTACTTCTTTTCAATTAATTTATCTTTTAGCATCTGAGCTTGTGTATTAAAAGTAATGTTGTCTGTGCAATTTCTTTTTAATCTTAAAAACTGACTTTTTGGTACACCATTCAGCCATGAGGCATAGTGGCAACTAGTGAGGTCAATAAAGGTGTTAGTATGTACTTTAAAAAAAAAAAATGTGCAGATTTTTGTATTATTATTTCCCACATAAATTTCCAGGTCTAAAAAATTGATAGAAGTTTTGCTGTAATTAGAGTTTAAGATCATACCTCTGGTGTTTAAATTCACACCTAGGACTAAGGATAACGTATAACCGGACCTTAGAATAGCCGGAGTTAACATCTCCAAGAATAGTCAAAATGCTAGCCGAGGTCAAGAACACAGAATTAGACTCAAAGATGAGAGAAAGACAAAAGTCAAGGATAACAGATATCAGGGAAGCCAAAACAAAGCCAAAGTCAAATACCAGAAAATCAAGATCAGGAACGCACTCACAGATAACCATATACATGAACCCACGACAGGCCACTGAGCAAGAGGAGAATTGGGTTTAAATATCCCTCCTGTGGATCTGATTGGCTGTAACCGGCCTTTGACCCCAAAGGCAATTACCAGGTTTCCATTTGCATGATTGCTGCTCAGCACAAACCCTCCTGTGGATTTTATTGCTGCTCGGCACAACTTAGCCTGTCAGGACAGTAATGTTGCTCGGCACAACTTTTCCTGTCAGGACAGTAAATGCCATTAACCACATTTTTATGTGCGGATGAATATGTGACACTGCCTTGCTTTGCTCTCTTTATTTACAGGCCTATCCGAATGTTGGTTCCTGCACACCACAGCCAAATTTACACTAGTTCTCGGCCTTTGTCTCCAACCAACCAAAATTAAATTATATATATTTATTTTTTGTTATTTTTCTTTCTGGTTTTTTTGTTACGAGATTATACTGAACCGTCGTATGGGCGGAATTCAAGTCTAGTAAACATTATTACTAGTGAATCGTCAATTAGGTTAGAATATGATTGAAAGAATGCATACTATAATTTTAACTAACTTTAGTACCTAAATAGCATAAGAACTGGAGAAATGTGTCTCACTGGAGAAAAACAGATTGCATTATACCATCATCTCACATTTCCTTTTAGGAGTATTTTTAATCTTCTTTTTGTATTTCTTTAGTCTCTGTACAATAGATAGAAAACAAACTGCAGAAAAATAAAGTGAAATAGTTTGTTAACTTAAATTAATGATAATAGGCAATAGGAAATAAATGTCCCAATACTCACTGAAGTGTCTAGATAAGTCTGCTGTCAGGTTTTCAGTTTCTGCTTCTGTGGTTTTATGTTAAGCATGTGTTGGTTCTTGACAAAGACTGACTTAAATTACTGTGCTTGCTGCAATCTCAGTGGCTATGCCTCCTTGCACATATATACCAGCATTCATTTACCATTTACCAATGAGTCTGAGAAACCGGTACTCACTTCTCTCTGTCACAGTAGTTTTTTCATAATATGTATTTTATTGGATACAGAAAAAAAAAACAGATGCAATTGCCCTTGGTCTTTGTATTAGCGATATTAGAAACTATTTCACAAAATAAAATGTTCAATTAAATCCACAGTATCTAAAGCATTTATGCCATAGGGAGAATGTGGATGATTTGACCATAATATCATGCCTTAATGAATTTGAATAATTTGTTCATAACAAAAAATAAATAATAACTAGGAGGGCACTTGTAAACTGATGTTTATTAAATTGGAGTACTCATAGTTGAGCCTTAGTATTCAATTTAGTGATACAAATATATAAATATAATAAAAATGAGACCTAGTGAAAAGATGTATGCTTCAGAACCTACATTGTTTGTAGACCTGACTATATATATATATATATCAAGCGATAAACTGGAGCACTCAAAAGGACTTCTCTATAGTGTATTTATTGTGAAAAAAAGTTTACAACAAAGTGTAAAACATCTTAATCGACGTTTCGACCCCCCCAGATGAATATATATTCATCTGGGAAATAGACAGAAATCCTAACCAGTCATTTTGCACATTGTATCAATATAAATCAGTTCAATTATTACTTTTAGTGATACTAAAATAAAATAAAAAAAATAGTCCAAATGGAATTTTTTCCATCTGTTTGTTTATTCAAAATATACAAAAAACAATCAGGGAGTTGAAATGTTTTATAGATTGCACTGTAAATCTATACTGTAATTTTACTATCAAACATGTTCTGGAAAATCATCTTTGATTCATGTGTTTGTCACGTATACAGTATACAGTAGTTGAGAAAAACAAAAATATATAAACATGGTCAAAAATCCTGCTTATGGGTATTTCTTGGGAATCCAATGTTTTTTCCTGATCACAGCTTCCCAAAGATGCCATCAGGATGTTAAAATAAAACTTATAAATGGGCAAATGTTTTTTAATGCAAATCTGCTCTAAGAAGAGAAGCATTGATCTACCTCCCCTGAGGAAGTTCAAGGTAATTGAACATAAGGCATAGAGCTGTTAACTGTGAAGGCTTTCTATGTTGTCTGTTACTATTTTAGCCATTGATTTTGTTTAACACCAACTTGGTAGAGAGAGGACATTCCCTTGATTTTTTTAAGAGATTACTGGGATCTTACTTTCCGTCACTTTAAAGGAGAAATCCATCCCCATAGAGCACTTCAGCTTGCTGAATTGCAATATGGATGTGGAGAATCCCTTTTAAATCCCCATTTATAAAAGTACCAATTTCATTGTGAAATTAGCACTTTAGATTTGAAAATAGAAGAAAATAAAAACGCTTCCCCAGCTGTCAATCAAACAGCTGGGGAGATTCACTTCCTACTTCCGTTAGCTCTATTGTGCTAACAGAAGTAGCAGGCACACTCTAAAAGAGCATGCCTGCCTTACAGTATTGGCTGCCAGAACTGCCTAGGTGGCAGGCAGGTCTGTCAGTTATTGCAGCATCTGTCCCTTCTTCCTTCCCTGTGTGAAAGTCTCTCCCTCCTCTACTGTTTCACAGCTCCATCCACTCCCTCCCCATCCCCTCGCCTGCCTGCTGACCACCTTGAAGTTGCCAATCTGTGGGTAGATGATTTTCAGTTTCCTCTACCGGGACTGTCAGTCTGTGTAGAGGAAACTAAAGATCTACCCACAGATTGACAACTCCAAGGTCAGCAGGGGAGGGGGAGACTTTCACACAGGGAAGGGAGTGGAGGGGGGTGTTGAACAGGAGAGGAGGGGGAGACTTTCACATAGGGAAGGGAGTGGAGGGAGATGTGAAAGAGGAGTGGAGGGGTAGACGTTAACATAGGGAAGGGAGTGGAGGGGGAGACTTTCACAAAGGGAAGAGAGTGGAGTGGAGCGGCTTTGAAACAGGAGGGGGGCTTTCAAACAGGAGCAGAGGGGCTTTTACACATGAGAAGAAGGGTCTTTGAAACAAGAGGGTAGGGGGAACTTTGAAGCAGGAGAGGAGGGGGAGTTTGACACAGAAGGGGAGGGGCTTTGAAATAGGAGTTGGGGCTTTGGAATAGGAGGGGATGGGGGACTTTGAAGCAGGAGGTTAGGGTGACTTTGAAGCAGGAGGGTAGGGGGGACTTTGAAGCAGAAGGGGAAGGGGGGCTTTTAAATGGGTGGAGAGAAGGGACTTTGACACAAGGAGAGGAGGGATGAAACGCATGGAGAGGAGGGATGAGACACACGGTGGGACTTGCGGGAGGAGAAATAGAATCGAACAAATGCTTCTCTATGAGAAGTCTCTGATTGGACAATTCTCTGTGAAGTGACTCAAAGTCACTTCCTGTGAAAAAGGGGAGGGCTTACAAAGGCTGCAGTCATAAGAACTTCAGCTTTTGAAAGCTGTTTAAACTGCACTCCCAAGGAATACATACATACAAATATACATGCATTTATTCATTGGGGGTATATCTACTAAACTGTCCCCCCCCCCTTTTTTTTTCAAAGTGTGGAGTGGTTTTATTTTTATCTTTTTAAGTGCAAATTATATTAAAGTATATACCTTTACATAGAAGCTCCGGACTATGATTTTCTCTTTTCCTCTACATGTCCAATCATTGCTTTGACAACATCATGTTTGGCCTTTTGACTTAACTGATGTGCCTTCAATCAAATATTGATTTGTGAGAGAATTTTATTCACCCCTATTTATATAATTGTGTGTACAATATTACCCTATGTTTTTTCCCTTTATCCTTATTTTATTTACTGTAGATAATCTTGGTGTTTTAGAATATAAATGTAAACAGTTAAATTTTTCGATTTACATTGCATCTCTGGCATCCTTCACCTCTGTGTGTCACCCTCATTTTTACAGACTTAAAATTAAATATATAATTATGTTGATATTTTATCACACCAATTAATTTACATTTAAGATGAGAAGCACCACAGCAGTTAAAGTTAATTAACTATGGTATTTGTATCCTCTTTGGTGGTGAAACCAAAATTTAAAAAGACTCTTGAAATTATGTTAATGATGAAATCCACAGAATTATTTCACCATTTACTGATGCTATTTAATTCCTCAGACAACATAGAACTTGCTACACTGAGTCGGAACTTCATAATTAATAACTTTAGCACTTAAATTAGGTACATTTGCCATATGCAGTAATTACCGGTTTATCCACTAAAGACCAGTATTGCTTGAGGTCTGAATTCTCCTTCTGTTTTCCTTTAAAATCTCCCTTGAGCTAATTTACATGCTTATGGCTCACTTGACTTTACGCAAGTGACATACACAGAAATCTGATTTTTTTTACTAGAATTCTAATGTTTGCTGATCAGCTGCACTACAGAAATAATTGCAAAGTGGCTCATTTATTCAGAGATGATAAATGCAGTGAATATTACCTTCTAGATTTTTTTTATTTTTATTTTTTTTAAAAATTCATGCTGTGTTTGTAAAGCAGAGCTGTATCATATTAGGGTTTCACAAAATAGATATTTATATAACCAGATTACTCTGGTTTTCAAGTGCATCATGGGGATGTTACTGTAGCCCAACATCTAGGGTTGTTACTATTACCCAATTTAATGGTAATCATTTTATCTATCTTGGAAGGATGAAGGGTTGACTCAACCCTGCTGGTATTTGAACTTGCAAACACAAGGGTTGAACAATTTCTTAAGATGATGTATTAGTCCACTGAGCTAAACTTACTGTTCCAAAGCTGAGTGCACACTGTGGATTAAGATATCCAGATAAGGGTTGTAGTTAGTAACACTCACTTTCTTCAGGAGCAACATAAAACAAGTAACAATACAATTGTTTATATACACCAATACTAAATGAATATAAACTCACCCTAGGTGCTGGGAATTATTGGCAGCGTTCTGCCGGTTCTTGGACGCATGCGTGTGCATGCTCCCCCCCTACTGGTGACGCTTTGACGTAAGTGCGGGATGACATTGTGCCTGTTACCGTGGCAACATTGCACAACAATGTGTAGCCATTGTTACGTGCTGATACTGTCAAAACAGTATGGCACCGTGCCAGGAATAAAAAGTGCTTAATGCTTTACTCGCAATCTGTGAATAAGAAGTGACAATGTATCTGGGGAGTGCAGATGGATGAATCAATGCTAATAGTTATCCCTAGAGCCGATATTATGCTTACGGTGTATCATATATCATATAGTGCAATATATAATTGTATTTATATTAAAGTGCTATTTAAACATGAAAGTGCTTAAGTGGTTAAAGGTGCTGAAATACATTAAAGTGCAATAACTTAATAAAGTGCAAGTTAGTGATAAAGAGACTTTGCAGAAAAGAGTGCTTAGAAATGTAAAGTGCTGTGAAACCACTATCACATTCTAAATACTATACATACACATATTACAAATTAAAAACAAATTCTTAAGTCTATCTAAGGCAGGAAATTGATCATATGTCCACAATCCATTCTGTTAAACTCATATATAAGCTCATTTACAAAAGAGGTATGCATTACAAGAAAGAGTAATACAGAATTGACTCATTGAAGCCCTTAGGAGACATAGTCTCTTATTCATGGATGCAAAATGCCTCTCTATTAAGGAGCATTTTACCTCGATCACCCCCTCTCTTCAACTCTGGAACATGGTCAATTGCTTCAAATTTTAGCATTGTTAAGGAGTCATTTTGCAGAAGAAAATGCTTTGCTACTGGTTTGTCTGTGACACCGTCCATAAATGCATATCTTATGCTGGATCAATGTCCCCTAATTCGTTCACAAAGTGCCATTTCAGTATTTCCAATGTAGGATAATTCACGTTATTGTGTTACAAATCTGATATTTTTTTGTTCCTGTGGGGATGATGCGGATGACATATGGCTGGCACCATATGTCCACATGTGACACAACCAAGTGTGTGTGCGTGTGTGTGACAAATAATATGTGTGAAGTTTTGCAGTTAAAAATATTTTAAGAAAGTAGTACATAGTTTATTTGGTTTATGTGAAAGAGCATTTATCCCTTACATTATACATATATATTAAACATATATTCCTGACATTATAGCTCTAATGTCACCGTTTAGCTCGCCAGCCCCCATATTCCCCCATTATAAAGGTGAGTTACTCACCTTTTTCCAGCAGCATGTGGGGCTCCTCACTGCTGGCTCAGTGCCTACTTCACCCCCTTGGCTGAGATCATCAAACTTGATATACAGGGAGTGCAGAATTATTAGGCAAATGAGTATTTTGACCACATCATCCTCTTTATGCATGTTGTCTTACTCCAAGCTGTATAGGCTCGAAAGCCTACTACCAATTAAGCATATTAGATGATGTGCATCTCTGTAATGAGAAGGGGTGTGGTCTAATGACATCAACACCCTATATCAGGTGTGCATAATTATTAGGCAACTTCCTTTCCTTTGGCAAAATGGGTCAAAAGAAGGACTTGACAGGCTCAGAAAAGTCAAAAATAGTGAGATATCTTGCAGAGGGATGCAGCACTCTTAAAATTGCAAAGCTTCTGAAGCGTGATCATCGAACAATCAAGCGTTTCATTCAAAATAGTCAACAGGGTCGCAAGAAGCGTGTGGAAAAACCAAGGCGCAAAATAACTGCCCATGAACTGAGAAAAGTCAAGCGTGCAGCTGCCACAATGCCACTTGCCACCAGTTTGGCCATATTTCAGAGCTGCAACATCACTGGAGTGCCCAAAAGCACAAGGTGTGCAATACTCAGAGACATGGCCAAGGTAAGAAAGGCTGAAAGACGACCACCACTGAACAAGACACACAAGCTGAAACGTCAAGACTGGGCCAAGAAATATGTCAAGACTGATTTTTCTAAGGTTTTATGGACTGATGAAATGAGAGTGAGTCTTGATGGGCCAGATGGATGGGCCCGTGGCTGGATTGGTAAAGGGCAGAGAGCTCCAGTCCGACTCAGACGCCAGCAAGGTGGAGGTGGAGTACTGGTTTGGGCTGGTATCATCAAAGATGAGCTTGTGGGGCCTTTTCGGGTTGAGGATGGAGTCAAGCTCAACTCCCAGTCCTACTGCCAGTTCCTGGAAGACACCTTCTTCAAGCAGTGGTACAGGAAGAAGTCTGCATCCTTCAAGAAAAACATGATTTTCATGCAGGACAATGCTCCATCACACGCGTCCAAGTACTCCACAGCGTGGCTGGCAAGAAAGGGTATAAAAGAAGAAAATCTAATGACATGGCCTCCTTGTTCACCTGATCTGAACCCCATTGAGAACCTGTGGTCCATCATCAAATGTGAGATTTACAAGGAGGGAAAACAGTACACCTCTCTGAACAGTGTCTGGGAGGCTGTGGTTGCTGCTGCACGCAATGTTGATGGTGAACAGATCAAAACACTGACAGAATCCATGGATGGCAGGCTTTTGAGTGTCCTTGCAAAGAAAGGTGGCTATATTGGTCACTGATTTGTTTTTGTTTTGTTTTTGAATGTCAGAAATGTATATTTGTGAATGTTGAGATGTTATATTGGTTTCACTGGTAATAATAAATAATTGAAATGGGTATATATTTGTTTTTTGTTAAGTTGCCTAATAATTATGCACAGTAATAGTCACCTGCACACACAGATATCCCCCTAACATAGCTATAACTAAAAACAAACTAAAAACTACTTCCAAAAATATTCAGCTTTGATATTAATGAGTTTTTTGGGTTCATTGTGAACATGGTTGTTGTTCAATAATAAAATTAATCCTCACAAATACAACTTGCATAATAATTCTGCACTCCCTGTATAGGAAAGCATTGGGAGGCTAATGCACATGTCCGGGTAATATGTCACGCTGTGCCAATCAGCATCTCCACATTGAATCAATGCATCTCTATGAGGAATGTTCAGACCCTTCATGCAGAAACTGACCAAGAGTGATGGTCACTGGAAGTGTTACTAGGTAATAATGTAAACACTGTCTTTTCTCTGAAAAGGCAGTGTTTACATTAAAAAAGCATGCAGGGGCAGGCAGCAGACCCAAGAACAACTACATTAGCTGTAGTTGTTCTGGTGACTATAATGTTCCTTTAAACAATCATCTAATTTCAGGAAGACAAACCAACATTGAAACATGTTATGTGATCTATTCACACTATATGTTCAAAGACAGAGTAAAGATTAGTTATTAATAAAACATTTTGAATTTGGTACACACCAAGCATGACAACCACTACTGTGCACTATATATATTTATTATCCCACCCTCCTGCTTATCATTTGGGTGAGGAGAAGTGTAATGTTCCCTGGTGGACTGGTGAGTCCATATTTCAAGTGAGCACAGGGCCGGAGAGGAGATTTTTATGTCTGCCACAACACTCAAAAGGTACTTTTTTAATTATATTTTTACATCACCTCCCCTTATGGACTCCTGAAGTAAGGAGAAAATGTCTAAAAAAACATAATTAATGGTGTCTATGTGATTTTAAATTGAGTAACAAAGAATTGTCCATTTTCAATGAATGTATCAAGGAACCATTTTGTGGGATCCAGTGACTTACACTTGTGTTTATAAATGGGAATATAAAAATATATCTTTAAACTCCTGTCCTATAGTCTGTTACAGCATCTTATTGTATCTGCAAACATTTTCACTTAACCTGCATTTTTGTAATTACTATTTATTAATAAAAAAGAAAATATAAACTGTTTTATTTATTTGAAAAGCTGCTTATGACATGAAGTCACTCTCTCACCGATACTCAGACACGTTTTCAAATGTGAGATTGTAGCTAATAGATATAAGCAGCTATATCCACAAATTTTAAGAAAATGTATAAAATGTGTTGCTAAAAAAGACTACCAGTATCCTATATTACAATACACATCCCTGAAGTTCCTTTACACTGCATTTCTACTTCAATACTCTCCAATTCACTTATTTGCCTTTGTTCTGCTGTTATAGGGAAAAGGGACCTTTAGCTTTTGGTTTCTGAGCTTCTCCTCTGCCCTTCTGGAATCCTGAAAACAAGCCAAACTGAAATTAACTTTCAGTCCCTTGAGCTGAATGGGAACAATGCATGGAAGTATGACACTAACTTTTAACACATATCTAAACACTGAAAAAATAGAAAAGTAAGAAAGTGGTGCTAAAAATCCAATAAAATGTATCATATAAAACCCAGTGCAGTTAAAAAACACCCAAGTGTTATGTCACTAAAAACACTTAGATAGACAATTGGATACAACAACAGAGTGATTTGCGCACACAATGGTGAATAGTTCCTTTGGTATTTAACATAGATATTATAAACATAAAAAAAATCATACCAAACTTTCAGGCGAACCTAAGCAAATTTGAAATCCTCCCGATCACACTACCCTCACACACTACAGAACAACTATGACACGACTATCCATTCACATGGGCAACGGGGTCACTCAAATACCTAGAGGTACACATACCAAATGACATTTCACAGATATACAACAACAACAACTTCCCCAAATTTATCCAAACAATAACTACGGAACTTAAATATTGGAACATGTCTCATTTTGGATGGTTCTGCTGAGTAAGCATTCTAAAAATGAATGTTCTACCGCGCATCCTTTATTTACTGCAAGTCCTACCCATCTCTCTGCCCGAGCACTTTTTCAATGCTCTCCGCAAGATATTTACCACCTACATATGGGTTAATAAGAAACCCCTTCTTAAACGACCGAAGGATGAGGGTGGGCTGGGCCTTCCAGATGTGGAGTTATACCACAAAGCAACCCTGTTAACCAGAGTATACGAATGGTGCAACCCACACTCAGGCAAGCAATGGGTGAAACTGGAAGCTGCTTGCTTCAGAACCCCGATCTACACCATCCCGTGACACAAGGCAGGCTCTGCTCTACTACACCATGGCACACATCCTACCATCACCCCCATGCTCAGACTGTGGGCACACTTACGCACCCACCAAGACATGTCCCCTTACCCCTTGCCACTGTACCCAATTACACATAATCCCCTATTCCCTCCGGGAGCAGATGGGAAGGTATTTAAGCAATACCACAACGCACAATACCTGTCGTTGGGGGCAGTAACTGAAGGGAATGTAATCAAACCTCTCCACAAATTGTTACTGGAGACTGAAATCACCATAATGCAAACGTTCTCATACACACAAATGGTACACTTTTTAAAGAAAGGACACTTGGCTCAGAGAGCACACCAAGAACTCACACCCTTTGAAAGGTACTGCACGGGGCATACAATAAAAATAAAGCTTGTCTCTGTCATGTATGCTCTCCTCCTCTCCACACAGCCCAAACACCCCCAGGTCTTCACCTTCGCATGGGAGTCGCAGCTCAATATCACCATACCACCCGATCGGTGGTGCAAAATTTTTAGAAAAATCCACAAAACATCTAGAAACACAGAGAACCAAGAGAGTAACTACAAAAGAATAGTTAGATGGTATTATACACCAGCAAGACTGAGAGCCATTTTCCCTCAATCCTCTGACCAATGTTGGAGATGCCATCAACCCAAAAGCATGGCATCACACATCTGGTGGTCCTGCCCAGAAATACAAACATACTGGGAGCGAATCTCTAGCCTCATACAGACAATACTAGGGGCAACACTAGCCCTAATCCCAGACACTTTCATTTTTGTTCTCCCACCACCAAACTTTCCCAAAGAAAAAACACAACTACTCCTGCTTCTGATAACAGCGGCGAACCAATTGATCCCACTGTACTGGAAAAAGCCAAATCAGCCGCCCATAAGAGAATGGATTCAGATGGTAGAAACCACGAGGAGTATGGAGGAGATCTGCAACTCCCTATCAGACAAATATCACTCTTACACCTCTATATGGTCCCCATGGTGCACTTACCTGCAGCACTCCCCACCTTGGTCAAACGCACATGCACCCTTGGGCACAGCGCAGTAGCCTAGACAAGCAAACTGAAAGGGAAAATCTACAACACGCATGCCAAACCTTCTACCAGGGTACTCTTTGTTCTTTGTTTATGTAGCTATTTGAATTCTTCCCGATTGTCAAACCTTATAGATAATTGTTACCAGCAATTTCATGTTTCCTATGTATCCAGTGCATACAGATTATTGTAACATCTTGATTTACTATGTTAATGGATCACTAATATCTGTACCATGAGCTTATGCAAATAAAAACTTTAAAACCCCCAAAAACATTATAGGATAGTATGTTTATACAAAATAAGAAGTGAGAAATAACTTGGAACACTCACAATATTTAGAGTCCATGTTAGTCGGTTCTAACCTATAATGGCATGGTCACCAATCCAATGTTGATGCAGAAAAAAGGTACAGGTCCCCAAGAAGGTAGCGATATTTCTCTGGATAACAATTTAGGAACCAGATAAAAGGTAAGTTTTAAACTTTTATTAGAGTAAAAAGTAGTACAAACAGGCACAACGCGTTTCGACCTTTCAATAGGTCTTCCGCAGATGCATATGGTGTCAAATGAATATAGCATGCTTATATACCAATCATGGTCGTCCACAGGAATTTTTCTGGGGGGGGAGGGAGCATAATTGTAATGACATTCATGCTTGGAACCTTTTTGACAGTGTCATAAAAGGGAAGGGGCATAGTCATTATCACATAAAGCCAGGGTGAATAGCGTTTTCAGAACTATGGTGTCAGGAATACATGTTTGTATTCCTGACGCTATAGTGTTCCTTTAAGCAAATTATAGGAACATTCTGGTCACCATAATAATTTCATCTAAATGAAAATGCTATGATGCCAGGAAGCCCCTGGGTGCTCTCTTTCCTATAAGGGGTTAAACCGCTCTCAAATGGTTTAACCCAGAAAGCTTCCTCCAGCTCCAGGTCGCTCAGTGGTATTCGGCTTCTGAAACAGAGTGTCAGGAAGTGCAGATTGACGTCAGGCATGGGTGCTGCTGATTGGCTAGAGTGGACAGTTGACACTCTAAGCCAATCACTAGTTCATGGTTTATAAAAATGTTTAACTTTTTTATGATTGGGGAGCTACTGATTGGCTTAGAGTGCCAGCTGATCGCTCTAGCTAATCAGCAACACCCCTACCCAGCGGCACTCTGTGCTTCCTGACACTCTGTTTCAGAAGCCGAATACCACTGAGTGACCTGGAGAGAACACATTAACACTGATATTTTTTTTTTTACCTGGGGAGATGAGAAGGTCCAGAGTTTCCCTGCCAGGCCCAGGTATCAAAGCCTTATGATGTGGTGTCCAGAATAAAGTGGAGGGTTCACTTCATTTGTCCTTTCTACTCCAATCTCCTATTCTTCTCCTTCATTTGACAGTCTTCTTTTTCTTCTAACACTGTCTTCTCTCCTCTTTGGCCCCTTCTGCTCCTTTACCTTTCTGCTACTTTCTGCTTATTTTGCGCACTTCTGTGCCTTTCTCATTCTGTCCCTTTCTGTTCCTTGCAGACCCTTTCTGCTCCTTCTTCTACTTTACCTTTGTGCTCCTTGCTGTCCCTTTCTGCTCCTTTACCTTTGTGCTCCTTCTGTCCCTTTCTGCTCATTGCAGATCCTTCCTTCTCCTTGCATACATTTCCTGCTCCTTGCTGCACTTCCCTAATCTATAGGCTGCACCCCACATGCCTCACTTCCTTAATCTATAGGCTGCCCCCCATGCCTCGCTTCCCTAATTTATAGATTGCCCCCATGCCTCCCTTTCCTAATCTATAGGCGGCACCCCCCATGCCTCACTTCCCTAATCTATAGGCTGCCTCTCCATGCCTCACTTCCCTAATCTATAGGCTGACCCCATGCCTCACTCCCCTAATCTATAGACTGCCCCTTGCCTCACTGCCCCTAATCTATAGGCTGCCTCCATGCCTCACTTCCTAATCTATAGGCTTGCCTCACTTCCCTAATCTATAGGCTGCCCCCCATGCCTCACTTCCCTAATCTATAGGCTGCCCCCCATGCCTCACTTTCTATGGCTGCCCCCCATGCCTCCTACTAGGCTGCCCCATGCCTCACTTCCCTAATCTATAGGCTGCCCCCCATGCCTCACTCTGCCCCTCATGCCTCACTTCCCTAGTCTAGGCTGCCCCCATGCCTCACTTCCTTAATCTATAGGCTGCCCCATGCCTCACTTCCCTAATCTATAGGTTGCCCCTTGCCTCACTCCCTAATCTATAGGCTGCCCCCCATGCCTCACTGCCCTAATCTATATAGGCTGCCCCATGCTTCACTTCCCTAATCTGTAGACTGCCCCCATGCCTCACTTCCCTAATCTATAGGCTGCCCCCCATGACTCACTCCCCTAATCTATAGGCTATTTCAAACCCTCCCCCCATCCCTCACTTACCTCATCTGTAGGCTGCCCCCATGCCTCAATTACCCCATCTGTAGGCTGTCTCTGCTGCCTGCATGTGCTGCTCCCCTGCAGTTTCAGTCAGCAGAGAGAAGCAGGGATAAGATGCAGTTTCCTATCCCTGTCTCTCTCCATCCACAGGGCCACCTACTTTATTTTCAATCTCACACAAAAAATAGCAGAACAAGCTGATACCAATATAGAATCATTACAAAATAATCACACATGTGTCTATAAAAAACAATCCCAACCCCTTGTCCACAAAAGGAAGTTCCGGCTCCTTTTAGCCTCATTCAATATGAAGAGCAAGATAGTTTCTCAAGATGGCGTGCACTGCTAATCACATGTGGTTACTGACTTCCGGTCACGTCTGGTGTGCGTGTTTCCGGTGGGCATCACCACAAGGGATCTAAGAGCTCAGTCAGAACGTCCTCATCGTTCAAAGGGGTGTATGTTAGTAACCCCTTAAGTCCATAATGTTCAAACAAGCATTTTCCGGAAATGCCATTATATAGAACGGAAAAGATAAGGGTAAAGGGATTGATAGATAAAACCAATTAATATTTATACCAGGAATAAAAGAGAAAATAACTTCAATAATATATTCATTAAAAGTAAATTTTATGTATATAACACAACATAATAAAATTAAAGCTATGTATATAATAATAAAAAAGTGTAATATATAGTAAAAGGGAGTTAAATAAATTAGAGGATCGGTCCAATTTTGAAATCTATGTTTAGCCCCTTAGGGCATAATGTTTGGCGTTCAAAAATCCAATTAATCTCTTTTTTACTTAAACTGAGGGCATCATCCCCACCTCTCCAGTGGGTTGACACTTTCTAGATGGCCATAAACTCCATTTATTTCGGATTGGGGCCATGGGCATTCAAAAAGTGTTTAGACACACTGTGATTTAAAAATCCATTTCTTATATTCCTAACATGCTCATTTATTCAGGTTTTGAGAGGTCTCAATGTCTTCCCTATATATTGTAACCCGCATGTACATTTTAATAAATAAATCACATTTTTAGATTATCAGTTAATAAAAGAAAGAACATTACAATTATTTTTAGTTGTGGTGGACATACAATTTTCTTTCTTTTTCATAGTGATAATAGTACTTTTAATAAATACAATCAAAATAGTGTATGGCGCTTCACAATTAATATTTCAAGAGTAATGTAGGTGGATGATGTGACTGATATAAAAGTGCTTCCCAGTGGCACCAAACATAAAAAATCACCCCTATGAAAAGTCACTCAGAGTTCAAATGTAAACCTCTGTAAACATTTGAACTCTGAGTGGTTTTTCATAGGGGTGAGTGGAACTCTGGCTGATATATATTTTCATATCTGTTTTCTATGCTGGGTTTACTTTATTTCTATTTTTTATTTAATAAATTATATATATTTTTAACCTATTCCAAGTCCTTCCTTACTTTTACCTACTACTGGAACTGGCACCGCTAGCCTGAATTGGCACCCTTGAGCCTGCTATACAGAGCCTGGTATGGCTCTGGGAAATGTGAGTGGTAGTCCTAAGTAACAATCTTGTTCTTTGTTTTAAAATGGTTCACAATATGTTGTATTTTATTTTATAGGTATTATCCTAATTTATTTCTACTCATGGTAGTATTTTTATTTTTTGTATTATTTCACATATTTGGAGTGTGCATGTAGACTGGTATATTTTGTTTATAATAGTACTTTTATATGCATTACAATTACCACAATGATAGAAACATTTTTGTTTATTTAGACCAATCTTCTAAAAAGTTATGTTCCCTATCCTTTTCAACTTAACCGAAGGTTAAAATCTGTTTAAAACTTTTTGCCCCTCTAAAAACTCATTTTGGCTTTTCACCTAAAAGATTATGAATCTCATGTTCTTGTTGAAGGATATGCCAGTTTTTATTTACAATTTTCTTTAAAACACCGATATTGCTGGATTAATTAAAAGTGGAATTTGTTCGGATTGTGTTATACGGTTTCTTCCTTTATAGTTTAATAGTTGATATCTATTTAACTTATAAACACTTTCAATACTTTTTTGAAGTCTATCCTCCTTGTATCCTTTCTGTAGGAATTGTTTTTTTTTTATTTTTAAAAAAGGATGACTGGTTATTAAAATCAATCATTTTAAAAACGAAAATTGTCCTTCAGGGATATTTTGTAACCAAGGGTCATAAAGGCAACTAGTGGTTTAGATAAAACTATTGACGTCAATTTGTTTAAAAAAAGTACGAGTTTTAAGACGGCTATCTGAGACAAAAATATTAAGAACTAAAAATATCAATGCTACTGGGACTAATATTTGTAGTTAATTTGATGCCCCAGTTATTATAATTAAGATTGTTAAAAAAAATATAGAAAATTATTCCTCAGATCCCTTACAGACCATAAAAACCGCATCAATATATTGTTTATATAGGACCAAATTTGCCCCATAGCCATTTCCCTGGTAAACAAATGTTCTTTCCCAGTATGACATAAACAAATAAGCATAGCTGGGGGCAAATTTGGTCCCCATTGCTGTCCCTCTGGTCTAGAGATAAAATAAATGTTCGAACCAGAAATAATTATTATTAAGATCATTAAAATACCTTGAATAATACAATCTATTTTTACATCTAAAAACTCATTTGATTATTTTAGATAAAATTTCACGGCTTCTATTCCTATCTATAATCGTGTATAAACTGGTAACATAGAAACATAGAAACATAGAAACATAGAATGTGACGGCAGATAAGAACCATTCGGCCCATCTAGTCTGCCCAATTTTCTAAAAACTTTCATTAGTCCCTAGCCTTATCTTATAGTTAGGATAGCCTTATGCCTATCCCATGCATGCTTAAACTCCTTTACTGTGTTAACCTCTACCACTTCAGCTGGAAGGCTATTCCATGCATCCACTACCCTCTCAGTAAAGTAATACTTCCTGATATTATTTTTAAACCTTTGTCCCTCTAATTTAAGACTATGTCCTCTTGTTGTGGTAGTTTTTCTTCTTTTAAATATAGTCTCCTCCTTTACTGTGTTGATTCCCTTTATATATTTAAATGTTTCTATCATATCCCCCCTGTCTCGTCTTTCCTCCAAGCTATACATGTTAAGATCCTTTAACCTTTCCTGATAAGTTTTATCCCGCAATCCATGAACCAGTTTAGTAGCCCTTCTCTGAACCCTCTCTAAGGTATCAATATCCTTCTGAAGATACAGTCTCCAGTACTGTGTACAATACTCCAAGTGAGGTCTCACCAGTGTTCTGTATAATGGCATGAGCACTTCCCTCTTTCTACTGCTAATCACAAGTGATTAAAAAATATCCTTCCTCCCATTTAAAATCATCAAAACATGAGTAAAAGGGGTTAAACATAATTTTCTGGTAAACCTATTTATGTCAATAAAAGCTTCAAATTTGTTAATAGAACAACTTGGGGCATATTTAAATCCTCTTGTTAAAACTTTTTCTTGTGTTGGAGATAAAATAATTTTAGATAAATAAAAAATCCTTATCTCGTTGTTGTTTTCTTTCATTCCTGGTTTATCTCTCCATCCTGTAATTCCTCTTCTAGTATTCTTTGTCTTTTTGGTGTTTTGTACAACTCTTCATTTCTCTATCATGGTTCTAAAAAAAACTCTTCTCCTTTTTCACTTTTTAACCTTTCAAATCTATTTTTTAAGGGAATGTGAAAAGGACTCTCTTCAGTCCCCCTATCCCTTCTCTGTTGAACTTCTCTCGGAGATGAGAAGGTTTTTATGAAAGTTCAGAAAGACCTTCTCAAGATGGGCGTGTGCTTTTTTTTTTTTACACTTTTTTATTATATACTTTTTAATGAATATATTATTAAAGTTATTTTCTCTTTTATTCCTGGTATAAATATTAATTGGTTTTATCTATCAATCCCTTGACCTATCTATCTTTTCCCTTCTCTATAATGGCATTTCTGGAAATCACTCGTGTGAGCGTTATGGACTTAATGGGTTACTAACACACACCCCTTTGAACGATGAGGACATTCTGACGGAGTTCTTAGCTTCCTTGTGATGACGCATGACCGAAATACACACACCAGACGTGACCGGAAGTCAGTAACCACACGTGATTAGCCGCAGCGCGCGGCCATCTTGAGAAGGTCTTTCCAGACGTTCATAAAGAAACTATCTTGCCCTCCATATTGAATAGAACTTACATGAGCCGGAACTTCCTTTTATGGACATGGATTGTTTTTTATATACACATGTGTGATTATTTTGTAATGATTTTGTATTGGTAAATAAGCATGCTATATTCATTTGACACCATATGCACCTGAGGAAGACCTATTGAAAGGTCGAAATGTGTTGTGCCTGATTTAACTACTTTTTACTCAAATAAAAGTTTCAAACTTACCTTTTTATCTGGTTCCTGAATTGCTATCCAAAGAAATATTGCTACCTTCTGGGGGACCTGTACCTTTTTCCTGCATCAACATTGTATTGATGACCATGCCATTATAGTTTAGAACCAACTTACATGGGCTCTAAATATTGTGAGTGTTCCAAGTTATTTCCCACTTCTTATTTTGTATAAACATACTGTTCTATGATGGTTGTTTATGTTTATAATATCTAGGTTAAATACCAAAGGAAACTATTCACCATTGTTTGCGCAAACCACCCTATTGTTGTATCCACGTATCTAAACACCATCACACTCTAATATTACACCTAACGTATTACCCATAGCCAAAACCCAAACCCTTACCCTTACCCCTAACACCAACTGTAACAACAACCACTACACATTAACCTTTACCTAAAAAAGATAACGTATTACATTATGCCAGTTCAGACATTCATTAATCCCTCAGTTTTCAGTATATATGACATATCATGATGTTTCCAAAACTCCTCATGAATTTTCCCTTAAACACTGTTCAATTAATTCTAAGCCCTTTCTGTTATTATTAATTGAAACTGTATAACTAGTGGATGTTATGTTTTAAATATTTGAATACTTTAGTATTGAAATAGGGATGTGTATTTTGCAGTAATATATTTTTACTGAATATAGCAGCCAGAATTTTACTAATAATATGTTACTTCATTTACCAGTTGTCAGTAAGATGCAATATTATTGCTTCACATTACTTTTCATAAAATTGTTACATATCGGTAACCATCCACCCTTTCAATGCTGTGACTAGAACATGTTTCTATTAACTTACCTTCTCTTAAAAACATTACATTACTGTTATTACTATGAATGTCTCTCTTGGATTTTTCTGCTATTACACTTTAGAAACTGTGATTAAACTGTAGAAACTATGATTGCTTTAATTGATGTGTGGTTTTTGTTATTGCACTGTGGCAGCTATGATATATTTTGTACAATACAAGTGATGTTGCTGCAATTTACTACTCATAACATAGTACCCTGCCTATAAATGTAATATGTTATCATGAATTGTGGTGAATTGAAGGCTGAATTGTGAATTCAGGCAAAAACAATAACTCTGTGGCTATAGTGCATTTGCAGAATTTTTCCAAATCAGCTATGTGAGTCAAATGCAGTTTTCTAAAGCAAGAATTCAAAGTGAGTTTCAAATTTATGGCTAGAGTACTGAAAGCATAGCTGGCTTAGATATTTTTTTCAGTTCAGCAAATTTGACCTTTAATTTACAATTTACTTTTTATTTTATTTCTTTATCTTTTTATTAATTTTGTCACATATATAAAAAAGGATTTAAATACATAAAAACAGTACATGCATTTGTTCGTATTTGGCTTATTCAACCAGGTATCCTATTACATAGAAGTCGATAAACCCAAATTATAGTATCATGATTTAACATATTGACATTATAAACAATTTAGATCATTTAGACCAGGAGCATATTTTTATTTTGTTTTTATCTTAGTTTAAATAATTCAAATTGTATTTATGTTGTTTTGCACAGGAAATTCAATACCTTTGTTTATTTTCTGATTGTATTTTTTCCAACCATGTTTCAAATAATTTTTGTTTCTTAAAATAATACATAGTGCTGGTAGACAGTTCTTTTTCCATTCATAGTTGGTATGTTATTTGATTCAATTTTTGTTTTTTTAAAGGGGTACTGCATTTCCAATTTCTGGCGATCAATATCTTTGTAGCCATAAGACAATGCTAAGCATTTAAGATTATTTGTTGTTAAATTCCATTTCGTGTGGAATAATGATATTTCAGGTCCCTACTTCAATGTTCTACTAGATAAAACTCTAAAATGGTTCTAAGCCCAATCCAACTGGATTACTACATCTCCAACAGTCTTATTTCTATATTTTAAGAGATTTAAGACATTTACTTCCATTGTCCTCTCCACCTGTGCAGGTATTGTTACTCCTAAGTAGTTGAATTCTTTCTTAGCCAATATAAATTAAAATGTTTTACTTTGTTTTACTCATTGATAGTTTGATTGTCTATATTATACAATTTACAATTTACTTTAAACACTCACTTTAGTGAATAACACTTACAATTTTTGCAACTTGTTTTTCAATTCACAATTTATGGTTTAATGAATAGAACCATTTGATTTTTAAGTTTAAGCAAACAATTAATTTTTCGGGTGCTTACATTAATCAGCCACAATATTAAAACCACCAACAGGTGAAAAGAATAACATTAATTATATTGTTATGATAGTGCCTATCAAGTAGTGGGATATATTAGGCAGAAAGTGAACAGTCAGTTTGTGAATTTCATGTGTTGGAAGCAGGAATAATGAGCAAACAAAAAAGATATATGTTACTTTACAAGGGCTAAATCATGATGGCTAGATCACTGGGTGAGAGCATTTCTAAAGCGGCAATTTTTGTGGAGTGTTCCAGGTGTGAAGAGGTTTGTACCTACCAAAAGTGATGAAAGGAAGGACAACTGGTAAATCGGTGTCAGGGTTATGGGCGCCCAAGGCTCATTGATATGCGGGAGTGAAGGCTAATCCATCCGGTCCAATCACACAGAAAAGCTACTGTAACTCAAATTGCTAAAAAAACATAATGCTGGAATGATAGAAAGGTGTTAGAACACACAGAGTATCATATTTTGCTGACTGGTCAGAGTGCCCATGGTACCCTGGCCCACAGCTGGAAGTGCCTTCTGTAGGGACATGGTCATGAGAACTGGTTGCCTGGTCTGATAAATCATGTTTTGTTTTAGATCAGGTGGATGGTCGGTTGTTTACTTGGGAAAAAGATAGCAGCAGGATGGACTATGGGAAAAAGGCAGGCTGACATAGGCAGTGTCATGCCCTGGGCAATGTCCTGCTGGGACCACGTACACCCCTTCATGTTAAACATAGAAACTTAGAATGTGACGGCAGATAAAAAAAGTTTGGTCCATCTAGTTTGTCCCCAAAGAGAGTCCCCTCTGATGAGCTATCCTGGCGAAACACGCGCGTCAGAGGCTCAGGACACCTGGTCGGCAATTGCCACGATCTTGTATTGACAGTATACTTATTTGTCTCCTAGGGGTCCTGACTTTTGAAATTTGCAGTCCGTATGCTCTTAGAACTTTTCCTATTTGAGAGCGGGGGGTTTATATTAGAGCAGGCAGGCTTTTTGCTTAAGGGGTGCCCTTGAAGGCACATTAGATTCATATATCTTGATAGGATCTGAACCCTGATTTCCAGTCTGTTAATCGCTATCTAAACACCTTTGCTATACCAGTACTGGACATATAATCCAGCTCCTGACCAAAAAGGAGCTTAGAAATGCACAGCTGGTTTACCTTTATTCACATGTCTTTCATGTCCAGCATTGGTTTCCATCTACTTGCATTAGAATGTCTAGTAACCCACTGCTAAGGAGCTCTTGACATCTAGATGGCAATTGCCGCGATTAAATATTGACAATACATTTACCTGTTACTCAGGCGTCCTGAATATTTGTATTTGCAGTCCGTAAACATCGATAACTTACCCATGTAAAATGGGGGGTCAACATTTGAGCAGGCAGGCTTTTTTGCTCAAGGGGTGCCCTTGAAGGCACATTAGATTCACTTATTTAGGATCTGCACCCCGATTTTCATCTTGATAATCACTATTCAAATGCTTATAATATATACAGCTCCTGACCAAAAGGAGCTAAGAAATTCATAACTGACAAATCTGTGTCTAATGTGTTTTTTTACGTTGAGCGTTTATTCCAATCTGCCTGCATCATAACGTTCAGGAACACATTGCTATACTAATAGCCTGGCTCCTTTGTATAAACCTACTTTTAGGTTACTAGTTTGTAACGGCTGCACTCAAAGTTACGAGAGTTCGCTTAAAGTAACAGGTGAATAATTTAACATTCTCCTCCGGGCAGCCCAGATGTTACACAACAAGATACTAGTTATTCACTTTATGACACTTTATTTCTAACAAGAGTCAGAACATTTAAACTGATTAGTTACTTGGACAATAGCCCATTGTTCTATCATTACTAGAGCCTGTGCCTTGCTGGCACAGTATATACACTTCTCAAAAAAATAAAGGGAACACTTAAACAACACAATGTAACTTCAAGTCAATCACACTTCTGTAAAATCAAACTATCCACTTAGGAAGCAACACTGAATGACAATCAATTTCACATGCTGTTGTGCAAACGGATAGACAACAGGTGGAAATTATCGGCAATTAGCAAGACACCCCCAATAAAGGAGACCACTTCTCAGTTCCTATGCTTCATGGCTGATGTTTTGGTCACTTTTGAATGCTGGCGGTGCTTTCACTCTAGTGGTAGCATGAGACGGAGTCTACAACTCACATACTGGCTCAGGTAGTGCAGCTCATCCAGTATGGCACATCAATGTGAGCTGTGGCAAGAAGGTTTGCTGTGTCTGTCAGTATAGTGTCCAGAGCATGGAGGCACTACCAGGAGACAGGCCAGTACATCAGGAGACGTGGAGGAGGCCGTAGGAGGGCAACAACTAAGCAGCAGGACCTCTACCTCCGCCTTTGTGCAAGGAGGAACAGGAAGAGCACTGCCAGAGCCCTGCAAAATGACCTCCAGCAGGCCACAAATGTGCATGTGTCTGCTCAAACGGTCAGAAACAGGCTCCATGAGGGTGGTATGAGGGCCCGACGTCCACAGGTGGGGGTTGTGCTTACAGCCCAACACTGTGCAGGATGTTTGGCATTTGCCAGAGAACACCAAGATTGGCAAATTCGCCCCTAGCGCCCTGTGCTCTTCACAGATAAAAGCAGGTGAGCACATGTGACAGACGTGACAGAGTCTGGAGACTCCGTGGAGAACGTTCTGCTGCCTGCAACATCCTCCAGCATGACCGGTTTGGCAGTGGGTCAATAATGGTGTGGGGTGGCATTTCTTTGGGGGCCTGCACAGCCCTCCATGTGCGTGCCAGATATAGCCTGACTGTCATTAGGTACCGAGATGAGATCCTCAGACCCCTTGTGAGACCATATGCTGGTGCGGTTGGCCCTGGGTTCCACCTAATGCAAGACAATGCTAGACCTCATGTGGCTGGAGTGTGTCAGCAGTTCCTGCAAGACGAAGGCATTTATGCTATGGATTGGCCCACCCGTTCCCCAGACCTGAATCCAATTGAGCACATCTGGGACATCATGTCTAGCTCCATCCACCAACGTCACGTTGCACCACAGACTGTCCAGGAGTTGGCAGAGGCTTTAGTCCAGGTCTGGGAGGAGATCCCTCAGAAGACCATCCACCACCTCATCAGCAGCATGCACAGGCATTGGAGGTCATACAGGCACATGGAGGCCACACACATTACTGAGCCTCATTTTGAATTGTTTTAAGGACATCACAGTTGGATCAGCCTGTAGTGTGTGTTTCCACTTTAATTTTGAATGTGACTCCAAATCCAGACCTCCATGGGTTGAAAAATTGGATTTCCATTTTTACATTTTTGTGTGATTTTGTTGTCAGCACATTCAACTATGTAAAGAACAAAGTATTTCAGAAGAATATTTAAGTCATTTAGACCTAGGATGTGTTATTTTTGTGTTCCATTTTTTTTTGAGCAGTGTATTTAAGGACTGCTTACCCAATTTGAACTATTATTGCTTTATTTCTCGTTTTTGTATATCTTATTATTTATTACTACATTAAAAGTTAAGTTCTAATATATAGACTATTCAGATGTCACTTTTCTATCTCTTTGGTGACACCTGCTGGTAGTGCCCTATTACGTTTCAATCTTTTTAATTTTTTTCAACCATCCTTTCCTCCATTATTGAAGTTTTATCCTGCAATCCATGAACCAGTTTAGTAGCCCTTCTCTGAACTCTTTGCAAAGTATCAATATCTTTCTGAAGAATCAGTCTCCATTACTGCGTACAATACTCCAAGTGAGGTATCACCAGTGTTCTGTACAATGGCATGAACACTTTTTTCTTTCTACTGTTAACACCTATCCCTAAAGCATTCTGCTAGCATTTCCTGCTGCTTTATTACATTGTCTACCTGCCTTTAGGTCATCTGAAATAATTACTCCTACATCCCTTTAATCAGATGTTGAGGTTAGTAGAGTATCAAACATTCTGCACTCTGCTCTTGGGTTTTTATGCCCAAAATGCATTATCTTGCACTTATCCAAATTAAATGTCAGTTGCCACAGCTCTGACCGTTTTTCCAGTTTAGCTAGATCATTATCCATTTGTCTTATCCCTCCTGGAACATCAACCCTGTTGCATTCCCTGATGGCAGTGGCCTCTTTTAACAGGATAATCCTGTCACACTAAAAAAATATTTAGGAATGATTTGAAGAACATGACAAAGAGTTCAAGGTGTTGCCTTAGTCTTCAAATTCCCAATATTGTATATTTGGTATATTTATTGGAAGATTCTCTGCACCACTCACACACTGACCCCCACCCACACACACTCTAAATCCCTCACACACTGCAGCACTCTGCACTTCTCAAACACACATTGCACCCCTCACACACTGCACCCTCCACACACAGCACCCCTCACACAAACACTGCACCCCTCACAAACATTGTATCCTTACACACATTACATTTTAGACATACATACATCTTCTACACAACTCTAGATCCTCTACATACACACATAAATAGACACACTAGAACACCTTTACACACTCTTTATTTTCTACACACACACACACTAAAGCTCTACACACGCTGGGTTATCCACACACACAGTAGATCCCCTATAAGCACACAGTGCACCACCTAGACACTACATTCCTGACATACACACTCTGGTTCCCTTTGTACACAATAGATCTCCTGAAAGCAAACACATAATACATTTCCTAAACACACACACTACATCACCTATACACACATGCACTACAGACCCTGTGCACACACTCGCTACATTCCCTATATACACTATGCCCTCTTTACACACATACTCTCTCATCCTAGCCACACATATTACACCACAAACACAACACAACTGAAGCAGACTTATTTATACCAAACAATACACATTACAATCAGCTCATTCTACACACACGCAATCCCACAATGTGCTTTCCCGACCCTTTTGTCTTATCCCACAAGCAATCACACAAGCAAGCATGTTAATAAATGTGGTTGTGTTGTGCAGAATAAACACAGTGCCTTTTTCTCATGCAAGAGCTCTTCAGCAGGGCTCTGCGCATGGGCTGCTCTGGAAGAGCACTAAACCAACACGGTCACGCGATGACAAAACATCCCTTCTATTGCCCCGCTACCTTCTCAGTGTACAGCTGTGATTCAAAAATGTCGGGCCACATTTTATTTCATAGTTTGAACATGATGATAAAGTATATTCAACACCTGCTCATGTGGTTGAGTGTGGCAAGTTGAGTGTGGTAACTGCAGTACCAAATACAAAAAACATTATTAACAAAGTGCTACACTAATGCAAAACCACTAAGGTTCCCCTACAGTGAAAAAAAATCTGATACAGCAGGGTTATTCATTACAGTTATAATGTAAAGTGAATTTAAAATTTTAGGCCAAAGAATCTGAATTGGAAGCATAGCTGACTTAGAAATTTTTCAGTTGAGCTATGTAACCTTAATTTTAAAATTCATTTTGAATTATCCTGTGTGTATACGTGGGTTTACTGATGAGGCGTCAAAATGTTAATGCAAAGCAAAGCTCGTTTTTGGACCCCTGACACAACAGATATATAATCATTTAAATCAGGTAACCAAATACCTCCTATCTGAGAGGCTGGTTCTGATTTTCAAAGGCAGGTGAGACTTGCAATCTTTTTTTAAAAAAATGCTGCATATGAGAAGTGGAAGTTTTGACATCCTACATATAGGTTTAGCAAAATAGTATTCCTATAGCTGTAGCTTTGCTAGAGTCCCAGTGACTAGCGAGTAGTGCCAGATAAACCTGACAGCTCCTGATATTACCAAGGTTTTGGGTCATTTAATAAACTGAATGTTAGTAACATGTTCCCACCTGTTGCCCATGGGTGTGAGATTGGTTACTGAGCAATAGCCACCTCACAATTATTTTCTGTTGCCCCCACCTAATGGCCATGGGTGAGGCCTGGGGGAATGTAGCACTAGTAAGTGCACCATTTCATTATTCTCTGTCCCAGCTGATGCCAATGAGTGGGCTTTTTATTGAGGTGGACCAAATAAAGGTGCCACATTTTAATTTTCTGTTGAACAGTCGCCCCAGTGTTTTTAACCATCCAACTGCTGGGCTGTGGGGGCACTTCAGTGGGGATCAGAGACAGGTTTGAGTGATTCCATTATTAAAATACCATTGCTCAAGGGATTACATTTTTTTTTTAAATAGTTTTATTGAAAGTTTTGCAAATTTTACAACAAATTATAAGAAAAGTATAATAAAGGAGGGGAAAGGAAGGGGACACTTGGAAGGAGGAAAGGGGAGGTCCATCCAATGTTACAATCGATAAAATAATGTACAAGGCATGTAAACTACAAATACTGTACAGTTAGAAAGCAAGTCTTACAAATTATAAACTTGTTTAATTTCAATTTCCCATAAATCCCAATGGTATTTTAGTGTAGCAAAGATGTGTGAGTTGTTTCTGTGTGACAGTTCGTGTGACTTATTGTCTGTGACCAGCTTTAGCACTTCTTTAATCGAAGGAGTATGTTTAGTTTTCCAGTACCTAGGTAAGCACGAAGTGGCGGCTATCAGGATGTGGTCTATTATTATTTTATTAATTCTGTTGACTACTTTGACGATCAAGTCATATATCATTCTCCAATATGTGGATATTTTTGGGCAATACCACCATATGTGGACCATGTTGCCCAATCCGCCACAGTCTCTCCAGCACCGGTCTGTGTATTTATTATTCATATTATGTAGCCTGGATGGAGCTACGTTCCCATGATATCAAATTTTAAAATGATTTTTAAAATGGTCGGAACAAAAAGAAATTCCCTTCAGCGCTGACAAAAAGCGAAACCATTCTGATAACTCGTATTGGGTACCCATCTCCGCTTCCCAGGACGGCATGTGTTTGAGTTTAACAGTAGGTTTTGCATTGTGCAATAAATAACATAATGATATCATGCCTTTCCTATTTGGGTCATGTAAAAATAATTTTTCCAGTGGTGAAATTTCCAATATTTTGTAATTTTTGTCGGTGTCTGTTACTTTGTATAATTCCTTCAATTTATCAATAACCATCATACATTCATCCTTACATTCATCCATCAACTTATGCTTGAATTGTAGTTTTTCAAACGATAAAATAGCATTACCGTGGAAAAAAATTGTCTATGTTAGTCAGATGGTGAGTCTTTAATAAATCAGGAAACAGGAAAAACTGACAGCTAGCAGAAAGAGAAATAACATCCTCCAGTCCTGAAATCTTAGCTGTATAAAAAACAACAGTTAGTGGAAAGTGAACAGGAAAAAAAACTGTGTACTTATCAACTGTCATATGTAGTTCTAACAAAGAAAACATAGCTATGGTGACAAGTATCTAGTTTCAGGGATTGGCCTAATAAGGCCTGAACCAATACAAAATTACAGTAGTCCTTACTAGTCGCAGGACTGGAGCAAAGGAAAAATCAGTTATAGATCCAATTACAATAATCGGTGTAGAATATTAAAAGGGATAAAGAAAAAAAAAATAACCCAGAAAAAACTAAAGGAACAAGAAAAAAAAAAACCCACCTGTAGGGATTACATTTTAACAGTTGAGCAGACATTGTCATTTCAAAATTTAGAGGATATGCTTCCATCTGGGTGGTGGTTAAGGGAGAATCATTTTCTTCCAATGGTTGTATTAAGGTATTATTGGTCCCTATATTCTTTTTTTTTTCTTTTTTTTTTTTTATGATGGCTGGTTAGTGAGTACCACATTACTTAACCCTCACACTGCGGCTCAGTTAATTTCTGCATTTCTTTAAATTGATTCCATGCGTTAACCATTCACTTGCATGTGAATAGGTTGATATCCAGTCTACATCAAGGTAATTCAGATTGACAATGTCCAGATTTTGCAGTCCAAATGACCCTGAATGTACACAGATTAGGTTTGTTTATGCAGAGCTATGCAGGGGGGCGGGGGCATTGAGGTTTCATTGAATATTCCTGTCTGTGTAACATACTCATAAATTTAACATTTGACCATTTGTATTTACTTATTATTCTCATGCCTGATATAAGTGACATAAATGATAATTCTTTAAACCAGGCTTCCCCAAACTCCGGCCCTCCAGATGTTGCTGAACTACAACTCCCATGATTCTATGAATGAAATAGATAGGCTGAGAATCATGGGAGTTCTAGTTCAACATCTGGAGATTTTTTTTCATTTATACAGATTATATGGGGTTTGCTGACCCATGCATCCTGTGTGTAACTCTGTAATTGAGTGCAACCCTCCTTTTCCTCTTAAGACATACACATACAGACACACAGACAGACATACACACATACCTTTCCCGGGGGTCCAGTGGTGGCTCAGCCTGAGGGGAATCAGAGTTCCCACTCTGACTCCCTCTCCTTCCTCCCGCACGGCTCCCAGTGGTTGCTGGGAGGAAGTGACATCATCAGAGGGGGCCGGCCTCATTGTTAAAGTGCTGACCAGGCCCCCTAGAAATACATAGCATCAGGTGGCCCTAACAGCATGGGCCACCCAATGGGCCCCTTCAATGCGGCCCCGGCTGTTACACTGCGCGGGCCGGTGTCGCATTACTCAGCTGGTGGGACCTGCGGTTGCAGGATCCACAAGGCGGCCTGGCTCCCTGAAGTGACAGCCCCGGTCGCAGCTGCGACCCCTGCAACCGTGGTAGTTCCGCCATTGTCCTTTCATCTCCCCAGAATCCCTTCTATCTTTTCTTTCTAGTATTTTGTCTGCCTACAAATTTCACCTTTGACAATCCAACCAACCAGACAATCCAATAGCTTCTGTTTTAGTCCTTTGTATTAGTCCTTTGGACAAAGCCAACTCAGTTTTCTGACTATGATATTTTAAACTTCCCTCTGATACTTCAATTGAAATTTTTTATTTAGGTCTCCATGTGGTCAAGATATGAATTCAAGTAGCCTAGTAGGTGTGTTTTAATGAAATATAGTCCTCTCTGTACTTTTAGTATAATCTTTAAATATTGTATTAATATTATAGGTATCAACTATGCATTAATCATTTCAGCTGAATTGATATTTTTTGTTGTCTAACAACTAAAATACCAATGTAGTTAATTATATCGCTTGCATACAATGTTCCTGTATAACACTAAATCTGGTCAGTATTCTCTTTGTTCTCAGTCACTCATCTCAAGTATATTGATATATAGGGTTACAGATAAACTATGAAACTGGACATGGCCTCCATATTTTATATATGTTAGAGAAGACGGCACACATAGAATATTGACTTCCATATGATAAACATATTATATGGATATTGGAATACATGTATTTTATCAGCACATGAACAGCAGACCACAAGTTATTTATATATTTTATTGCTATTTACATCCAGCATAGAGGAGTGAAAGGAATTGTTACAACTTTGATTTTCTCATAATTAATGTTCTTACATTATTTATATAAAATAGAAATTGTAGACTTTGATATATATATCAATAGCATTGCCATAGTCTTAATATGCTTATTACATGTCTTTGAGCAATAACTTATATTTAGACCATTTTTACTTTAAGTCATCAGAGGCGTTTTGTGGTTACATTTAACATCTACCTTGTGGTACTGTTAGAGATAAACGTCAAATCCATTATTGAAAGATAAGTCGTTTTAAAGGACCACACATGCAAAATTAAGAGGGTTAAAAACAACAGTGACAAAATATATAATTTATATTTAAGATGAATTGTTTCTAGATTATATAAAGGATTTGGTACAACCAAAGGAAATGCATGTTGTTACTTAACTAACACAATTATCCAAACATGGATAGCAATAATTAAAGTAAAAAAGGGAAACAAATTAGTATTCAAAACATTTTAAACAGTACTCGATAATGAGTGGCAGGTTGAATAGAGATACCTGACTAAAAATAATATTATTTGGCATCGAACACTTTAAAACATTTCTTTGTAACTTGCTCTTAAATTAGGAAAATAATTTCAGTTCCAGAAGCATCTGTCTCGAAAGAGTGGCATCCTTAATCAGTAGCAGTGTTTTCCCCACTTCTCTGCTTATTGTAGTGTGTAATGCAAAGCAGTAGTAATTTACTAATAACAATAGCAAGCTTACATGATAAGCTGTGCTAGACTCATTTTGTCCATGACCTTCCTCTTTCTTTCTTTTTTTTGTGTAGAATAATCAGGGATTTGTCATTTCCTATATCGTGAATAAAAAACCACATAGCATTCCATACAGGAAGCAAACATTACGTTATGTTGACATAGCTGAATATCAAAACATCATTTCATTTGGTGAAATAAGGACAAGGTTGTAGAACCATATAATGAATGTTTATTTTGAAAACATAATCGCACTTGCACACTTGCTTCTAAATTCTTACTTACTTGTCTTGAAGGGAAAAAAGAGCCAACATTATGATTTTATATTCGATGGGATTAGCCATATTAGTCCCGTAGACAAAATTCCAGAGTATTGCAGTATGCAATGTTACCTTTTTTAATGGAGTAAAATAATAATTGAAAGACAAGCTTTGGAGGGTTTTCCTTTCGCCCTCAGTATTCTCTCTATTCTATGGTTTTACATATCAGGACATAATAACAATAATCTGTTCTTTAGCAGGTCTTAAAAGTAGGGAAATACAATTTCAGATGAATAACAACACGGCATATTACACCATGCCATGATTTATTTAACACAAATAAAGCTAAAATGGAGAAGTTTACATTTTCAATGCTTACCACTACTAGTGGCTGTCAGACAGAGAATTACACCAATGATGGCATAGCATTTGCAAAAGTAGACAACCCAAGGTAGTCTTTTTTAGTAGCCACTTAGTCACAAACACTGGCCAAAGTTAGCGTTCATATATGTTTTTTGCATTTTTCACATAAAAACAAATATGAAAGCTAACTTTGGCTAGTGTTTGTGACTAAGTGGCTACTAAAAAACACTGTACATTCCTCATATTGAATACCCTGGCTTCTCTACTTTTACAAATGGTATGTCATCATGGGGGTAATTCTCATTCTTGGGCTTTGATAGACCCTATCAAAGGCAACATTACTAATCTGGGAAATTTCAATGTGTATAAACTGAAAAACATAACATGCTATGTTTGACCCTGTAACTTTCCAATTCACCAAAAAACCTGTTCATGGGGGGTACTGTTCTACTCGGTAGACATTGCTAACTACAAAAATGTGTATGTTATTGCAGTAAAAGCTAACAGTATTATGACATTCACAGTTAAAATGCCATGCAGAACTTTTTATTTATATTAAATTGCATTTCATTTAGAAATATTTGATATTAAATAAAAAAAAGCCCTGTTTCTCCTGACCAAAATGATATGTAATACATGTGGGTGCATTTAATATGAGAAAGGTGAATTACTTTTGAACAGACATATAGCACAAATTCCAGGTTTAGTTTACGTTTTGTTTTGAACAATTTCCTCCATCTTTAAGGGGTTAAACTTATCTTTAAGGCCAAGGGCTTGCTGTTGAAAAATTTCCTTATCGGTGCAAATTTTTGTGTGGATAGCTTGTTGTTTTTCGATGTATATTTCTAGGTCTAGGAATTTGACTTTGGTGGTGCTAATATCTGTGCTTATTTTAATTTCTCTGTCATTATTGTTTAAAACCTGTAAAAAGTCTTAAAGATAATTTTCAGTGCCCTCCCAGATAAAACAAAAAGGTAATCTATATATCTACGAGATAAAACAAGTTCATTTTTCTTTATATTGGACCAAATAATAGTTTTTTCCCAGTCTGCCATAAAAAGATTGGTGTAAGAGGTGGCAACCTTCATGCCCAAATGCATTGCCTTTCTGTTGTAGGTAAAAAGAATTATAAAACCAAAAATAGTTGTTTTTTTAGCATTATGTCCAAACCCTCTAGGATAAAATCTATCAAAATCTAAGGGATGCTGCTGTCTTGTATCAAATAAATACCCACACTCCTATGTACAATGCAAATCAAATTTAATTACATAATAAAAATTAAAATATATTAATAATTAATCTATATACACCCAGCAAGAATCAATTTTCCAATTATTGATATATAATCAAATTATACTATACGTAACAGTTCTCATATATAGTTCATATCTATAGAATACATAGATAGAACAAAACAAAAAATGAAAAATAAATTCATCCACTGTACCAAAAGTTCCAATTAAAAATGAATAATTTCATATATTTCATAGATGCTGCTGTCTTGCTCAAGAATCTTTTTAATGGAAGCACATCCGAGATCCTGAGGAATAATTGTGTAGAGGGATTGAATATCAATCGTAATCATAATCGTAAATTAAAATTTGATGTACATGTAAAATTATTTAAAATTTATAAAAGGCTCATTCTATTTTTTAAATAAGATTTTGTATTAACAACATAGGGCTGAAAGTGAATATCCAGGTATTCTGATAAATTAGGTCAAATTTAATTAATCCCAGTTACAATGGGAGGTGTTTTTTTTCTTCTAATTTTTATGGCTTTTAGGTAAAAAATACATGACAGGTATAGAAGCGTGGGTAATCAGTGGTATACATACAGCTATGACTCCTGTGACCAGGCACATCAGTCCAGGGGGCCTGGCTGCCCTGTCCGACCCTTGCTGATTTACACCATCACACTAAGGAGGCTTTGAGAGGAGTGGGAGTAGGCAGTAAGGAGAAGGGGTACGGGACAGCCTCTAACTCCCAACAGCCTAATACTAAATCCCAAGGAAGCCACCCTCCTGCACCAAAAATGTAGGAAACTAAATGTTTGCTATAAAGTTGAAATTTTGACCAGTGTGTGTGTATGTCTGTATCTGTATGTGTGGTGAGTGTGGGGTTGGGGGGGTATATGTGTCTGTAGATATGCATGTATGTCAGTGTATACATCTGTGTATCTGCATATGTGTCAATGTGTGTTTGTGTGGCAATAAATGTGTATATGTGCAGAAATCTCAGCATTCAAATGCCAACACTACACACAAATACAGCTCAGATTGCTAAAAACAACTGTGCAAGGATGGGAAAATGGTAGAGCCCCAGGTGTCAAAGCATTGTTGCCCCCCTTGTAATAGAGTTGCACCCCAAAAAAAATCTTGCACCAGGGCTCTGTGTACTTTAGTTTCACCATTGGGGATGGAGAAGAGTCCGTCTCTGATTCTTGCACCGGGGCTCTGTGATTCCTAGTTATGCCCCTATGGGTAATATTAATTTTTGTTGATAATCTGTAGTTATAGTACTTTGTTTAAAAATACAGATCAATATTTTTAATATCGGGGTGATAAAAGTTTTTTTGTAAGCTAAAATATTGTCAAGCTGAGAGTGCTTTGTTCATGTACATTTCTGTGGTTAAAATAACCAGCCAGCCTTATCAGCGAACTTAATAACAATACTTTCATCTTTTCTTAAGTTACCTGTAGCTGCACTCTCTTGCTTTGTAAAATTAAATTGAATTTATTTATTTAAATTTTCTTTAAGTCTTTAGAAACCAGGTTTCCAAAAGTTTCTAGGCAGCTAGATTTAAAATTTGAAGGGTAGAAGGTATATTTAAGTTTTAATTTGTGTATTGGTTTTCAGGTGTACCAGAATGGTTGCAACACCATCTTTGTACACCTCTTTGTGTGCCAATTTGGCTCTCAGAAGCCTAATTTTTATCATCAAATAGTCTTGTCTACCTCCCCAATAGGGTCTTAACATATCCATACAACTAAATTCCACATATATACTAAGGCAGTGCCATTTTAATGATGTAAACCGGTGCAGCCCTATTGGTGCAAATGCCCTTTACACCGGCAGTGGACATCTTGGTGCACCTTTAAAGTAAAAAAGAAAAGAGGAGATAATCCGTGCCAATGGTTTAGTGAAACCACATGTAAATAAAGATATATACATAAATAAATGCAACAGGATCTTGTTTGTAGATGGATATTTCAAAAAGACAAAAGCAGAGATAACAAACAATTTAAGTGTAGTATTTTTGACTTTTTATGGGGTCAATATGTTTGTAGCGAAAGCACTTTCAAGAACTATATAGAGCTCTGCTGTTGAAGGCGTGGACGGTATAATAAAAGTAACAGATAAGAAAGGCTGCGCCACATAAAATATTAAAAGAAGACAAAGTCCAAGTAGTAAACAGTCCTATTTGTATATCCTTACGAGTAGTCTTTTTAGGAGGCTGGTACTGTGGTAAGGTCTTCAGATATAGTGGTTCCACTTATATAGAAGATAAAAGAAAGGGACAACCAATAGTGCAATATGTATAGCTCCGATATTGACGTGATAAAAAAACAATGGTAGAGAACTCACATTTACAAGAGCTTATATCCAGCTCTAGGGTAAAGCTCGTACAGCGGTATAATCCCTGCTTATAGGATATATGGTGGGTACCTCTCCGTCAATGGTGTCCGGTTCTCAGGAAAGAAGAAACAGCCAATAGTGCTCACTGTATAGTAAAGTTGGTATAAATTAAATAATAACGTACTTACAAGTAAAGAGCAGGCGGACTGCTCTGTGGTATCAGAATAAGTGGATTAATCCCCACCTAGGATTTCTTGGAATGTAGGAAGCTTACAAATATTATAAAACCAGAATGGATAACAAATAATAAATAAGATAATAAAAAGCCAGGATAGAGATAAAAATTAAAAAAAGTATATGTAAAAAAGATAATTGGCACAATCAAATTACCAAATATACTTTTAATACAAAAATACACAATATAAAATTTCCATAACGCGTTTCGTCAAAAGACTTTTTCAAATGTAATAACCCGTATAATACCCGTCTAAGGATGTAAGTACAGTAGTAGCGATGATATATTCAACAGTGGTGATAGTGCTTTTTTTGTTAGAGTACAATATGTAAAGACTAGTGATGTCGCGAACCCGAAATTTTCGGTTCGCGAATGGCGAACGAGAACTTCCGCAAATGTTCGCGAACCGACGAACCGCCCGAAACGCCATTGACTTCAATGGGGAGGCGAATTTTAAAACACACAGGGACTCTTTCTGGCCACAATAGGGATGGAAAAGTTGTTTCAAGGGGACTAACACCTGGACTGTGGCATGCCGGAGGGGGATCCATGGCAAAACTCCCATGGAAAATTACACAGTTGATACAGAGTCTGGTTTTAATCCATAAAGGGCAGAAATCACCTAACATTCCTAAATCACAATCAATATGGATTGACACCTGACATATGACATATTGACACCTTGACATATGGATTGACACCTGTCCTCAGAGCCCCTGATGCACACGGACACAGAGCAGAATAGGGACTGGTCCCCCTACATAGGGTCACTTGGCAGATATGGATTGACACCTGTCCTAAGGATCCCTGATACACACTGACACAGAGCAGAATAGGGACTGGTCCCCCTACATCGGGTCACTTGGCAGATATGGATTGACACCTTGTTACAAACTGCTATTTGTAACGGGCCCTTTAAATGGCAAATTGCCCTGCTTCCCTGGGTTGTGGAGAAGCCTATTTGCCAGCCTCCTCCCGCATGACTATGGCCCCTGGGAGATTGTGAAAATGTATGCACTTTTATTTGGTGTGTATGGCCTTTAAGACTGTCGGTGGGCATATTGGGGCTTATGGACTCTTTATGTGACTGGTGCTGGCCCTTTAAACACCTTTTTTGGGACATCAGGAAGATTGGGACACTGCCCCTTTAAGGCCGTGTCCCCAGACTTGTTGGGGACACGGCCCCTTTAAGACGGTGTCCCCTGTGTCCCCAGACCTGGTGCAAACCCTTTGTGCCTGCCTTGCTATTTCCCACTTGGTTCAGTAAATGGGAAATTATTTCAGCTGCAGAGACTAAGTCCCATTCGGCGATGGGACTTAGTCTTTTTTTCAGCCGTTTTTTTCAGCTTTATTTCAGCTGCAGAGACTAAGTCCCATTCGGCGATGGGACTTAGTCTTTTTTTCAGCCGTTTTTTTCAGCCTTATTTCAGCTGCAGAGACTAAGTCCCATTCGGCGATGGGACTTAGTCTTTTTTTTCAGCCGTTTTTTTCAGCCTTATTTCAGCTGCAGAGACTAAGTCCCATTCGCGATGGGACTTAGTCGTTTTTTCAGCCTGAAATAGACCGACCTCACAGCCCAAATCTATGGAACTGTTTTGGGCAGGAAAATGTGCTTGCGGTCGGTCATAAAGGGACCTCCAGCTAACTTTTTAACCCCTGGATGGATTTGGCTGATTTTTGGTTATGTTTATGTTTTAAGTGTGCTGATTCCAAATATGTAATTATGAAGATGGGATGTGTAGTTTTAAAGTTACAGGGTATGGCTAAAAACTGTATTTTTACTGCCTGTGTTTAATTATGTTAATCTCTTCCCAAACGTCATTTCGTTCAAAGTGGAGAGAATGTTAAAAAAATATATTTTTGTTCGGAGTGTGAGAAATGCTTTTCAGCCGCTTCTAATCTTAAGCATCATTTGAGGAGCCATACAGGAGAGAAACCTTATTTGTGGTGTGTTTAGTATTGTTCTGATCAGTTTAATACCTTCCGCGTCTCCTATCAGTGGACGTGTATATGGCAGCCATTTTAGGAACCGTACACCTGGGACCCGAGCAAGGTCACCTCGTTCAACAGGCTTGCAGCGTATCCTCCAGGAAGAAGAGCCTGAACCCTTACCGGCTGCACGTGTCTTACCTGTACATGGAAAGCTGCTGTGGTTCCTTGATGAGCCAGCTGCCCGAGAGTTAACATGTCCCGTGGAGAAGCACTCTGTCCTGTAAAGCCTCACCAAAAAAAAGGAGTGGTGTGCTTAGTATTGTTCTGATCAGTTTAATACCTTCCGCGTCTCCTATCAGTGGACGTGTACACGGCATTGATTTTTGTAACAGGGAGATGGAAGAAGAGGCTTGGTCGATCCTCTTACTGCAAATTTGGGGCACTGCGCGGTCAAGCTAATGTGACACCAGATAGGAGTGGTGTGTTTAGTACTATTTTTATCAGTTTAATACCTTCCGCGTCTCCTATCAGTGGACGTGTACACGGCATTGATTTTTGTAACAGGGAGATGGAAGAAGAGGCTTGGTCGGTCCTCTTACTGCAAATTTGGGGCACTGCGCGGTCAAGCTAATGTGACACCAGATAGGAGTGGTGTGTTTAGTACTATTTTTATCAGTTTAATACCTTCCGCGTCTCCTATCAGTGGACGTGTACACGGCTTTGATTTTTGTAACAGGGAGATGGAAGAAGAGGCTTGGTCGATCCTCTTACTGCAAATTTGGGGCACTGCGCGGTCAAGCTAATGTGACACCAGATAGGAGTGGTGTGTTTAGTACTATTTTTATCAGTTTAATACCTTCCGCGTCTCCTATCAGTGGACGTGTACATGGCAGTGATTTCTGTAACAGGGAGATGGAAGAAGATGCTTGGTCAGTCCTCCTAACTGGAGACTGTGTTGCTGTACTGGTGGCAG
>OW240913.1:147103052-147163851 GCA_933207985.1 Pelobates cultripes | reverse complement strand
CTTACCACACAGGTGTATACATATGGAGCTGATTACAAGCTCCTAAAAGCTGTAAGTGCATTTGTTTTATTTAATTCACAGAAAATATCAGAATACAGCACTTTATTCAATTTCCTGTTCTCTTTTTTTCCATATTGATCCAGTTCGATCCTCAACTGAGGATACCCTTAAGGTGCTGCTTACCTGCACCCTCAATACAAGTCAGAGATACAGTGTTTATCTCTTACATCATCCCAATCTAGACATCTGCAACCACAATTCCATTTCTACTGGTGTAGAGACTGTTTGAAATACATGGGGTCTGGCGCTGTAGGGATTTAAGAAACTTACACCAGGACAACATCTCTCCTTTGGGTAACTAAAATTATAGATCAGGGTGGTACAGTAGACATTGCTTACCTAGATTTCAGAAAGGCTTTTGACACTGTTGCACATAGAAGGCTTATCAATAAACTGCAATCTTTAAGTTTGGATTCCAATATTGTTGAATGGGTAAGGCAGTGGCTGAGTGACAGGCAAAGGAGGGTTGCAGTTAATTGGAATATATTCAAAGCTTGTACTTGTCACCAGTGGGGTACCTCAGGGATCTGTACTTGGACCCATTCTCTTTAATATTTTTATTAGTGATATTGCAGAAGGTCTTGATGGTAAGGTATGTCTTTTTGCTGATGATACTAAGATATGTAACAGGGTTGATGTTCCAGGAGGGATAAGCCAAATGGCAAATGATTTAGGTAAACTAGAAAAATGGTCAGAGTTGTGGCAACTGACATTTAATGTGGATAAGTGCAAGATAATGCATCTTGGACGTAAAAACCCAAGGGCAGAGTACAGAATATTTGATAGAGTCCTAACCTCAACATATGAGGAAAGGGATTTAGGGGTGATTATTTCTGATGACTTAAAGGTAGGCAGACAATGTAATAGAGCAGCAGGAAATGCTAGCAGAATGCTTGGTTGTATAGGGAGAGGTATTAGCAGTAGAAAGAGGGAAGTGCTCATGCCATTGTACAGAACACTGGTGAGACCTCACTTGGAGTATTGTACACAGTACTGGAGACCGTATCTTCAGAAGGATATTGATACCTTAGAGAGGGTTCAGAGAAGGGCTACTAAACTGGTTCATGGATTGCGGGATAAAACTTACCAGGAAAGGTTAAAGGAGCTTAACATGTATAGCTTGGAGGAAAGACGAGACAGGGGGGATATGATAGAAACATTTAAATATATAAAGGGAATCAACACAGTAAAGGAGGAGACTATATTTAAAAGAAGAAAAACTACCACAACAAGAGGACATAGTCTTAAATTAGAGGGACAAAGGTTTAAAAATAATATCAGGAAGTATTACTTTACTGAGAGGGTAGTGGATGCATGGAATAGCCTTCCAGCTGTAGTGGTAGAGGTTAACACAGTAAAGGAGTTTAAGCATGCGTGGGATAGGCATAAGGCTATCCTAATTATAAGATAAGGCTAGGGACTAATGAAAGTATTTAGAAAAATGGGCAGACTAGATGGGCCGAATGGTTCTTATCTGCCGTCACATTCTATGTTTCTATGTTTCTATGTTTGCTGCAAACACCCTGCTCAGACATGAACAGGTGGTCCTCCTAATACATTAGCTGGTTCAGCATAGTAAATTTTATGAAAATTAATCTGTGGCCCCAAATCCTATACATATTTTAGACCATCCCCATTTAATTACATTTGGCATATTTTAAGTCACTTAACTCAGCACTCCTCACATTAAGTTGATAGGGTAGGAGGATATGGGTGAAGACTTTTCAACTCACCTTACCTAAACAGAGTGGAGGGTTGAGATTTCCATCTCTGTTGAGTTATTACCAAGTGACCCATCTCCTCAGGATCTTGAATTGGCATGTGGTCAACCCAAAAGATGACTGGAACTGGTCCATAACATTACTAAAAGCAACTTGCAAGCCCAACTGTGGCTAGACAGAGCTGATGTTTGAGTTATTGGAAACTGGAGGTTTGGTTATCAGTTTGATTGCCACTGCAATTAACAACAGTCCCAGGCCCATTTTTTTCATAATGAGGTGAGGGGATGCACACTCCTTGGAAAACATAGGGGGTTGACACAATTTGAATTGCTTTGTATACAAAGAGCACAAATGGAAAGGCATAACTACTCTCGATGCAATGTTAATAGGTGTGGAAGAGGAGTACCTCTCACTCTGAGAGGAAGAAGTGGGGATAACCCTGATAGAGAAAGAACATGAAAAAAAATATCATATAGGCCAACCAGGGTTCTATCCCATTAAATTACCAACAACTAAACTACAAAATAAAAACATACTGGTGTTGGAGATGTGATGGGTGTGGGTAGTTGAAACCACACTTCAAATCTGGGGGTCATGCCCAATAAATGTGGCTTATTGGAGAGACATACAGCACTGAGGAGAACAACAGAGTGGCGCATTCAAAGATGGGCATGATGGATAGATTACATCACATGTAGGCAGACTTAGATATCTATGATTACCCAACTTTTGCCTTACTTGACCAGGAGTGGAGAGAAGTCATATAATTGTGCTCTTCACTTTAGAAATTGTGTGCACATTGCAACTGCACTGGGCCTCTAAATGCTTATTACATATATTTGTTATGTATTAGTGTAATGTCTGAGCATATTATGCATATATACAGGTATGTGAATATACATATCAATAGAATAGGCAAAATAATACATGTATTAATAATACACACATATTAATATACATTTATATGTATATATCATAATACTCTCAGAAATCATATACATTAAAATTTGTATTTGTATATTTTAAATTGCCAGCAAAATGTATAGATTGGGAGACAAACCTATTTAAGAAAAGGTCTTTACCTCACCTGACAATTAACTCTTTGGTTAGTTAGACTTCTGTGCTGAAGAATTGTGTTACAAGGAGCGTAGGAGACACATCCAGTGGTGTATCCTGGTTTTGTGCTGCCCTAGGCAGGACAAAACTCAGGTGCCCCCCAAACCCCCCCTCAACCCGCCCATGCGTGAGCGACCCCCATCCATCCCTTCCCCCCGCCCCGCCTTCTAAATACACACACACACACTCACTGACAGATACGCATACACTAGTTAACAGAAACACAAACTCACTGACACACACAGACACTCACTCACTAGCAGACACACACTAGCAGACACACACACTCACTGACACACACACTCACTGACACACACACTCACAGGCAAACATACACACACAGTCAGACACACACACACAAACACACTCACTAGCAGACACACTCACTCACTAGCAGACACACACTAGCAGACACACACTAGCAGACACAAACACTCACTGACACACACACTCACAGGCAAACACACTCACACTAACATTTACACACACACACACTAACAGTCAGACACACACACTCACTAACAGACAGACACACTCATTAACAGACACACACACTCACTCCCTCACTAACAGACACACACACTAACAGACATACTCACTGACAGACTCACTCATTGACAGACACACTCACACACACACACTAACAGATACACACTCTAACAGACAAACTCACTCACAGACACACACACACTAACAGACACACTCACACACACAGACACACTAACAGACACACACACACACACACACACTAACAGACACACTAACAGACACACTCACACACTAACAGACACACACACACACACATGAACAGACACACTAACAGACAAACACACACACACACTAACAGACACACTAACACACATACTAACAGACACACTAACAGACACACACACACACACACACACACTAACAGACACACACACACACACACACATACACACACACACTAACAGACACACTAACAGACACACTCACACACACACTAACAAACACACACACACACGAACAGACACACTAACAGACAAACACACACACACTAACAGACACACTAACACACACACTAACAGACACACTAACAGACACACACACACTAACAGACACACTCACACACACACTAACAGACACACTCACACACACACTAACAGACACACACACACTAACAGAAACACTCACACTAACACACACACTAACAGACACACTCACACACTCACATTAACACATTTATTTATTTTAACCCCCCCCCTCCAGCCTCCTTACCTTTGGGAATGCAGAGTGAGGCTGGGAGCCGGAATATGACGTCATCAACCCTGGCTCCCAGCCTCACTCTGCGGTGCACGAGGGAGCTGAGCAGACCACTCAGAGGAAGTGCTCCCTCGCCAGCCGTCCGCCCAGCGCCGCCCGCCCACTCGGCATGTCTGTTAGCCGCAACAAGGCATTTGCCCTGGGCATTTGGGGGCGGCTTTTTTTGCCGCCCCCTGGAAAATGCCGCCCAAGGCAAATGCCTTGCTTGCCTCGCGGCTAAAACGCCCCTGGACACATCCTGCTATCCATGCATAGCAAACAAAGACCATTATTATTGTTATTATTTAGAATGCGCCAACAAATTCCGCAGCACTGTACAATAGGAGTACTAACAGAAATGTATTTACTGTATAACCAGATGAGATGGACATATAGAAAGGGGGTTGAGGGCCCTGCTCAATAAACTTACGTGCTAGAAGGGTAGGGTAGAAAACAAGGATGCTAGAATAGTATTTACTATGATTTTTTGTTTTGTTTTTAATAACAGTTGTAGGATAGGAATTAGGGTGCGGGGAGGGAATGCTATTAACAGTTTGATACGCTTTCCTGACGAAGTGAGTTTTCAATCTTTTTTTGAAGGAATGAAGACTGGGTGAAAGTCTAACCAAGCACAGAAGGGAGCTCCATAGGAACAGTGCAGCCCTAGAGAAGCATGAGCTTTGGTTGCTATGTATCCTCCCTAGCCATTGTTAGCGCTGGCTAAGAAATATATGTGCAGGCTGTTTCATGCTTTCATCTAAGAAAATATAGTGCAACATTTATGGGAGGCGGGATAGGAGCTGTATTGGGGGGGGGCTGTAATGTGAAGGGATAGGGGCAGTAATGTAGGGCATGTTAATTTAAAAAATATATAAAAGGTAATTTAGTGAGGAATAGGGGCAGTATTTGGGGGGATAAAGTGCTTTAATGTATAGTGGTAGCATTATGGGGGAATTGGGGTTGTATTGTGATGGTATAGGGACTTTTTTTGGGGTGATAGGGCAGTATTGTGGAAGATAGGGGTTTTAGCGAGAGATAAAGGCAACATTGTCAGGGGATAGGAGATTTACTGTGGGGGGACAATATTGTGGGTGATTGAGGCTTTATCGTGGAGGGATAGGCTATTTGGAGATAGGGAAGCCAATAGATTGGGGGAATAGTGGCAATATTGTGTGGGAACAGTGGCAGCAATGTGTGTGGGGGGGGGGGTGTAGAACTTTACTTTGGAGCATAAGGAGCTATATTGTGGAGAATAGGGGCTTTAGGGCTCTATAGAATGCATGAGGGAGCTGTGCAGGCAATGCACAAATGAATCAGAGCTCCCTTGCCGGTCTTACCACTCTTCACATTTATGTTAAGCTACAGGCAGCTGACACTTACCTGGGCAGTGTATTTCTAGTGGCTGTTTTTCACCAAGGGAAAGTAACACAGTGATGCACTAGGGAGAGGCTGAAGCAGTGGCGGATCCAGAGCCTGATCCCGGGAGGGGCACTTGTAGATTATTTATTATACACAATAACCACTACAGCTCAGTGTAGTGGTTATGGTGTCAATAGTGCGGGACCCCCTCCCAGAGAAAGTAGTCAAACCGTTTAATAACAGTTTGACAACTTACCTGAGTTCTTCTGGGAAATGGGGCTGTATTTGGGCATAGGACCAGTGGTGTGTGTGGTGCAATGTGTAAGGGGTGCAGTGTGTGTGTGAGGGGGACAGTGTGTGTGTGAAGGTTGCAGTGTGTGAGTGATGGTGGCAGTATATGTCAGGGGTGCAGTGTGTGTTTGGGGGCAGTGTATGTGTGGGTCAGTATTTGTGTGTGTGTGTGTCAGGATTGCAGTGTATGTGTGAGTGTGGGGCAATGTGTGTGTATGGAGGGGCAGTGTATGGGGGCAGTGTGTGTATGGGGGTAGTGTGTGTGTATGTGGGGCAGTGTATGTGGGGCAGTGTGTGTGTATGGGGCAGTGTGTGTATGTGGGGCAGTGTGTGTATATACAGTGTGTATATGTGGGGGGCAGTGTGGTGTATGGGGGCAGTGTGTGTGGGCAGTGTGTGTATGGGCAGTGTGTGTGTATGGGGGAGTGTGTGTAGTATGTGTATGAGGGCAGTGTGTGTATGGGGGACAGTATGTGTGTATGGGGGCATTGTGTGTGTGTGTGTATGGGGCAGTGTGTGTGTGATTATAAAAGCCCCTATTCTTCTTATCACACATTGCTACCCCACACACACATACACTGCCCCTATACAATAAAAAAAAAACACATATTAAAATATTAAAAGCCCCCCACCCTTCTTATAGCTGTTTTTTTTATTTAAATGTAATTAAAACATATATTCTTTATGTACCCCATCCCTTCTTACCTTTACTGGGAGGAGGGGGGACATATTTCGATCCCTGGTGGTCCGGTGGTGAATCCCTGGTGGTCCCAGTGGTGGTTACAGTGAACTCTAGCCCGCGCTCCAGGGCTAGAGTTCACTCTCGCAAGATTTGGAGCATTGCCGTGGTAACTGCGGCAACGCTCCATGCTCACGAGAGGAGGACCCGGAGAAGCTGCAGGTAAGAGCTCCCGGGTCCTCTCTCCCTCCCTCCTCTGCCGGCTGCCAGCATGGTGCCTGCGGAGATCTGTGATCTCGCTACCCGGTCCGAGGGCACTTTGCAGGGCTGGCGCTTAGACAATGCCAGCCCTGCATTAGCCAGCAGGGGAGAATCTCGGGGGGGGGGGGGCAATTGCCCTGTTGCCCTCCCTGGATCCGCTACTGGGCTGAATTGCCACTTATCTAGAGCAGTACAAAGGCACCTCTGGCACAGGTCAAGCGAAGCCCACCAGAAAATTCCCCAGTATTTCTGATGATCCCAGCTAAAAAATGTAACTGTATTGTTAGGAATACATGTTTGTACTCCTAATGCTATAGTATTCTTTTTATGGAATTATGAAAATATAGGTTTTCGAATGTGTTTCTAAAAAGATAAGTTGCGAGTTATACCATAACTTGATACATTGGCACCCGTGAATAGTATAACACCCCACCCCAACACAGGTACTGTTGAGAAAGAAAAGTAACTTTCAACATTTTTTCTCGAGTCATTCCCATAAACTTCAGTATTTTTAACACACTTGCAACTGCAATACTGAAAATGCTGTAGACTGCAAAATACAGCATCTTATAATGCCATGCATCATTCTTATAGATAGCCTGATATACTAAAACAGAGTTCAATACTTAAAATCCTCCCTAGCGGAATATAACAAAATAAATTAGGGAAGCTTTCTACACTACAGTAATTCAATTTATTGGAGATTCTACTATTGTGTGCTAATTGTTGAGTTTGGATAGTAATAAGGAATTATTTTTCTTATTTTATTTCAGTAAAATACATGACCTTGAAACACACTTACTTAAAAAAACATTTGAATATATGATAGTCAGCAAGCATAATAAACCAATATAATTGAACATAATTTCTATTTTGTGGCAGTTTCTGTTTCATATTTTTCTAGTCCAGTGACATATGGATAGCTAGGATATGTGATCTTTTAAACACAAGGGGCAAGAAAAATAATAAAAACGGGCTTTTATGTTGCTGAACTTGTGATTTTTTTGCTGAATCAGCTTGATAGCCTCAAACAATGATCCACTACATCTAATGGCAAAGGATACAGATTTCCCATAAGGTACAATTTTTGCTGAATGCAATATTAGACAAAAAGTGACCGTTTGCAAAAACTTAACATTTATGGGGAAATAATGTGTACTGGTGATTACGTGAGAGCTGTTGTCTCATACTGTGCAAATTTAATGTGTTCAACCATGATAAGAATGGAAATAGTAAAATTGTTCAAACCTTGTATCAAGCTTATATTTCTTATTGAACCTTTTTTCAGAACTTAAACCTTATTATGTCAGTTTTAGAGAAGGGTCAATATTATAGAAGAAAATAAAATTCCTTTACAGTTATATGTTTTTTTTTCTTTGTAAAGTGACATTTTTAAACCAACAATGAAAATAAATATTGTTGATTTTTGTTTTCCTCATGATACAAATCAAAATATTTTGCAATAAACTTCCAGTCCCCACACTGATCATCACTCGCCAAAGGATCCAATTCCTCCTTCTGGACTCCTGACAGAACTTTTGCCTATTGACATTAGGTAGATTTGCAGTGACCCTTTTCACGTTTGCTCTAGCAAGGCTGTGTCTTGCTTTGTTTTCACAAATTTTCTTTTGATCAGTATTAAATAAATACACTGATCGTGATAGCTATAAAACTAAGGGAAAGTGCGAAAAGAAAGGAGTACAAAAAATTATCTTAGATGTGTCCAAGAAAGGAAAAGAGGCTGAGGTTGGTGTAGAAAATAATTAATCTGGGAAGTGGGCAAGATTAAAAACAGAACAAATATTGGCAGAAAATGAATGTTTTCTGAGGATATTTATGTGTCAAACTTAGATTGATTATACATCAGAGAAAAGTAACTGTGAAAAGGTCACAAGAAGTAAAATGACTGAGAGATGCACAGGAAGGAATATTGGTTAATAGTCACTGAAGGGATAATGGGAGCTCAGTACTTGGTTTTACACTTGCTATCCCTCACAGATCCATTTCATTTCATGTATATCTGTAGTTTTTCCCCTTTTCCCAAATTTTCTATTTTATTTTTCTATGTACCTTTTTGTTCAAGGTGCAATTTTTGCCTACCCACTTTGGTATGATTTACTTGCAGAAGGTTTACTTGACTAGGTATCATGTTGCCTGTCTGCTGCTCTGCTTTCTACCAAGTAGATTTGAGAGCCATTGGCCTGAGTTTTTTAATGGACTTATATGCTGATATCAGTGCCAAGATACTGATGTAAACTGTGGGCAGTAGTATGAACAAGCAGGGTTAGTTAAAGGAATGTTGTGAAATATGGCAATCTTGTTCCACTTTTCCATGCAATTTCTTCTTCCTACCTGTCACTGATAGGTTCTCCAGATCTTCCTCCTGCGTTTATCAACTCTAATCTTATCCCATTGTTAATTTGTTTTCTTTAGTCTTCTCCACAGTCTCTTCCCTCCTCTTTCCTTCACTCACTGTTTACTCAGCTCTCTTTATCTAATCTCAAATTTCTCTATCAAAATTCTCTCTTCCTTGTAAATCTCTTGTATTCTTTTTTCTTATTGCCTTCTTTTTAATCCACCTTGCTCTTATGCTCTCCATGTATATTTCCCTCCCCTATTCAATTGCATATCCTCACATCTATTAGTCTTTCTAGTCTCCCTCTCTTAACATTTTTATTTCCCCCTCTCATCTAGTAAATATTTAAACCATCCCTCTCCCAGTCTTCTTCTCAACCACCTCTTTCTATTGAGTAGTCTGTTTCATTCCTGTCTCCTACTTTATTTCACACTTTTCACCTTTCCTTTCCATCCCTCCACTGCCCTGTCTACTCCCTTATTGCCCCTGTTATATTGCAAACTTAACCTGGCATATTACAATCTCAGCAGTGTGGAATATGTTTGCACTTTTTAAATGACTGTAATAATAATAATAATAATAATAACCATCCTGATATGTACTATTTTGTCCCTGATATGTACACACGCACTTCTCACTGTTCCCTAGTATATACTCTTCAGCCAATATGTTTTTTTCATTCTTGTTTTTACACATCTGCTCTTTATTATATTCCAGCCCTCCATGGCCATTGTATATTTCATTTACTTTTTTACTTTACCTCTGACATAGTATTTTCTTCTGCTCATCTGTTACATCAATGTTATATCATAAGAAATGTTGCTCCTATTGCCCATTATTTAAGAGACACTGTAGGCACCCAGACCACTTCAGTTTATTGACGAGGTCTGGGTGCAATGTCCCATAACCCTACAGTGGTAATTATTGCAGACAAAGAAACTGCAATAATCACCTGCTAGGGTTAACTCCTCCTCTAGTGACTGTCTACCAGCTAGCCACTAGAGGGACTTCCAGGTGCTTAGATGACTTTGGTTGTCTACAGGATGCTGGATATCCTCACGCTATGCATGAGGACTTCCAGAGTCACTAGAATTCCCATAGGAAAGCATTGATTAAAGCTTTCCAATGGGGAAATACTAATGTGAGCTAGGCCATTGCCGCACATGCGTATTAGGTCTCCCTCGCCGGCTGATGACAAGCGTGGGCGGAGCCTGACCTAGCACCGAGGGACATTGGTGCTAGAGTCAGCTAGGTGACTGAAGGGGTTTTAACCCATCCAGCACCGTGGAAGAGGGCGCAAGGAAAGATGGCATTATAGAGACCTTTAGTGCCAAGAAAATGACTTTGTTTTCCTGGCACTATAGAATCCCTTTAATCCTCTCCATTATGTGTTCCCCCAGTATCATCCCTGAGATATAATTATGAATTCATATTATGGTTTTCAGTTTAACATATCTTATACTGATAAAGTAAGAACAAAACCTCCATGTCTAAAGGAGACCTGAATAACCATTATATTTATGTATAGTAACATGTCAGATGTGAACATACCACTGCTTAAGCACAGGTCTTGAAAATTATCCCTTATGCCTTTTCACTGACATTGTTGTGTCAAACAAGAATACTTTTAACAATCTTGGTTTCTAATAGACCTGAAGGATTCAATTATGAAGTCATCTAAAATGAGCTTGTGAATTTACAAAGCTAATTGTTTCTGACAAGCTTATCAGCCACTAAACAATTATTGTCAAAACACACATCCATGCTCATTTCCAAAACTAAACTCACAACAAACTAAAATGACTCACGTTAAAGGGATAGCATAGGCATCAAATCAACATTAGCTTAATGAATCAGTTTGTGTGTATAGATCATGCCCCTGCTCACTACTCAATTCTCTGCAATTTAAGAGTTATATCACTTTTGTTTCTGTTTATGCAACCCTAGTCACACCTCCTCTGGCTGTGACACACACAGCCTGTCTTAAAAAGTTTTTATTTTCAATCAAATCTTAAATTTACTTTTTTTTATCTCTTGCTCTGTAATTTGAACATTAATCACACACAAGAGGTTACTGTATGGTCTAACAGGCTATTAACAGAACAGGAAATAAGAAATTCTAAATTAAATAGAATGTGCAGTGGCAATGTTTAGGAAGTTTGTCCAAGTCACATGCAGGAAAGTGTGACTACAGCTATGAAAACAAAGTGATTTAACTCCTAAATGGAAGAAAATTTAGCACCGAGAATGCAGAGACATGATCTATACACCAAAACTACTTCATTAAGATGAAGTTGTTTTGGTGTCACGTGTCTCTTTAACCCCTTAATGACCAAACTTCTGGAATAAAAGGGAATCATGACATGTCACACATGTCATGTGTCCTTAAGGGGTTAAGGTAGGAATTCCCCCCCTCCCCCTTTGCTCCTCTCTGTCACAACCTGAATTCATATGTACTTGAATTGCACTCTGCCTCTCCTGGCCTTCAGTCCTTCTCCCTGGTTACTGAATAGGAGATGTCTGCTCTTCTCCTCTCACTCCTCCACTTGTCCCCTTGATTGCATTCCCTCACATTTTTTTCTCTCCAATTGCTTTGTGCTGTCCTTAACCTATATCTGCAACTCTGCAACTGCTCTCTTTCTTCTAGCATTATTCCTGCTCCCCTTAAACATGATACTATCTGTAACCCTCTTTAATCTGGCTTCTGTCCCTTTCATTATATTGAAACTACTTTTACTAAATGAACTAATCACTTCCAAATACAAAGGCCACTAATCCATGTGGTCAGAATGTCACCAAACTCCATACTAATTCTTTTAGACTTCTCTGCTGCCTTTGACACTGTTGATGCACTCTCCTTCTCCAAAGTGTTCACACGCTTGGTCTTCATGACACTGTCCTTTTATGGTTCTCATCCTATCTCTTCCAGTTATCTTTCATTGTCTCATTTTCTGTTAAAACCTCCTCCCTTCATCCTGTCTAGGTTGGAGTCCCCCTGGCCCCTGTCTCTGGTTCCCTTCTGTTTTGTCTCTATGCTGCCTCTCTTGGAAACCTTGTCAATTCTTTTAAATTACAATACGACCAATGACAGCCAGACATACTTCTCATCCCCTGATCTCTCTCCCTCTGTCCTAGAATGAGTCTACAGTGGCCTCTTTTCCATCTCCGATTGGATGTCCTCCTACTTTTTAAAATTTAATCTGTTAAAACTAAGCTTCTTATTTTACCTCCTTGCAATATTAATCATTCACTGACTGAGATTGTATTTGATGAGTGCTTGTTTAATGTATAATAAATGTCATTTTCCTTTCAAACTTACTGTACAGTACATTGACATTACTTTACCATTTGACCGTCTCTGACACCTACTGATTATATCTTTTTTTCTCTTTCTCTGTAAATTCCCTGACTACATAGCCTGTTCAAAAACACAAAGTCACAGGTTTAAATCTCGGCAGGGTCAACACAACCCTTCATCCTTCCGAGGTCGATAAATGAGCACCACCAATTGAGGAATAATAACAACTATTATTATTAAGCTGCCAATTTGGTTAATTCTGAGAGCATGCGGTGAAGAGTGCTTTATGTTTGACTGGGAGAAAGGCACTATATAAATACAGGTTATTATTATTATTATTATTAAGTACAAGTAGAGTGTAGACAGTAAAATATTAACTGATATTAAATATAGTGTATTTGAATCTATATATAGAATCAGGAACAGACTGACAGTGGCCTGGGCCCCTGGGCCATATTAGGCTTGGGCCCCCTGCAGGAGAATATACATATGGTAAAAAGGACAGTCCAGGATGATGTAAGTGTACGTTGTATTTGATTGCATGTGTATGTAATATGAAAGTATGTATGTTTGCGTAAAGCCACTGTGAGCAGTGGTGTAAGTTAATATATTATATTTGTGTGTATTGTGAATGCAGAGTATATTTAAATACATATTTCTTAGAAAACAGGGTGGTATTTTTTATGTGTGTAGGCTTGTTTGTGTAGCATGGTTATTTGTAAAAGTGGGTATTTCTATTGTAAATGTTTTGATTTGTGGCATAGCATCCTTTTCAGTAAGTCAAGCTAAATACAATGAATAGATGGATTGCCAGATTTTGCCAATGAAATGTGAAGGGTCATAAAGTTTTTCAGACAGAGTACTGAGACAAATGATAATAAAGAATCTCCCACCGTACTAAGAAAACATTTGTTCTGTAAAAAATTCAGAGAAATGTTTTACAGTTTGTCTAGAAACAAGATGCTGTATGTGAGTTTACAGTGCTAATGATATACATAGACGTGTTTTGGGCTAATAACTTCACTTCAGATGGGCACCACTCAAATTTGAGATTCTCTTTTTCATTACAAAAGTTCCATTCTCATTAAACTATAACAGTTGCATATATTGGCTTTGAATGTGGTTTTATGACAAGATGCACTATGTGTAGCATAGCAATGTGTGTGCATGAGGGGAGTGTGTTTATGCAATGTGGCACTGAATTTGTATGAAGTGGAGTATTTGTGTAGTGTGTTTTTATGACAGTGTGTATTATGTCATGTGATTGTGTGCATGCAGTTTAAATGTGGTGTCCACTCTGCATTCCCATGGCTTTTGCTCCCCAGTTGTAGTACCTCTTTCCAACACCCTTCCATACCTATACCCCCTGTTAAATGTATTTAAACATATCTATACAATTTAAATATAATTTTCATATACTTTAATTACCTGGGCAATTGTAATCTTCCTCCAATAGCCAGTAGTAGCCAATTCTCACCTTCCCCTCCCTATTGATAGTAGTAACACATTTTTCCTGATTCCTTTCTATACCCTGCAGCACCAAATTGTATACCTATCCCTCCCCATAGACACTACTAGCCCATTTTTCCATCCTGTCTCTCACCATAGCCACCACTAGTCCACTCTACCCTCCTCTCCCTCCCATTAGCCACTACTAGTCAATTCTTCCCTCCTGTCTCTTCCATTAGCAACTACTAGTTTATTCTTCCCTTCTGTCTCTTCCATTAGCAACAACTAGTTTATTCTTCCCTCCTGTCTCTCCCATTAGCCACCTCTTGTCCATTCTTCCCCTCCTGTCTCTCCCATTAGCCACTGCTAGTCCATTTCCCCTTCCTGTCTCTCCCATAAGCCACTGCTAGTCCATTCTCCACTCCTGTCTCTCCCGTAAGCCACTGCTAGTCCATTCCCATCCTGTTTCTCCACCATAGAGAAAGGAGAGTAGGAATCCACAAGTATTAGCCAATTATCACACTCATAAACATTAGTAGGTCACTCTCCCCATAGTCCTACCTCTGATGTATTTTAATGCAGCATAATCTGGGCTCTTCTTTCTGCCCAGCCTTAACAGAGAATCTCCATGTGCAGCCAAGCTATGCAGCAGGCAGGGAAGTGTCTTGTTTCATAACCTCACCCACTCCAAACAACCAAGAGCCTGCAGTCACTCACTAGAGGCTGCTGGGACAGGTACTGTAACTGCAAGGGGGTGGGGCTTTACTGCAGGGGCCCGCAGAAGGCTGTGTGGGTCCCTCATTGCGTGCAAGCTGGCTGGGGAGCTCTTTGAACACCACGGGCAGGCCCCCAAGAGCCTCGGGCCCTTAGTCCATGACTGATTTGCCTGAGTGCTCAGTTCGCCCCTGTATAGAATTTGTCTGTAAGACTTTGAGCAGGACCATGTCTTTTGACTGACTGGTATGTGTAGATTTTATGCAACCTTATTTACTCTAATTTTTTCATCATGATACATTACCATCATAAATTTGTTAATTAAAAGTATAATGTAATCTTACAGGGTGGACTCTCTATAAAGCGGTCAATAGATCCACAACTGGAGAATTACTTGGTGTTATATTAAAGAAAATATAATTGTTGCAGAGTTGGTGTTTTCATAAAAACCCCATCTAAATAACGTAAGTCTCATTTGCCTTATATAACAAAATTCTAAACTTTTTAATTCAGGACATTTTATGCAATCTCATAATTTTAATACTTTTACCGATGTAGAACAGCATTTTCACTACACAATGCATCTTGATGTTCTGTACATTTCAAAACATTTTGTCAGCCTACAATGTAAGACATAATTGCAGTGATAATTATACATGTATTCAATTATTTTAATAAAATAAATAATAATAATAACATACTGCTGGTTTGAGATATTCAAAGCCAATATATGCAAAAGTTATAGTTTAATGAGAATGGAACTTTTGTAATGAAAAAGAGAATCTCAAATTTGAGTGGTGCCCATCTGAAGTGGTTATTAGCCCAAAACACGTCTATGTATATCATTAGCAATGTAAACTCACATACAGCATCCTGTTTCTAGACAAACTATAAAATATTTCTCCGAATTTTTTACAGAACAAATGTTTTCTTAGTCCGGTGGGAGATTCTTTATTATCATTTGTCTCAGTACTCTGTCTGAAAAACGTTATGACCCTTTACATTTCATTGTCAAAATCTGGCAATCCATCTATTCATTGTATTTAGCTTGACTTACTGAAAAGGATGCTATGCCACAAATCAAAACATTTACAATAGAAGGGAGCAATGCAGAATGAAACTTTGGACTTACAAAATCTATGAAACACAGAATGAAGTGACATTGAAGAATATAACTCCAAAGATGTTTTTTGTTTTTTTTAAAGTGTGTTAAGGAAAAGTATGATATTTTTGTTCTCATCTGCATTTTAAAGAAAATTACAATATAGCTTTATATAGGCAATGGAGAAAGAGGGGAAGAAAGTCAGCATCTGAAGCATTACTGAAGCATAACAAACATGTAAATGGAAAGTGTTAGGTAAATCATAATCACCAAACTGTAGACTGGAAAGACGAGGCAAAAGAAGCGAAAATGTTACAAATGGATCGATAACCGAAGTTGTAAAAGACATGATTATCCAGCTGTGGGGGCCTAAAAGTTGTTACTTTAAGGATGTCGCTTAAACAGACAGGCTTGATGCAACTGCCTAGTGATGCACACTGAAACAAAAAACTCCACAGATTGTGTGCTAAATATACATCAGCCATTTGAGAGTAAGTGAAATAGCATATCAATTTACATGGGGGAAGATGTAAAAAACAGATAAAATTTGAATCTTGTAGTACCTTTTATTGGACTAACAGAATTTTTTAATGACAAACTTTCGGGAGACTAATACAATCTCTACACGGGGAATGTATAATTCTTCATTTATTAGTGGGACTGAATGTAATATCTTATGGGTGCAAAGTCATCCTGATTTTCACAACAAAACTGCCTTTGACACAACAATGAAAAGAAAAAGAGGGATGGTCGCAATGGAGCAAGAGGGCATCCCAAATCAAGAAGCTTCATTAACACCAATAATTTAGCAACATATAACAATCTTGGTCATGTTTCTTTCAAGCAGAATAAAACAAACAATAGAAACGGACTCTGTATAAGCTGTTACAAAACATTGCACAATTGGATAGTTTATAATATCCCACATGATGGCAGGTTAATAATAATGCTATGTAGTCCATTACAAATTTCCAAGCACAAAAAAATGTAAGTAGCCATGCATGAAATATATAAATATTGACAGGATAAACTGCAGGTCTGCAACAAACATGTCCATTGACTTTTTATGGACTGAACTGCATCCATCATTTTGCCTAGGGATATTTAGTAAGTGAGCTCTCATCTTGAAACCAGACACATCTCTATAAGCCAGATAAGAGATTGATATCCCCAACTGGCCAGCATGGACTGGGGAAATAGAGGATATGTTTAGGTTACTCCATGTTTTAAAGTGATGTTTCTGTAAGGGAACAATGACTGCCCCTGCCCTGAAATCCAAATCAGGCTGAATAGCCATCCAATAATCTGGTGCTGGATGCCACAAAAAACAAATTCAACCTTTGCTTTGATGACATGGTGTTAGGGCAATGCCAATAAAATGGTTTGGTAAATCAACATTGTGCATGTAGGCTGTACGTAGGCCACACCATGAAATTCCATTCTAGTGGCTTGAACTGGGATGAAAAGTGGTTCATATTGCTTCTTAGTAGAACCATTTATGTTGGTATCGATGAGTTCTATACAATCTAGGTACAGTATAGAGCACGATTAAGATTAGCAGTAATCAGGGCCGGTGCAAGGATTCTTGCCGCATTAGGCAACAATCCATTTTGCCACCCCCCTCATGAATGAAACGACATTCCCTCAGAGGTTTATTCACTAAACTCTGAATTGCAGTGAAGAGACATTTAGGGAAAGATAATTACTGACTAGACATTAAAGGGAAACTACAGTGCGAGGAAAACGTGGCACTATAGCTTCCCCCTTCTGCCAATTGCACCACCACCCTTGTGGTGCAAAAGAAGTTAAAAACCCCTTTCTTCCACTTACTTGGGTCCAGCTCTGATGTCTTTTGGCAACAGAGACTTGGAAACATTTTATGAGAGAGACATAATGAGCACACATTTAGGGAAAGAAAGAGACACACTCTCACTAACACACACACTCACTGACATACACATTGTCAGTTACACACTCTAACTAACCACACACACACCCAGAGTCACTTACACAGTGTCACTTGCACACTCTCACTAACATACACACACTCTCACCGACATACACATTGTCAGTTACACACTTTCACTAACACTCAAACACAGTCACTTATACAGTGTCACTTGCACACTCTCACTGACATACATAGTATCAATTACACACTCTCACTAACACACACTGTCACTTGCACACTCTCACTGACATACACAGTGTTACTTACACACTGTCACTAACACACTGTCACTTGCACACTTACACTGACACACACACACCCAGAGTCACAGATTACACATTGTCACTTGCACACTCTCACTAACACACATTCTCACTGACATATACAGTGTCACTTGTACACATTTACACACAAACACACTGTCACTCAAACACACACCACTTTACATAAAGTCACACTTTATTTACACACAAACACAGCAGTTTAACACACACCAATTTACAATCATGAATACAGTAAGCAATCCCCCTTAGACTCCAGTTATGCCATACCAGGGTGCTGTGTCTGAAAGAGAAGGGATCCAGCATGCAGGAAGTGTTCTGCTGGGGGAGCAGGAGAGCTATGCACTGTGAGCACATGCTGCTTCCTGCTCCCTTCACTGTGCTTCCAGCTTCCCCTGCCTGCAGGAAGCAGAGTGATCTGCTCGGGTGAGTTACAGTAAACCCCGCACCCAGGGGCGGACTGAGAACCCTCAGGGCCCCCGGGCAAAATAAATCAAGGGCCCCCTTACAGGCCCCACCCATACTCTGCAGCAAGCGCCACCCTTGTCCCGCCTCCATGCACCGCCTCCAGCCACACCCTACACAATCTTTAGACACAAGGAACAAAAGGGCAATAAGCCCTTCGAGGCCCCAGCAGAGACTACAATTGAGGGCTAATGGGCCATGGAGGGGGGTCTTTCTAGCGGAGGCTATCTCAGTGTCCTTTAGAGAGTGTGTTAGAAAGAATCCCCTCAAGGCCCCATTAGAGACTACAATGGAGTCTAATAGGCTTGGAAGGGGGTCTTTCTAACAGAGGCCATCTCAGCGTCCATTAGATATCCCCTGCTGGAAACAGTCGCCTCCAGGCCCCAGTAGAGACTACAACTGAGGGCTAATGGGCCATGGAGGGGATTTCTAGCAGAGGCTATCTCAGTGTCCTTTAGAGAGTGTGTTAGAAAGAATCTCCTCCAGGCCCCATTAGAGACTACAATGGAGTCTAATGGGGCCTGGAGGGTGGTCTCTCCAACACTCTGGTTCCTATTCACAATATAGCAACACAACATAGCTCACTGATACCTAGGCCAAGTTGGCTCCTCTTACCTTAATTACTGTTGCTGGCTGGCAGTCTGTGGGCTTGCTTGCTGCGGCTGGCAGGCTGTGGGCTTGCTGGCTACTGCCGGCAGGCTGTGGGCTTGCTGACTGCGGCTAGGCTGTGGCCGGCAGGCTGTGGGCTTGCTGACTGCGGCTGGCTGCGACTGGCAGGCTGTGGGCTTGCTGGCTGTGGCTTGCTGGCTGTAAGCCTGTGGCTTGCTGTAGGCCTGTGGGCTGGCTACTGGCCTGTGGGCTGGCTACTGGCCTGTGGGCTGGCTAACTGGCTGGCTACTGGCCAGCCTGTGGGTTGGCTGGCTGGCTACTGGGGCACTTGTAGATTATTTAAATAAATAATCCATGCGCAATAACCACTACTGCTCCAGAGTAAGTAGTCAAACCATTTAAGAACAGTTTGACAACTTACCTGGGATCTGCTGGGATATGGGGCTGTAGTAGGGAATAGGAGCAGTGGTGCAATGTGTGTGAAAGGTTCAGTGTGTGTGGGGGGTGTAGTGTGTGAATGTGTAGGGTGTGTGGGCTGTGTACGTGTGTGGCAATGTTAGTATGGGGGGCTGTGTGTGAAGCAATGTGTGTAAATGTGTATGGTGTGTATGGGGGCAGTGTGTGAATGTGTATGGTGTGTGTGTGGGGGCAGTGTGTTTATGGGGCTAGAGTTCACTCTCACCACTGCGACCACCAGGAATCCCTGGGGGTCACAGTGTTGAGAGTGAACACTAGACCGTAACTCCAGGGCTAGAGTTGACTCTCGCAAGAGCGGTAACGTTGCCATGGTAATCGCGGCACTGCTCTGTGCTCGTGCAAGAAGGACCCAGAGGAGCTGCAGGGTGAGCTCCCAGGTCCTCTCTTCCTTCCTCCCCTGCCCGCACGGTGCCTGCGGACAGGGGGACAGGGGAGGGGGAGCAATTGCCCTGTTGCCCCCCTGGATCCACCAGTGATATATACAGCCCTTCTGTGTGCCTTTTTGTCTCCCCCCGTCCCTCTGTATGTTTCTTTCTCCCCCCTCCTTCCCATTCTCTCTTACCCCTCTGCCTCTTTCTCCCTCTCTTCCACTGTTTTTCTCCCCCCTTTCCCTGTCTCTCTCTCTCTCCCCCACATCTCTCTTCCTCTCTGTCTCTTTCTCCCCCTCCCCATCTCTTTCTCCCCCTGTGTCTCTTTCTCCCCCTCCCTATCTCTCTATTCCCCCTTTCTCCCCGTGTCTCATTCTTCCCTCTCTGTCTGTCTCCCCCCTCCCCATATCTCTGTTCCCCCCTCTTTCCATATCTCTGTTCCCCCCTCTTTCTCCCCCCTCCCCATATCTCTGTTCCCCCCTCTTTCTCCCCTCTCCCCATATCTCTGTTCCCCCCTCTTTCTCCCCTCTCCCCATATCTCTGTTCCCCTCCCTCTCCCCATATCTCTTTCCCCTCCCTCTCTCCCCATATCTTTTCCCCCTCCCTCTCCCATATCTCTTTTCCCCTCTTTCTCCCCCCCTCCTCATATCTGTTCCCCCTTTCTCCCCAAATCTCTGTTCCCCTCTTCCTCCCCCCCTCCCCATATCTCTTTTCTCCATCCTCTCCCCATATCTCTGTTCCCCTTTCTCCCCATATCTCTGTTTCCCCTATTTCTCCCCTCCCCCCATATCTCTGTTCCCCTCCTCTCCCCATATCTCTTTTCCCCCTCCCTCTCCCCTTATCTCTCTTTTCCCCTTTTCTCCCCTCCCCATCTCTCTATTGCCCCTCTCCCCCCTCTTACTAAAGTCAGAGGGGGCCGGCCGTTTGATGCTGCAGCCGTCGGACCGGGTAGCAGCCTCGCCGGTCCGGCGGCATTCCTCTGACTAACACTGAAGGAGGAGGAGGAGGAGGAGGAGCATGTGTCTGTCATGCTCCCTGCGGGTCCCACAATTCCCAGCACAGGATGTGGGAACCGCAAAGGAGCATGATATACACATGCTCCTCCTCCTCCTCCTCCTCCTCCTTCAGTGTTAGTCAGAGGAATGCCGCCGGACCGGCGAGGCTGCCACCCGGTCCGGCGGTTCCAGCATCAAACGGCCGGCCCCCTCACAGTGTGCCACCGGACCGGCCACCCGGTGGCACCTGCAGTCCCCAAATGCCGCCCCCAATCCAGCCCTGCCGCCGGGCCCCCTGAAGGCGGCCCTGGCGGCGGGCCCCCCTCCCGGCCGGGCCCTCGGACCATGTCCGAAGTGCCCGACCGGTCAGTCCGCCCCTGCCCGCACCCATAACAGATAATTAGCTGCCACAGTGGTGGATCCAGAGCCTGATCTCGGGAGGGGCACTTGTAGATTTTTTAAATAATCCAGACACAATAACCACTACAGCTCAGTGTAGTGGTTATGGTCCCAATACTGCCGGGACCCCCTCCCCGAGTAAGTAGTCAAACCGTTTAAGAACAGTGACCTGAGGTAACAACTTACCTGAGGTAACAATTTACCCGAGGTCTGCTGGGAAATGGGGCTGTAGTAGGGCATATGAGCAGTGGTGTGTGTGAGTGGTGCAATGTGGGAGGGGTGCAGTGTGTGTGTGTGAGGGGGACAGTGTGTGAGCAGTGTGTGTGTGAAGGTTGCAGTGTGTGAGTGAGGGTGGCAGTGTATGTCAGGGGTGCAGTGTGTGTGTTAGGGGAGCAGTGTATGTATGGCAGTGTGTGTATGGGGGGCAGTGTGTGTGCATGTGGTGCAATGTGTGTATGGGGACAGTGTATGTGTGTGGGGGGCAGTGTGTGTATATTGGGGGCATGGTGTGTATTGGGGCAGTGTGTGTGTGTGTGTGTGTGTATGTGGGGCATTGTGTGTATGTGGGGGCAGGGTGTGTATTGGGGCAGAGTGTGTGTGTGTTTGTGGGGCAGTGTGTGTATGTGGGGCAGTGTGTGTATGTGGGGGCAGTGTGTGTATGGGGGCAGTGTGTGTATGTATGTGGGCAGCTGTGTGTGTATGGTGGGCAATGTGTGTGTATATGGGGCAGTATATGTGTGTGAGGGCAGAGGGGCAATGTGTGTGTATATGTATGGGGGCAGTATATGTGTGTGAGTGGGAGGGGCAATGTGTGTGTAGGGTGTGAGTTTGATAAGAAGGGTAGGGGGGCTTTTTTATAATGTTTTTTTTAAATTTAATTAAAATAAATATACATAATGTCCCCCTCCCTTCTTAAATGAGGTAGGAGGGGGGACACTTCTCGATCCCTGGTGGTCCATGGGGAGTCCCTGGTGGTCCCAGTGGGGAGAGTGAACTCTAGCCCGCAGCTCCTGGGCTAGAGTTCACTCTCGCGAGATCCGGAGCATTGCTGTGGTAACTGCGGCAACGCTCCATGCCCGTGATAGAAAGACCTGGAGGAGCTACAGGCTGAGCTCCCGGGTCCTCTCTCTCACTCTCCCCTGCCGGCTGCCAGCAAAGTGCCTGCGGACCGGGGAGAGAGATCTGGTGCCTGCATGTGCTGGCAGGGGAGAGGGAGAACGTTGATTTTGTCAGGGGGGGGCAATTGCCCCATTGCCCCCCCCACCCGGATCCGCCACTGAGCTGCCTTTGGGGGGTGGTTAAGGAGCCGATCGCGCAGCACATCAGCCCCAGACAGCAGATTTAGATTGTCACCTACCAAATTAAGTAAAATTATTATCATATTAAATTAAAGGTGGTTAAAAAAAAATCTAAAAATGAAATATGTTACACAGGCAAAATAACAAAAAATAAAATAAAAGTAAAACATCAAAACTGAACTAAATCTAAAGGGAAGAAAAGTTGCTCAAAGTAATATAAAAGAGCCATAAATATTTAACTAATTAAGATTCAGGAATGAAGAACTTTTTAAACTATGAAATAAAATCAAACAACTATAAATAATTACCGTAGCTATTCACATAACTTAAACTTGCAGACGCATTTTCCCCTGCTATGAAACATTTCCCAGACAAGATCACACATATAAAACAGTATTCCAATAGGAATGAATTGACACATTTTATGACTACAAAACTATTTAAAATCAGGAAGTCCTGAAAAAGTACACTAGAAATTAAAAAGGTTACAGTTTTAAAACTACATTATTAGAATCTAAGTATCTATTAAAAACTACTCATTAAAATTAATTAATTTAGAGAAAAGACAAGTCAAAAATAAACAGTAAACTGCACTATTGAGAATTTAAAATGTTAATTATTCTTGCAAAATATACAGTGAGGGGAAAAAATGGGAAAAAAGTATTTGATCCCCTAATGATTTTGAACGGTTGCCTACTGACAAAGAAATGATCACTCTATAATTTTAATGGTAGGTATATTTTAACAGTAAGAGACAGAATAACAAAAAAATCCAAAAAAATGCCTGTCAAAAAATTCATACATTGATTTGCATGTCAATGAGTGAAATAAGTATTTGACTTAGTACTTGGTGGCAAAACCCTTGTTGGCAATCACATAGGTCAGATGTTTCTTGTAGTTGGCCACCAGGTTTGCACACATCTCAGGAGGGATTTTGTCCCACTCCTCTTTGCAGATCCTCTCCAAGTCATTAAGGTTTCAAGGCTGATGTTTGGCAACTCGAACCTTCAGCTCTCTCCACAGATTTTCTATGGGATTAAGGTCTTGAGGCTGGCTAGGCCACTCTAGGACCTTAATGTGCTTCTTCTTAAACCACTCCTTTGTTGCCTTGGCTGTGTGTTTTGGGTCAATGTCATGCTGGAATATGCATCCACGATTCATTTTCAGTGCCCTGACTGAGGGAAGGAGGTTCACACCCAAGATTTGACGGTCCATCGTCCCCAGTTGTCCTGTCCCCTTAGCAGAAATTCCACGAGGTGAGATGGAGCACCAGACCGTGGGAGACTGACAGTTAATTAGTGTTTGTTCCATTAGCGAATAATCGTACCAACTGTTGTCACCTTCTCACCAAGCTACTTGGCGATGGTCTTGTAGCCCATTACACCCTTGTGTTGGTTTACAATCTTGTCCCTGACATCCTTGGACAGCTCTTTGATCTTGGCCATGGTGGAGAGTTTGGAATCTGATTGCTTCTGTGGACTGGTGTCTTTTATACATACAGGTAACGAGCTGAGATTAGGAGCACTCTCTATAAGAGAGTGCTCCTAATCTCAGCTCGTTACCTGTATAAAAGACGCCTGGCAGGCAAAAATCTTGTTGATTGATAGGGGATCAATTTGACATTTGTGATACTTTCCTGTAATTTAGGAATGACAAACATCAATAACAAAAAAAAAGGTTTTGGATGCAAATGGTCACACACACTTTACAGAGTCACATTAACTTGGCCCTGGCTGTGAAGGCATTGCATTAATGTGGCTCTGTAAAGTGTTAGTGACCATTTGCATGCCAAAACATAATTTGCTGATATACAGCTATACTATGAGAGTTTTTCTCTGTATATACTTACTTCAGATGTGATATAGACTGTTGATGTTTGTCATTCCTAAATCACAGGAAGGTATCACTCAGTGTGCTTGGGGTGGTATCCACTGCACTTTTCCATTTTATTTTGTTTTTCATCATTTTACCACAGTGCCTTTTTTTGTGATTTAAGGCACTGGGTTTAGGTGCACATACTTATTCATTGTAACAATGTAGTAATGTTGTAAAAACACATTGTTATAGCAAATAAAGCAACTCATCAGAGATCAGTGGCTTGCAATACCCATATAATAATAATTAATTATAATAATAATTAATAATAATAATAATAATAATAATATTAATAGCTCCCGACTGATTCCTCTTTTGCAACTGTCACTAGTCTAATACTATCCTTAACTTTTTGTGTCACTTTACCCCACTCCCTCTAGCATGTAAGCTAATTGAGCAGGGCCCTCAACCCTTCTGTTCCTGTGTGTCCAACTTGTCTGGTTACAACTAAATGTCTGTTCGTCCACCCATTGTAAAGCACTGCAGAATTTGATGGCGCTTTATAAATAAAATAATAATAATAATAATAATAATATAAGTAGTACTCACTTTAAAAAAAAAATAATAATAATATAAATAAGCCATAAATGGTACTGTACAGCAGATGGTACATATCTGGTCATATTATCTGGGGTTTCTGGTCATTTTGATCTGGGGTAAGATGGGAATGGTCGTGGATAATGTCGAGTACAATATCAAGAATTTATATTAAACATTTCCAGAAGGAACCAGTTGGCAGCCCACTACAAATTGTCCTAAGTGCCATTGAACATACCAACATGTCTTGTGAATTCTCAACCATATTGTATCTTAAAAAAAATAATAAATTCCCTACAATGTTGGAAAAGTCTTTGCATGTTTTTTCGTTCCTTAAGGAGATATTGATTTCATCCAATCTATTCAGAAGGTGGAATACTTTGGAGTGAAGTAGGGAGATTGCTGGTCTAGCTTGCTGAATCAAATATGTATGATTGATTTACTGGTTAGTTTTATTTGCATACATTTCAAATTTAATTCTGGCCAGGATAAAAAATGCCAAAAGCTGGAGGTTGTAGTCACTGGTCATGTCAGCCTCTGGCCTGCCATTTTCTCTTTGCAACACATGGCAGACATGTTTTATAGAAATTACATTACTGTTGCTGTTAGTATTTTTGTTGTACAAACACAGGAAATGGAATACAGAATAGTGTTCTAAAAATGACTTTGTCTGACATCAGTGAGATCTTTCACAGTCCTTTTTAATTACAATCATGGGGTGTCACAAGTATTTAATGTACATCAAATAAAAAGTCGTAAATATAATGTCAGACATCAATGTTTGACAGTTGATGTCAGTGGGATCGACTAAGAACCAATTATGCCGTTGGTCATTTCTTTGCTTTTTTCCACACTTAGTATAAGACAAAATTACATTATATATGCATTTTCTGAAAAATTAGATGTCTAGGAAATTTCAACAAAAAAAATTTCAGCATATAGGCAGTTTTTAATGTAAAATGTACTTCATTAAAAACAGTAGCATGTCTGTAATGAACCCTCCATGAAATTAGCAGTGCATTTTTTTTATATTTTATTAAATGTCTGTATTAAAAATCTCAGAACATTTTTGATAAAAGAACTATATTGTTTATAGGGAAGAAATCAAAGTGGAAAAATATGTGAGCTGACTTATTGGCAGACAAGAAGGGGAAATTGAATAATGACAGCATCACTTCTGATAGAAAATTTGATTTCACATGGTAGGAGATGAGTGCAATAATAATATAGGCACCAGGTAGGATAGATATGAAATACATTGACAAATTGAAATGGAAACAGATAATAACTATAGAGAAAATGAATGATGAGTAGATCAATGTGGTTGTAACGAAGCTCCTTGTACCCCTGGCAGGGTAACTCCGCCAAGGACCACTTCCTATCTGGAACAGGGGACAAACCACAACACTTCTGCCCACAGTCGCCGTGGCTTCACTCTGGCCCTGAAACCGCTCCCTCCTGGAGCCAAATGAGGAACTCGCTCTATCTACCCCCAGGCACTGGACGACACTCAGACCTGGGAGCTCTAGTCCTTAGAAGAACTTTCCACATTGAATCATCCACACTGGAACAGTGATTAGTGATTAGCACTTTCCCCTCCCAGTAACCAGACGGCACATAGTTCTGGGAGTACAAGCTGGAATGTTTTAATCTGGCCAAATGGCCTGCTTTTATACAATTTCAGACACAGTTAAGCACGCCCATGACACTCCCACATAAACAGGGTAATCCCTCACCTGGACCGGAGAGGGAACTAGTTACATGTTACAAATCTTTCCTGTATGCCTGAGAGATAATTGAGTCAGGAACTGAACTAACTCAATTATCTCCAGGCACAGAAAAACATACAATATTACAAAACCCCCAAAATACCATAAAAAGCCCACAAAAGTTACATCCCCTGATAGCCCCGATCTGGGTGACCAACATATCCAAAAATCATTCAGATCGGTTCAGAGGTTTGGAATTTCCCTTGAAGTCATAATTTTGACCGACCGTGCACATGGACCTATGTCCAAAACAGTTCCATCAGTGCTAATGGTCGGTCAAGTCCGGTAGTTTAAAAATGAACAAATTACCAAACAAAATCCATAGTTCTAAACTGGAGCTTGTTCACCTTGTTCGTGGGAACCTTTCCACCGAACAGTGCCCTTCTAAGTCATAAAGAACCAAACACAGACGATCATAGAAGTTGAGTGGTGTTGGGGAGTTTAAGTGTCCGTTTTCAGTTCCATGAACTCGATGACCAAACACCGCTGCCTGCATTCATGCGAACAAGATGGCCACCACCTCATGGTCATTCATGTGAACAGCGGCCACCGAGACGAACAATTAGAACACTGAGGTGGAATGTGTTACAAACTGTCAATTAGGCTTAACAAGCTCCCGGGTGGTCCATGGTTCGTGCGCCTGTTCGGTTCCCGAACAGAATAGAGAAAGGGCACAAACCAAGTCAGTTAACTAGTCTTTTACAGGTTTCCCTGCAAGGCCCCTAGTCTGTGGGCAGGAGGCTGGCAAGCAAACTCCTCCAGGAGTTCGTGGCAAACTCACTTGGGAAGGGGAGTTTGTCACAGTGGTTCCGTTGAGTTAAGTTGCAGTTGTTGGAAATAGAGACTAGCAACAAATAGTACAAAAACATTTCTTTATTTAGAATTACCCAAATGTGACTGATATCTGAAATGATTTGACATATTTAATATAAACACAGTTGTTTCACAAACTATTAGTTTGTAGCTTAAGGTAAAATAAGATTTATATAGAATAGACTCTTGTGTTCTAGACCTTCTGTGACACTTCACATATCTTTAACTGAATCCCATAATACAATAAGAAGAGTTACCTAACTGTATACCATCAAACACTAGAAGAATTATTAAAAACAATTCTAGACATTGTAATAAATAGCTGTAATTAGAGTGGAGCAGACACATGGATGTTCGGGTCCGCCAGCTTCGGCTGAACTTTGAATAAAAGTCCGGGTTCGGGCTTTGAACTTGACCCCGAACCTGACCCCGAGCCCCATTGAAGTCAATGAGGACCCGTATTTTTGGCCCCAAAATTCCTCAAAAAAACTCCTGGAAAGGGCTAGAAAGCTGCAAAAGGAAGTAAAATGGGGTTAAGAGTAGGACAAGTGCCCTGCAAACAAATGTGGATAGGGAAATCACTTAAAATAACATAAAAATGTAAAATACAGCTGAGCCATAAAATAGCACTAGATGGAATCTTTGATTTTAGCTTTGGAAGAACATAAATCAAAATCTAAAGCATGGCTGTCAGGAGGATCACCAGAATTATCTATTTGAGAGAGGGTTGGAGTGCAGGGTATTCTCTTTCATTGTTCAAACTGAGTTCAACTCCTGATGCATGGAGAAAAGGCCTTCACAAGCCTCTGCTATTGTGTACATAGTTTATACTACGTGATCCATAGGTTGAGGAGGTGGTGACCGTGGCGGTGTAGGTGGAAGCAGCGGTGGAGGAGGAGGAGGTAGCCCACACTGTTTTTTTTAATATATATATTTTTATAATTGGGGTAGCCCCCAAAATATTGGGATATACAAAAAATGAAACATTTGCGGCCTGCGGTGCATTTCTTGCAGTCCTGATGCATGGAAAAATGCTCAACTCCTGATGCATGGAGAAAAGGCCTTCACAAGCCTCTGCTATTGTGTACATAGTTTATACTAAGTGACCCATAGGTTGAGGAGGCAGTGACCGTGGCGGTGTAGGTGGAAGCAGCGGTGGAGGAGGAGGATGAGGTAGCGAACACTGTTTTTTATATATATATATATATATATATATATATATATATATATATATATTTTTTTTTTTAATTGGGGTAGCCCCCAAAATATTGGGACATATAAAGAAGACAACTCTGTTCCGCAGAGCAGCTGTTGACGTTATAGTTGCGCAGGCACTTTGTTGACTCTAGAGAACCTCAGGCCAATCGCACATCCCCGTGACGGCGAATTTGCATTCGAATGTCATCCATATAAACTTTCGATGCCAGTTTCTGCGCCTTCCATGGTGACCATGGGTAACGGGGAATCAGGGTTCCATTCCGTAAAGGGACCCTGAGAAACGGCTACCACATGCAAGCAAAGCAGCAGGCGCGCAAATGACCCACTCCCAACGCGGGAAGGTAGTGACGACAAATAACAATACAGGACTCTTTAGAGGCCCTGTAATTGTAATGAGTCCACTTGAAATCCTTTAACTCTGATCAATTGGAGGGAAGTCTGGTGCAGAGCCACTGACCCGTGCGTGCTGCAGCTGAAACTCCACTATCGCCTGCTGCTGCTCGCACAGTCTCATGAGGCGGTGAGCGGTGAAGGCCGAAGTTACGCTGCAGCGCCGACTGGCGAGCAGCAGCAGGGTGCCAAAAGCACGCACAGCCGCTACAGTGAATGTCACATCCTGTTCCAAGTTGCGGATCAGTCTGGTGATGGCTTCTGGTATCCAGTACTCTTTTTTACTGAATTTGCATCAGGGTCCTGGTATGTGGCCGCACAAACGCTGGTGCTCTACACCAGGGGGCATGCGGTTACCCTGCACCAGACCCTGCTAATCCATTCCACACTGTGACTCTAACTTCAACATCAGGCATACTGGGTCGCGGTTGTCCGACCGCCGCCCAGACAGTGTCTGGGTCCTGGTCACCGGACTGTCCACCTGACTGTGAAACTACGAATGGATTGTTATATCTGGTACGAACCTGAATTTTGCAGTTCGGATTTGCTCAACTCTATTATGGATCCTTTGAACACTACATGTATTACTTGGATAACTGGTAATTCTCGAGCTAATACATGCCGACGAGCGCTAGGGGACGGCCGCTCCGCTTTTGCACCCTGCTCCCTCTTATGCTGTGCTGGTGCCTCTGTGCGACCAGTGCCTCTTCCTCCAAACTGCACACATCACTCGCATGACCTTGATTCCATGTGGGGTCTAGGACCTCATCATCCTCCACATCATCTTCCACCCACTCCTCAACCCTTCCCTCCTTGCCGGTATGCACACTGCAGAAAGCCACAGCAGTTGGCATCTGTGTTTTTCCAGCATGTAAAGTCTGCAAAGGACATATGGAAATTGTTTTAGAATTGTATCCAGGCAACAGTTTTCCCTATAAACTGACCTCTCAGTTTGACTTGTGAGGGTATTGCCCCAGAATTACAATATTGTTTAAGTCCCTTTTAGCTATTGATAACTGGTTTAAATATAGCAGGTTGTTATCTGGTAGTTTCTAGTGTATAAAATATCAATCTGTTTTCTATCACTTAGATCTGTATAACAAGTGTTGTAGGTGTGAAACAATATTACAAGTGACCGATGTAGTAAATTTGAATCAAAGTTCCATTTGCAAAAAAAATTCTCGCCCATCTTCTGTGGGTTATTGCATTTTTAAGATGTAGACTTATTGTATCACACTAGCCATGCACAGGTAGATTGTCTGGCACGTTGTTTTGGTGTTTGGTTTTTAACTTTGTAGTTGTGTCTTTACACAATATAGAAATGTATATTAATGCTTTTGTATATGAAGCGATCACAATAACACTTATTTTTAACTTTTTTTTAAAAAATCAGGCTACACAAAAATTGGTAATTCACAATATGACATCTGAAAAGCACATGAAAGGATGCTGTATGATTTAAAAAAAAAGAACACACTACATGAAGGTCCTGTTCACTAGAGTGTGTAGTCATGAATGTAACCAGTAAAACTTTGTTTTTACAGCCACTGGTTGGCCCATACATATTTTAAAACTTGTTTAATTTTGTTGTAGCATGACTTGTAGATATGAAGAGCAGGCCCCAAAATGTACTATTTAGCAGATTATTTACCACTGCGCTGTAAGCACACTATTAGACGCTTCTATTTGACTCTCAGATATGAAGAGCACACCCCAAATATACTATTAAGCACCCAAAAATTTTTTTTTGACTTTTTAAAACTCCAATGTAAGCAGCAGATTAGCAGAAAAACAATTAGAATGTTTACAACTGCGCAGTAAGCGCACTATTTGACGCTTCTATTTGACTCTCACATATGAAGTGCACCGCAGCCGCAAATGTACTATTTAGCAGATTAGCACACAGAAAATAAGAATGTTTACCACTGTGCTGTAAGCACACTATTAGACGCTTCTATTTGACTCTCAGATATGAAGAGCACACCCCAAATATACTATTTAGCACCCAAAATTTTTTTTTTGACTTTTTAAAACTCCAATGTAAGCAGCAGATTAGCAGAAAAACAATTAGAATGTTTACAACTGCGCAGTAAGCGCACTATTTGACGCTTCTATTTGACTCTCACATATGAAGTGCACCGCAGCCGCAAATGTACTATTTAGCAGATTAGCACACAGAAAATAAGAATGTTTACCACTGTGCTGCAAGCACACTATTAGATGCTTGTATTTGACTCTCATATATGAAGTGCAGTCCGCAAATGTACTATTTAGCAGATTAGCACCCAGAAAATAAGAATGTTTACCACTGTGCTGTAAGCACACTATTAGTCGCTTCTATTTGACTCTCAGATATGAAGTGCACACCCCAAATATACTATTTAGCACCCAAAATTTTTTTTTTGACTTTTTAAAACTCCAATGTAAGCAGCAGATTAGCAGAAAAACAATTAGAATGTTTACAACTGCGCAGTAAGCGCACTATTTGACGCTTCTATTTGACTCTCACATATGAAGTGCACCGCAGCCGCAAATGTACTATTTAGCAGATTAGCACACAGAAAATAAGAATGTTTACCACTGTGCTGTAAGCACACTATTAGACGCTTGTATTTGACTCTCATATATGAAGTGCAGTCCGCAAATGTACTATTTAGCAGATTAGCACCCAGAAAATAAGAATGTTTACCACTGTGCTGTAAGCACACTATTAGTCGCTTCTATTTGACTCTCAGATATGAAGTGCACACCCCAAATATACTATCTAGCACCCAAATTTTTTTTTTACTTTTTAAAACTCCTATGTAAGCAGCAGATTAGCAGAAAAACAATTAGAATGTTTACAACTGCGCAGTAAGCACACTATTTGACGCTTCTATTTGACTCTCACATATGAAGTGCACCGCAGGCCGCAAATTTACTATTTAGCAGATTAGCACCCAGAAAATAAGAATGTTTACCACTGCGCTGTAAGCACACTATTAGACGCTTCTATTTGACTCTTAGATATGAAGTGCACCCCACTAAAATACTATTTAGCAGTTTAGCACCCAAAAATTTTTACGTTTTAAAACTGTAATGTGACAGCAGTATTTGACACTTCTATTTGACTCTCACATATGAAGTGCACCCCACTAATGTACTAGTTTGCAGAATTCTTTCCTAAGCTGTCCCTATCAGCGGCAGCATCTTCTCCCTACACTAATAAGACCTCATGTGCTTGTGGCGCTACGCGACTCCAGCTTATATATAGAGGCTGGGTCACATGCTGCACTGGCCAATCACAGCCATGCCATTAGCAGGCATGGCTGTGATGGCTTCTAAGGGCACATGAGTCAGACACTTGTTGATTGTCTGCCCTGCAGCATTTGAAAACGCGCAATACAGTGATATGTCCGTGTTTGGGTCCGGGGTCCAAAAAAACGTAATGTTCGGTACGAACCCGAACTTTACAGTTCGGGTTCGCTTAACTCTAGCTGTAATGTTGCATTTGCCCAGATTAAAAACAAAAACATATTTTCACACTTCATGCATGAACATTCTCTCTGTTCTTAGCTTAAATATTAAATTACATGTGCCTAATAAGGTGTTAGAATAAAAATTGTTCATGCTATTGCTGTTTATTTTACAATTAACAATCTACATGTTCCAATGCACTTTAGTGCTCAGTAAACAGCTTATTGCAATACCAGGAATAGCATGGTGGCTGTTTCAAACCATACTAGACTTTAAAGGACCACTATAGTGCCAGGAAAACATACTCGCCAGGCTCTAGAGGGTGGAAGGGGTTAAATTTACCTCTTTCTCCAGTGCTGGGCGGGGAACTCTCCTCCTCCTTTCCTCCTCCATATTGCTGTCATCATCTGAATGCGCATGTGTGGCAGGAGCCGCGCGAGCATTCAGCCAGTCCATAGGAAAGCATTCTTAATGCTTTCCTATGGACGCTGGCGTCTTCTCACTGTGAAAATCACAGTGCGAAGCACGGAAGCGCCTCTAGCGGCTGTCATTGAGACAATCACTGAAACTGCTATGTTTATAGAAGAAAGGGTTAATCCTAGCTGGACCTGGCACCCAGACCACTTCATTAAATGACCACTATAGTGCCAGGAAAACATACTCGTTTTCCTGGCACTATAGTGCCCTGAGGGTGCCCCCACCCTCAGAGTCCTCCTCCCGCCGGGCTCTGGGGAGAGGAAAGGGTTAAATCTTACCTTTTTTCCAGCGCTGGGAGGGGAGCTCTCTGCCTCCGATCTTCCTCTTCAGCTGAATGCGCATGCGCGGCAGGAGCTGCGCATGCATTCAGCCAGTCTCAAAGGAAAGCATTTACAATGCTTTCCTATGGACGCTGGCATGTTCACACTGTGATTTTCACAGTGAGAAGCACGCAAACGCCTCTAGCGGCTGTCAATGAGACAGCCACTAGAAGCTTTAGAGGCTGGATTAACCCATTTATATGGGTTAACCCAACATATGTTTATAAAAAAAAGGGTTAATCCTAGAGGGACCTGGCACCCAGACCACTTCATTAAGCTGAAGTGGTCTGGGTGCCTAGAGTGGTCCTTTAAGCTGAAGTGGTCTGGGTGCCTATAGTGGTCCTTTAATGGAGACAAACAGTGAGAATCAATTGAAATAGTTGGTTTGCCTTTAGTAGATAACATTTATGAAAATGTGCACGTTTGCAATTTCTCCTGTTTCTTCTATTATTGCCAAGGAAGCTCCAGCTTTATAGCCATTTGATCTAATAGCTAATAATCCTGAACTGATATTAGACTTTAGTAACTAGTATGAGATGCACTGGTGAATTTTTTATTTAGTATGCAAGCCATGTGTCTCCAAGATTTTTATAAAATGACCCTGTATAGATTTTAAAGTGCTAGATTACTTGTGCTCAACAATTTTTATATTCTCATGTCTGTATGTATAACATTTTCCAGGAAGAAGAACTAAGGAAGAGCGGAGAAGCAAAATATGCACATTTGAGTGATGAACTCCACGTACTTATTGAAGTGTTTGCTCCACCAGGAGAAGCTTATTTACGTATGAGTCACGCCTTAGAAGAGATTAAAAAATTCCTTGTTCCGGTAAATCTTATTCATATTTCTTCACAGTTAAATTAATTTGTCTATGATAATACCACTGTAAGTAATATTTCTGTAAAAATGACTCTTTGCATTATTTTTCATAATAAATTAGAAAGAAATATAAAAGGATTCAATAAATATCCTTTTCAAAGTTTAACAGACAGAAAGCATGTCTGGTGAAAACTATTATTGTTTTTAAAACATATTATATCACTGCTAAGCTATTTTTACTAAAATAAAATATATATTCTACTGTAAAGTGTAACAGTTATTTGAACCAGGGTTCACATAGCTATTAGGTAAGCATGCGGTTTTGGCCAAAATGAGATTCAGACAAATTTGGACTGATCAACCGTTTGGCAGATTTTCCTGTCTCTGAAGTGCAATGCAGACATTTTTGAGCAAACATCAAGGCATTGTCCAAACATGTTCAGAGGGTTTGGGATTAGAGAATCCACACATGGTGTCAAAAAAGGGGGGACTGAATGAAAAATAAGCTGACATTCCTGATGAAAGCTTCCTAGAGGAGCTGAAACGTCGATTCTTCTTTGAACAGTAAATATTTTGATCAAATTCCTTGAGTGCCGGTCTTCTGCTATTGTCTGAAATTATATATATATATATATATATATACACACAAAAATATATATTAATTTCAAAATAAACTTAGATACCTTTCCGATTGGGATTGTCATGGAGGGTTAGTATCCTGCCTCCTGGGAGGGCATAATTCTTAGGGTGTTCAATGACGCCTGAATGGGGTTAAAGCCCACCTTTTGCAGGGTGGCATGTGACCCCTTAACATCATTAATGGCTTAAACAACAACTGAATGAATACTTGCAAAAATATAATATGCAGGGATATAATTTTTTATTTAACTTTAGAGTTTAACAGTTTGTTTTTTCTTTTGTTAACTATTTGTAGAAATAAAATATTTTTTTTGGTTGTGTCTTGCTCTATTGTTCAGTAAAAATAAGTTCATCTAGCTACTCCCGGTCCTTGCCACTTACACCAACTTTCAGTGGGAGATAACCTGGGTCATTGATTCTAGTATGACTGGTTAGGCTACTGCTGTACCTAGACTATGCCAGTGGCACAGTGCCACTTGCACAAACTTTCAATGAGAGATAAACATATAATGTTTAATAATAGTTTACTTGATTAACTGCAGGAAAAAAAAAACTGTATACTGTGCTGTGTGCAGTGTTTCAGAAAGTCAAAGATAATAACAATTTAACAATACTAGTAAACCCATCAAGCAACAACTGATTTGTCAACATAAACAACTAATTGAGCTTATTAAAATCGTGTTAATAATTACACAATCCACATTCATATCCCAATATATTTTATTAATTATAATAAAAACAAGCTCATCATCATCAATGTGACATACAAATCCCAAAATTAAATTAAGAGATGGTGACGTTCTTGTTTCCCAATCCACAATCAGCAGTATTGCCTTAACACCTCTTCTTTGGCTATAATGACTTCTCACTTATCCTCCTCTACCACTGACCCTACCACCACTGCTTTCATCAAAAAAAAATTAGAGACATCAAGCCCCAGCCCACTAAATTCTCTTGCACATAGTGTGTACTACCCTCCTGCATCTTCTTTAACTTGTCAAAGTAGAAAAAAAAAATGGTGGTGGTGCCGATGTTTGTAATATTTTCAAATACCTTACCTTGTTGTGGTTTGGTTTTCCTCTGCCTGGCTAAATATTGCATTGTGACTACACCCAGAGCCGCCATCAGGGCATGACAACCGTAACGGGGGGCCCGGACTGCTCAGGTCGTCCGGGCCCCACATTCAGTGGTGTACATACCGGGTCGCAGGGGGCCCTGCGACCCCAGTACGTACCCACTGGGCCAGCCTCTTCTCCTGGCGGGCCCAGCAGCCGGTCACCTCAGGACCCCCCAGAGACGGGCCCTGCTGACACCCGGCGGCGGCGTGAGCTGGGGTACTTCCTCTTCGCGTGCCCGCACACTGATACGAGCGAGATAAGCGGCGTGCGAGAGGCTGAAAGCACTCAGCCAGGAGTGCTCCCTGGCGCGCCCGCCACCACGCCAGGTGTCAGAGAAAGTGAGGAGAGAGAGAAGAAGTGAGAGGTAGAAGAAATTTAAAGAAGAGAAGAGAAAAGGAAGGAAGGAAGAGAGAGAAAGGAAAGCGAAAGGAGGAGGTAGAGGAAAGAGGTAGAGGAAGAGAAGTGAGGGAAAGGAGAGGAAGAGAGAGGAAGAAAGGAAGAAGGTAGAGGCAGAAGGAAGAATTGAGAGAGAAGGAGAAAAGAGGTGAGGGAGGAAAGGAAAAGAGAGAGGAGTATGGGGGGAGAGAGAGAGAGAGAGAGAGAGAGAGAGAGAGAGAGGAAGAGAAAAAGAGAGAGAGGAGAAGTGGAAGAGAAAAAGAAAAGAAAGTGGAGAGAGAGAGAGGAGAAAGAGAAAGTGGAGAGAGAGGAGAGGAGAAAAGAAGAAGTGGAGGAGGGAGGAAGGGGAGAAAAAGAAAAGGAAGTGGAGGGAGAAGGAGGGGGAGAAGGAAATTGGAGGGGGAAGAAGGAAATTGATGGGGGGAGGGGGAGAAGGAAATTGACGGGGGGGAGGGGGAGAGATTGACATCCATCACACACACACACAATGCACCCCTTGCACACAGAAAAACACACAATGCACACACACACATACACAAGCAATGCATCCCTTACACACAGCAACACACAGTGCACCCCTTACACACACTCAATGCATCCCTTACAGACGCACACACTGCATCCCATACATACACAAACTCACCTTGCAGCCCTTACACATACAAACACAGATTCATACAATGCATTCCTTACACACATCAGGACATCCCCCACACACACACTCCACCCCCTGTGAACAAACTCACTGGTGGACCCTGGGACCCAGACCTTGAGCTGTGTAAAGGGCCCTCAAAAAAATGGAGCTGCTTCCCGTTCTCCCAGAACATTGATTTTTGTGACCACAGTTACAAACCGCCTCCAGAGAGCCTGTTCTACACCAGACCAGTGGAGCCAGGCGGCAGCTAGAGCCCATCATCATCCTCATCTGGTTGTAAGTAGGCAATCTAGTATATTATTCGTGGCACTAATCTCTAATTTACCTCACATTAAAGGGACACTATAGTCCCCAGAACCACTGCAGCTTAATGTAGTGGTTCTGGTGTCTAGCCTGTCCCTGCAGGCCTTTTAATGTAAACACGGCGGCACTGCAGCACTGGTGTTAGTTAACATGGCAGATCATATGGGTGGGGCATTGTGATGTCACATGGGGGGGCGGCAAACTTTACTTTTGCCTAGGGCGGCAAAAATCCTTGCACCGGTCCTGCAGACACTGCATCCCTGTGAGCGGACTCGGGGGGGGGCAGCACTTTGGGCGGACTCGGGTGCAGGCACCGGGGGGCCCAGACCTTGAGTTGTGTCAGGGGCCCCAAAATTTCTGATGGCAGCCCTGACTACACCTCCTACATTTGCAGATGCAGTTAAGAAATGCTGATAGGGCACTGTTTTTTCCCACACACTAAAGAACTACCATTCACGCAATAGACTGGTTATGTGGGAATGAGGTGAGTGAGTTGTCAACTTCCCAATTACTTTTCCATAATTTTGGGGGGGAAAATCTGTTTTTTCAACTTAATGTGAACTTTTTCTGCTCCCTATTTACAATACTGCAAAAGAAAAAACAATCATGTATTACATACCTATCCTCCCCTGACCTCTCCCCTGTCATCAATTGCTTCTCTTCTGTCTCTGATTGGATGTCCTCCTGCTTTCTGAAACTGAATATCCCTAAAACTGAGTTTCTTATTTTTCCTCCTCATAACACTAAGCCTCCTCCTTCACTATCCCTGCAGGTTGTCGGTACCTGCCTCACCCCCATCCTTTCAAGCTCACTGTCTTTGTGTCATTTTTGATCCTGGCCTCACCATTGCGCCTCATGTCCAGTCTGTTGCTAAAACCTGTCGCCTCCAGCTTAAAAACATTGCTTACACAAGATGCCCCTTTTTTACACAAGATGCTGCCAAGGAGTTTGTTCATGCTCTAGTAATCTCTTGGATGGATTACTGTAATTCCTTCCTAATTGGTCTCCCCAGAAGACTCCCCCCTACATTTGGTCTCCCCGTACTGCTCCCCTACAATCTGTGATGAATGCTGCTGCCAGTCTCATCTTTCTCTCCTATCGCTCCTCTCACACCTCACCCCTCTGTCAATCCTTACACTGGCTTCCTGTACCCTACTGGTGTCAATTTAAAATACTAACCTTTACCTATAAAGCCCTAACCAACTCTAGCCCCTCTTACATTTCTTCACTGATTCATAGGTATGCCCCCTTTCGATCTCTCTGCTCTACTGGTGACCTTCTCCTGTTTGCTGCTCGCACCCTCACTGCAAATTCACACCTGAAAGACTTCTCACGGGCTGCTCCTTTCCTTTGGAACAGCCTGGATACCCCTGTCAGACTCCCCTGGTCTTCAATCCTTTAAGAAGTCCCTCAAAACCCATCTTTTCAGGATTGCTTATGGCCTGCAAGAGTAACTTCTATCTCTCAAACCTTCCTCTTGCTCTCTCCTCAAGGGCCACACTCCACTCTCGCCTCCAGTTCTGCTACTTTCCCACCATGTCTATTTGCTGTCTCCCTCAATACCCTTCCTATTGTATTTTTATACCCCAGTTCCCCTAGATTGTAAGCTCGTTTGAGCAGGGTCCTCAACTACCTATTGTTCCTGTTACATTTTGTTATTGTCTCATTTGGTAAATTCCCTTCTTATTGTAAAGTGATGAGCAAAAATTGTTGAAATGATTCAAGAAACTGTCAGAATTGCAGCCAAGCATTAAAAATGCAATTAATAGACGCAATCATACAATCTTGGCTTTACATTAAATAGTGAGGGGAAAAAGTATTTGACCCCCTGCTGATTTTGAATGCTTAACAGCTTGAATGCTTGAATCTTAGCTCATTACTTGTATAAAAGACACCTGGGAGCCAAAAATTTAGCTGATTGATAGGGGATCAAATACATATTTCACTCATTGACATGCAAATCAATTTATAACTTTTTTGACATACGTTTTTCTGAATTCTTTTTTTTTTGTTATTCTCTCACTATTAAAATACACCTATCATTAAAATTAATGACCGATAATTTCTTTGTCAGTGGACAAACATTCAAAATCAGAAGGGGATCAAATACTTTTTTCCCTCACTGTATCATCTAATTAACTACCTATGTTTCACAACACAGGTCTCTTTTTCACAACATAGGTCTCTGTTTCAAGGCTATACTTGCAGCATAAGGTTTTCTGACTCAGTACAAACTGAAATGGTAAGAAAATATGATGGTTTTCGTCTTTATTATCGTTTTTCAATGTATAACTTCTTTTAAAATGCAATGCTTTTTTAAGTGTGTTGCATTACATTCTGCATTATCATATTTCTTTCATAATATATAATGACATTTTTATGATCCTCCAAACTTCAGAAATATTAATTTACCAGAAGGTTTCTCAAGCATTATGGGAGATGTAGTCCACAATATCTTCAGTGCCAAATGTTGCCCACCCCTGATTTAGATCATAAAATAAAAAAGTATGCTAGTGGTATTGGTAGTTTTTACATAGGTCAGATGACAAACCTGTTTTAATATCTAAAGTTGTCCCTATATTGAGATCTGTTACCATATTCCTTGTGGATATGACTTTCTTCTCAGTACAGATGTTCATTTACAGGTTCAGGTTAATGACACTGATGCTAAATTAGAGAAGAAAGACTTTTAATGATGAGTTTATGAGGTGTTCAAAACTCACATGATTATGTGGTTTCAAATGGTTGTACAACATAATTAATGCTTATGCTTTTTGCATATAAAATGTAGGTGTGTTGGCTACCATTGATACATGCATACACATGACGTATTTGAACCTCACAAAAACAGGGGAAATGCACCAAAAACATTTTATGCCCCATTGGAAAATAATTATGTATTTCTGCTAATAAATAGTTTAGCTCCTTCACTGGTAATATAAGCCATTTTAAAACAATTAATTGTAACATATTCAAAACACAGGCTGCATACTATCACAAAACTTGTCTGATAAAAGAACAGTTTTCATTGTAGATTGCTTTTCAAGGATACATAAACACTATTTTTTTTTACATTCATGCAATGTATTTATATTTTATTTATGTGTTTGTCTTTTAGAGAAATAGTAGGAGAACTAAATGGATTTTCAGATAATATGGTATTTGAATCTGAAATATTAGTGGAGAACAACAAATGCTGCTTTTCAAGGATACATAAACATTAACATTTTTTAAATTCATGTAATTTATTCATTTTTTTTATTTATGTGGTACAACTAAATAATATTGCAGATATATATGAAGTGGTTGCAAATAGTGCCACAACATATCAGCCAGAACATTAAAATGACCTGCCTAATAATTTGTAGGTCCCCCTCATGGTGACAAAACAGCTTTGATGTGTTGAGGCTGGACTCTACAAGACCTCTGTACATATCCTGTGGTATCTGGCAGCAAAACATTAGCAGCAGATCCACTAAGTCTTGCAACTTGTAAGGTGGGGACTCCATGGATCAGATTTGTTTGCTTTAGCACAATCGTCAGGGAACACCATTGCTATGAAAGGGTGTACATGATCTGCAATAATCTCTAGGTAGGTGGTGTGTTTCAAAGTAACTTCCACATGAAAGCCTCCACCGATCTGCCTTCTTTCCATAGCCCATCCTGCTGCCTCCACCGGCCTGCCTTTTTCCCATAGTCCATCCTGCTGCCTTCACTGGCCTGCCTTTTTCCCGTAGTCCATCCTGCTGCCTTCACTGGCTTGCCTTTTTCCCATTGTCCATCCTGCTGCTTCCAATGGCCTGCCTTTTTCCAATAGTCCATCCTGCTGTACATGCACAGATAGAAATAGAAATAGGAAAACTTGGTGCACATCTACCAAAACATCAGTTTAATATGAAGAAACTCACTTTAAACATATTTGTAGAAAAAACAATCTGAGAAAAATATTTTCATGGGTGTGGGCATAACTGTTAATAAAATATGGAATCCCAACTATCCTAGATGCGCTGCATAGATATTTAGATGATAATATAGACTGAAATTCCTCTTGCCCAGTTCATGTGCATGTAATTTAAAGATGATATGTTGTTGATGAGAATGTGGACATAATAGACTTTAAATCTAGGCAATGCTAATGTGTAACTCCTAACTTGTATTCTGATTTAATTCTTCAAGAATGTATTTTTCATACTTCTTTTCATGAAAGCATTTATTGTTATTATTATGCTTACTTAAATATTGGAAATTGTACTGAAAGTCCAAATTATTTTCCAGGGTTACTGTCTTAACATTATGATAAGCCTTGGCTGTAAATTGTTTATTTTAAATGAATAATATTCTAATTGCCTAGTTGATCACATGATCTATGATGTAATGTGTCAGTTACATTCAAATGTGCTCCCTAGAAATTGTATGAAGCCCATGTGTGTGTAACCTCTTTGTGGTGAAATGCGTTGAGTGTTATTTCACTATTTTGCATTGCTTTTATTATTTTATGTACTAGTGTGTTAAATAAAGCAACGACCACATATTCCTTTGGTGGGGAAAATACCACGTGAGCACTGTGGATTGAGCAAAACCTAATTTTTGCTTTCTTTTTGTGAGTATTTACAACAACAGTGAGCACCATATTTTTTTACTCTTGTTTTTTATATATTAATTAACAAACTACCAAAAAAAACTGAGACCCTAAGATGGGGTGAGTCACCATACCTAGGTGGAGTTCCTCTGCATGAAAGCACTTTAACCCCTTAAGGACACATGACATGAGTGACATGTCATGATTCCCTTTTATTCCAGAAGTTTGGTCCTTAAGGGGTTAAAGAAGTCACAGAATATTCCTATATGGGGATTATATCTCCCAAGCGCATTCAGATAGAGATACCTTTGCTCTACAAACTGTAATTGCAATTCTATTTGTTATATTCTTATTTTACACAAAATACACTACACTATATTGTGCTGTATTCTTCTGTTTTTACATATCCCACTACCTCTGAGACTACACTTACCTCAACAAATACACTAAGGTGTTACATCCTCTACTTATTTTATGTACTTTCTACCAGACCAAAATTAAGAGACTCTAGTTTTAGTGTTTCAGCCACCTTTCTACCTCAAGCATACACACTAGAAACCAAGTTTTTATATATGTGTACTGTTAAGCATCAACTGTTTTATGAACCCGATATGTGTAGGTGTAGGTGTGATTGTAACTTGTGTATGTGTGATTTACAGGCCCCTTGGACAAATAGAAGAGTTAGATAATCTACTAGTTAAGGAAATAGCTAAAATGACAATAAAGGGCGAAGTTATTATCATTCCTGACCCTATAGTGCTAAACCCACCATTTAAATGTATAAAACTCACCTTATTTCCAGCGCCACGCGGGTCTGCCGGCGCTGGCTCTGCCCCCTTTGTGACATCATCAAAATCGACGATTTTTAGCCATTACAATACTTTCCCATAGGGAACTTGGCATGGGGGCGGGTCAAAATGAATGCATCTCTAAGATGAAAAGTCAGTGTCTCCATACAGAGCGTGGGGACGCTGAATGGCAAGACTGCTTTCTGTGCAGCCCTGAGCCAGGAAGCCCCTCAAGTAGCCACCTAAGGAGTGGCTACTTGGAGGTGTCCCTAGGGGCAATGTAAACACTGCCTTTTCTCTGAAAAGGCAGTGTTTACATGAACATGCCTGAAGGGAGCTATTATACTCACCAGAACAACTACATTAAGCTGTAGTTATTCTGGTGACTATAGTGTCCCTTTAATCTTCTGGATGTGAACTGGAAAACCAAAACAGCTGCTTGTGCCAGGAGCACACATATTCTAAACTCCCTACTCGAATTGTCTCTAAAACAAGTCGTTGAGGAACCAACTTGTAAGGAGGCCATACTAGATTTAGTGTTAACAAATGGAGATTTAGTATCAGATATAACTATAGGTGAAAGTTTAGGATCTAGTGATCATCAGTCAGTGAGGTTTAATATAAAAAAAAACACAAAAACACAAGTTTTAGATTTTAGAAAAACAGACTGTTCTAAAAATAGAATATGCGTAAAGGAGTCCTTATCAGATTGGAGCAGTTTAAATGGAGTCCAGGGGAAATGGGATTATTTAAAAGTTGCACTTCTGAAAGCAACATAAAATTCCATTAGGCTTGTCAGGAAGAGCAGAAAAATTAAGAAACCACTGTGGTATTCTGCAGAAGGGACCGAAATAGTAAAAACCAAAAAGTTAGCATTTAATAATTATAAAAAAAAAGTGAGGAAGGCAGACAGATCTATAAAATTAGGCAGAAAGAGGCAAAGCAAGTTATAAGAGCCTCCAAAGCAGACACAGAAGAGAGAATAGCACAGTCAGTAAAAAAGGGGATAAAACCTTTTTAGATACATAAATGAGAAAAGAAAAGTAAAATAAGGATTAGTTAGATTAAAAACAAAAGAAGGAAGGTATGTAGAAGAAGTATAAAGGTCTAGCGGACTGCCTTAATTAATATTTCTGTTCAGTATTTACAGATGAAAATGAAGGAGAGGGACTTCAGTAAAGAAAAAGGACAAATGGGTCATTTGGTACATGTGAGTTTACAAAGGAAGAGATTCTATTTCAACTGTCAAGATTAAAGACAAATAAGTTGATGGGGCCTGATGGGATACACCCAAAGTTATTAAAATAACTTAGTGGTGTACTAGCAAAACCATTTACAAGTTTATTTAACCAATCATTATTAACTGGAGTATTCCCAGAAGATTGGAAATTAGCAAATGTACCCATTCACAAGAAAGGTAGTAGGGAGGAGTCAGGCAACTACAGGCCAGTAAGCCTTACTTCAGTAGTGGGGAAATTGATGGAAATCATGTTAAAGAACATAATTGTTGAACATCTAAAATCACATGGATTTCTAGATCAGAGACAACATGGGTTCTTTTGATTTGGTAACTAAAATAATAGATCAGGGTGGTGCAGTAGACATTGCTTACCTAGATTTCAGTAAGACTTTTGACACTGTTCCACATAGAAGGCACATCAATAAACTGCAATCTTTAAGTTTAGATTCCAGTATTGTTGAATGGGTAAGGCAGTAGCTGAATGACAGGCAACAGAGGGTTGTAGACAATGGAGTATATTCGAAGCAAGGTCTAGTTACCCGTGGGGTACCTCACAGATCTGTACTTGCACCTATTCTCTTCAATATTTTTACTAGTGATATTGCAGAAGGTCTTGATGGTAAAGTATGTTTTTTTGCTGATGATACTAAAATTTGCAACAGGGTTGATGTTCCAGGAGGGATAAGGCAAATGGCAAATGATTTTGGTAAATTAGAAAAATGTTCAGAGCTATGGCAACGGACATTTAATGGATAAGTGCAAGATAATGCATCTTGGACGTAAAAACCCAAGGGCAGAGTTTAAAATATCTGATACCCTACTAACCTCAACATCTGAGGAAAGGGATTTAGGAGTAATTTTTTCAGATGACTTAAAGGTAATGTAATAGAGCAGCAGGAAATGCTAGCAGAATGATTGGTTGTATAGGGAGAGGTATTAGCAGTAGAAAGAGGGAAGTGCTCATGCCATTGTACAGAACACTGCTGAGCCCTGACTTGGAGAATTGTACGCAGTACTGGAGACCGTATCTTCAGAAGGATATTGATACCTTAGAGAGGGTTCAGAGAAGGGCTACTAAACTGGTTCACGTATTGCAGGATAAAACTTATCAGGAAAGGTTAAAGGATCATAACATGTATAGCTTGGAGGCAAGATGAGACAGGGGGGATATGATAGAAACATTTAAATACATAAAGGGAATCAACATAGTAAAGGAGGAGACTATATTTAAAAGAAGAAAAACTACTACAACAAGAGGACATAGTCGTAAATTAGAGGGGCAAAGGTTTACAAATAATTTCAGGAAGTATTACTTTACAGAGAGGGTAGTGGACACGTGGAATAGCCTTCCAGCTGAAGTGGTAGAGGTTAACATAGTGAGGGAGTTTAAGCATGTGTGGGATAGGCATAAGGCCTTAAGATAAGGCCATGGACTAATTAAAAGTATTTTAAAATCTGGGCAGACTAGATGGGCCAAATGGTTCTTATCTGCCATCTCATTCTATGTTTCTATATATTGTTTAGTGTTGACATATATGCCAGTACTGTTCAAAAATAATAATACTGAGTAAATAATATAAGCATGTACAGCTCTTTTATTATAATGTATGAGATTCCATGTCATATGTGTTGACACTCTTTTACATTTTTCAAGTTCCTGAAAAGCACTCTGAATGCTAAAAACATTTTTGGTTGTTCATTCTGTCACATTCAAACAACATCTCATTATCCACATGACAATTTTTATAGCTCATATTAATGTCACTTGAAACCCCCTTATTTTTATAATTAACTTATATCTCTGACTTCAATCACCTTCCTTATAAGAACACACATGTAATGACTTTCTAACAGTTAATGTACTTGAAATAGATAAGAAAGAGAGACCACATATGCAGTCTGGAACAGAGATGACAAAGATGTTATTAATTTCTCACTCTGTAAATCACTTCCCAAAACTTTTGCAATCCATAAATGTGAACTACAAGATTTATACTGCAAAATTTTATATGTATTTTAGTTATTATTTAATTATTTTGTAGAATGTAATATATATAGCACTGTTGAAGTATTAAATTTGACAGATAATATCTTCATCCTGTGTAAATTAAGTTTCACTCTGGAAAATTAGATTGTCTGACTTTTGATAAATACTGCATGAATCCAGATTCTTCCAATTGATTTAACAGGGAGTGGTGTAGCCTTAGGGTTCCTGAAGCACTCTGCAACCAGAGGGCTCACACCCATGTTCAATTTCTCTATTCCCCAACCAAATCATTCAGTGAACAAGGCAACTAAGGCATCTATATTCATGTATTTTTAACAAAGAACTACCAACATTGTATTTATGAGTAGGCTGACCAGATTTTGGTTTAAGGCAGAATATTTATGGATGTGTTGGGATCTGTATATATTTTTATTAATTAATTTTATTTACTTATATATTACCCTGTCAGGAAGCTTCTATGGAGTTAAGATTGTTGCCCACTGAACACCCAGTTCATTTACTCTAGTACCATCTCATTGTAGTCACTACACTGAGTCAGATAAAAATACACTGGCATCTTTTATAATTGATAGACAATGTTTACATTTGTATGGTGTGTCTTTAAATAAGTAGTTATCTGCCCAAGTTTGTGTGTCTAAGAGGATGTTTTGCATGTATGTGCATCAAATTATGTAATTGCTTATGTGTGTATATACTGAAATATATGTGTGTTTCTGTGTATGGTTGGCTATGCATATATGAGTGTGTGAGTATACCAAGCCTTCATACATGTGTGTGTGTGTGCCTAGGTTTGTATATGTATGACTTAAACAGAAATCTATGTACTTTTGTGTACAAACGCACATTTACATATATTGAATATAAGCATGGCACTCTCCTGACACAAAACAACAAAATAATGAAGCCTAGGTGCTAACCTGCAAAAATATAAACAAATAAATGTAGAGGGTGCACTCAAAGTTCTTCTTAGTTATAAGTGGTTTAATGTTATATCAACAAAATTTAAAAAATGTGCACGATCGACATTTCAACCCTACGGGTCTTTTTCATGATTTTAAAAAAGGCCTGTAGGGGCAAAACGTCGATCATCCACATTGTTGTCATTTTGCTTGAATAACATTAAACCATTTATACCTATGAAGACCTTTGAGTGCACCCTCTACATTTATTTATATAAAATATACTGTGTTCACATTCTGTATTTACTTGTGACTTCACAGACACTATACAAATTCCATGTACATTTGCAGGGGATGTGTGTAAGTTATGATTGTTGAAATATAATGAGATGGCGCATGGCTTTGTGTAGCAAATAAAAAAAAAAAAAAGAAAGAAAAGTACTATTATACATTTTCCCAGAAATAAGATAGTTGATAGTTAGCAACATTGAGCAGTTGCTGATGGGATTAAAAACAACAAACAATTAAAGGATCACTATTGGGTCAGGAACACAAACATGTATTTCTGACCCTATAATGTTAAAACCACCATCTAGCCCCCCTGGACCTCTAAATATGGAAAAATCTTACTGTATTCAAGCCTGAAGCTGTAGATCTGCATGCTGTTTGCCTCAGAAAAACAAGCTGTCTGCTGACATCATCAGAAGGGGTAGCCTGATCCAATCACAATGCTTCCCCATAGGATTGGCAGAGACTGACAAGGAGGCAGATCAGGGGCAGAGCCAGCATAATTCAAACACAGCCCTGGCCAATCAGCATCTCCTCATAGAGATGAATTGAATCAACGAGAGGGAGGAGATACTGAATGTTTGGAAGCATTTCAGTCAGCCATGACCCAGGAAAGATCTCTCCAACAGCTATCTGAGGAGTGGCCAGTGAAGTTATCACTAGGCTTAATGTAAACACTGCATTTTCTCTGAAAATACAGTGTTTACAGCAAAAAGCCTGAAGGTAATGATTCTACTCACGAGAACAAATTCAATAAGCTGTAGTTGTTCTGGTGACTATAGTGTCCCTTTAAGTTAAGTGGGGGATTCACTGAGGAGCAGTGAAAGAGGCAAAAATGGATACCCAGTACACCTAAAAAGTAGGATATGTCGTTATCACAAGTACAAGGGTGAGATTTTATTATAACTGAGCATGTGGTTCCTAACTTCCGCCTGGGCATTGCTATTTCTAATTCTGTTGTGATTTAGATAATCAGATGTGAGTACTTTATATTCTATTGAGTAATAAATCACTTCATAGCAGTTATATGCCAAGGTTCTACCATTACAGTGGAAATCTGTAATATTTGTAATATCTTTAAAGATACAATGGTATTCTAAACTTTCAGATCAATACATATACATGGATTATTCTTTAGTTCATTATTATTTCATGTTGTATCAATCTCTCCTGGAATACTGTCTCATGCATACGCATTGATTTCACTGAGGCACTACAATTTTCAATTGTGTTGTGGTTTTGGACACAAAAGCCTGATTATTTAATCATTATTAATCACGTCACTTATAACATAACTGATGTAGGAAGCCACAAGTAAAGTAATTGTTTAAAATGTAATATTGTCTTAAAGCATGTATTGAACACATGTCCATTGGTTGCATACTACTCCATGTTTTTTAATTATTTTAATGTCTCTGGAGTAAAATTGCAAATAACTTGTGAGTTTTTTATCTTACTAAGTATAAACATTTTACACCATACATGTTGATTCACTATGCAGTGTAAAGATACATGATGCGTGCTATCACATACTACAGGATGGCGTCTGTGCATAACTAAGCTCTGCCAGTGGATCTATTTCACTAGTGCTAATAAACAGTGCAAAGAAAAACTGTATAACAACAAAGTGAAAATACCTCGTAGGGTGCCACTTCACAAGCAGAGTGGGGTATATATTTACCAACTGGAAGCTGAGCCAGTGGAACTCACATGAAAATAGAAGGAAAAAAAAAACATAGTGCAAAAGCTTTAATTAACAATAAAAAATACATGGATAAAATGGAACACTCACAAATGTAGTGGCACAATTGAAAAAATCTTCATTTTTTTTCAATTGTGCCACTACATTTGTGAGTGTTCCATTTTATCCATATCTTTTTTATTGTTAATTAAAGCTTTTGCACTATGATTTTTTTTCCTTCTATTTTCATGTGAGTTCCACTGGCTCGGCTTCCAGTTGGTAAATATATACCCCACTCTACTTGCGAAGTGGTGCTCTCTGCCCCCCCGCCTCTTTAAAAAAAAATGCCATTCTTCTGCATTCTTCTGAGCTCTTTACTTAATTTGAGTCCCTAAGGCCAAGGAGATGCTCAGTCTCCTCTGCCATTTATTTAATTTACTAATTTGCTTCCATAACAGCAAAGAAGATGTCCATGCTAACCACGCCTTTTTAATGTGTCCCTGGTCCCATGTATTTAATGTATGGGTTTACTATAAAACACTTGCACTCTGAATGGATCACTTTACTAATTGGAGTTAGTACCTGTTAATGGATATCAATACTGGCATATTTTTTCTATAATGCCAATTTAAACCCTTACACTCATTAGTAAATATAGGTGATAATGTTTTTACACCTAATGTATATGGGTATTAGCCTCTTGAATTGGCTGCTCTCAAATCTACTTAGAAACTTAAACATATGAAATGTATTTCCGATTTCTTTATATTTATATATGAAGCATTTCTTTAATTCTTTAAAAGTAGTAATTTGTGATCTTATAGTTCAAGTAATTCAAACTATGGTAGAAAATTGATCTATAGTGATGAGAGTGCATTTATGGCCACAACTATGCAAGACAGACGTCCAGTAAAACTCGATTTCTCATCTTTTGACAGTAGGATTTCTCACCCATTTATTAACTTAGATAAAATATATATTCTGCAAAAATATATTTCATCCGTCAAAGCAATTTACTAGTGTTAAAACAATAAAATGTCCATCTCCATTTTTGCTGTAGGTTTTGCGTGTGAATGTCTAATGTGTTTGGAACAAACACCAATTACTAGTTTTGGCAAATCATCAAAGATAAGTGCCATCTCTCTAAAGCTCTTGTGGCTAGATGGGTGCTGATTCTCAAAACCAGGACTTGACAAAAAAGTTAGGAGCCAGTTTTTTGTTTTTTTTGTTTTTTTAAACTGGCAAAGTTTAATCTAAGAGAAATATGCAATTCTTAAAGGGACACTATAATCACCAGAACCACTACAGCTTGCTGTCCCTGTAGCCTTTTCAATGTAAACACTGCCTTTTCAGAGAAAAGGCAGTGTTTACATTGCTGCCTAGTAACACCTATAGTGACAGTCACTCAGATGCCACTAGAGAGTCCTCTGTCAGTGCTGCACAGTGTACAGCACCTTTGTTCAGTGTCTTCCTGCTCTGCATGGAGGTACTGAATGTTACATATAAAAAACATGCACAATATCCTCCCAATGCTCTCCTATAGGAAAGCATTGGTTTAGCAGAGATCTTAAAGATTGATTATCTCAGATGTGGTCCTGGAAATTAAATACTTATTTACTACAAAAACCCACTTATAAAGGAAATCGTCCACAAAGAAATAGAAGAGTTTTTTCACCTTAATACCACCTCAGACCTAACACCTGCGACTATATGGGCCGCACATAAGACAGTAATCAGAGGGGCACTCATTAGGGAAGTGTCACGTATTCATCCGCTTATAAAAATGTGGTTAATGACATTTACTGTCCACACAGGAAAAGTTGTGCTGAGCAGCAACGTAATCCACAGAAAGGTTAATTCTGAGCAGCAATTATGCAAATGAAACCTGGTAACTGACTTTGGGGTCAAAGGCCGGTTACAGCCTATCAGAACTAAAGGAGGGGTATTTAGGCCCAGTTCTCATCCTGCTCAGTGCCCTGTCGTGGTTTCCCTTGTGGTTGTCCGAGACCGAGTTCCTGTTACTAGTTTTCTACCTGGTTTTTGACTTTGGCTTTGTTTATTGACTTCTCTATATTCTGGTATCCTGACTCCTGGCTTTCCTCATCGCTGCGTTCCTTTCTGTGTTCCCTGACCTATTTTTGACTATTCTTAAATAGTTAAATCCGGCCATTCTAAGTGCTGGATCAAACCATAATCCTGACAGGAAGCCACCCGCAAAAAAACAAAAAACTAAAAAAAACTAAAGGCCCTACTGACTGACTTACGCAAGACTGAACAACAACACAAGACGACTCCAAAAATTGAAGTCCATAAAACGCCTCATAGGGATACTCTTCTAGATGACGCAGCTAGGGCCCATGGCATGGTCTAAAAGGGCATTTTATGAACAGGCCAACAAAATGGACACATTACTCGCTCGAACCTTACGTCCAAGGCCCCGACATACGCACATCACTACGATCAAAGACCACAGGGGCCACACCAAGACAACACCAGCGGAAATAGCAACAGTTTTCACCGACTTCTACAAATCCCTTTTAAACCATACCCCTCGGGACAATGACACAATGGGCCTTGGGCAGATTAGATGGGCCAAATGGTTTTTATCTGCCGTTACATTCTATGTTTCTATGACAACACAACAGACTCAATAGAGGCCATACACACACACCTCAACAAAATAGACCTGCCAAAACTGAACCCGACAGCAATAGCAACCCTGGGAGGGGAGATCACAGCTGACGAGATCGACCATGCCATCTCCAATCTAAAAGGACACAAAGCCCCTGGACTGGATGGATTTGAGGGGGGCTACTACAAAACTTACAGAAAGGAACTGGTACCACACATGATGACCTGGTTTAAGTACTTAATGGGGGAGGGCGCCCTGACCCCAAAATGTCCACAGCTCAAATAGTCTTACTCCCAAAACTAGGGAAGGACACTACATACCCTGAACACTACAGGCCCATATCACTGATCAACCATGACGTCAAGATATTAGCAAAGATTCTAGAGGAGAGACTATCCCCACTATAGTACGTGTGGAAACAGGCCACCACACGTACACCAACACTAATCCTATCCCTAGACACCGAAAAGGCTTTCAACAGTGTGAGATGGACCTACCTGTTTAAAGTCCTAAAGCACCTAAAATTCCCTGAGACGTACATCACGACTATTCAAGCCATGTACACAGACGTAAAGGCACAAATCTTCAAGCGGCTGCTCTCTGCTCCCTGAAGTGATGCTGGGGCTAGAATGACATCATATTCTGGCTCCCGGCATCAATAAACAGCATGCAATGATTATCTATGGCAAAATCATAGGCTCATCTCAGTGAGCAACGCGCATGTGCCCACATTCTCAATCCTCCTCTATGAGAAGCATTGGATTGGCTTGTTATCCTGGGGGATAACATAATGCTAGGTGGAAGTCGTGGCAGGGGGGAATTATAAGGGGCATCAGGACTGTAGCGTTAGGAATACAGATATGTTCCTTTAACTAGAAGCCAGGACGAGATATTAACAGCCAGATAAAATGCATTTTTTTTTTTGGCTCACTTTTTATTTAATTTGTAATGCACATGAACCAAAAACATTTCCTGTAAAAAAAGGCTCACGCTGTGAATGCATTCTTCACCCTGTGATTAGCCTTAGCAATCTATTAAACTGTGATTCTGTGCTGTGCCGGATACATAATGATACTTAGCAGCAGTCTTTAAGTAGTGGCAGCTAGTAGTGCCCTGCTGCTACTGGTAAAACATTTTCTCTAATGTTTTTGATAATATTAAGACTGTGTGCTAAAAAGGTAAATTTAATAGTACAATAATGTTAGTAATGTTACCAAGCCAAATGTATAATTAATATGTAAACATTAATTTCAGTTGTTACCAGAAAAAAGAAAAACAAATGAAAATACAGATTTTGATACAAATTTAATATTATTGTAGTGCAATTTTTGTTATTTCCACAAAGGAAAGTATACTTATTCTAAAGTAGGTCAGAAAATTATAAAATGGAACAGACAGTGGGTAGCATAGCAATTCATGCAATTACAAGCCCTGTCTGCACTGCTTTTATCTGTTCCTGGAACTGAGTGAATATGTCATGTAATTCTTGCTTTTTCTAGTATAGATTTTGGCAGCAATAGCCAGTTTTTTGTGAGAATTCATGCAATGTGGAAAATATATTGTTATGCTACCCTCATGAACAGCCGTTTGTCCAGTGGCTTAATTTTAAAAGTTAACAGAATTTTAAAAAAATCAACCTACTTTCAGTATCGAATTCAGATATAGAGGATATACACAGAAGGTAGAGTATAAAACAATTTATTTGTAGGTCAATAAAACAAAACAAAACAAAACAAAACAATAAAAATAATTAGATGAGGAATGGACCCAGGATGGAATAGTAGAATCATGCCTGATGTGAAATTCTGTCAGAACACTGAAACCATGTGGCTAATTTCCATATGCCCCACCTCCTCCTACAGTTGCAATGCGGGAATAATAAGGCACAAATGTGATTCTTTGTTGAATTTGCATATGCCAACCCACAATCCCTTGCAGTAGTAACATCACTGGAAATTTGATATTTCTGTGGGAAAGCACATGGCTTGACTGGTGTTCAAATCTGTGTTTAACAATATATTGACTATATATATAGTGTGTATGTGGTGCAGTGTTTATTCATAAGGGATCTGGTGTTTATAGGAGATACGGACTCAGTGACCATGTCACATCACATCACCCCCACACACAAACTCAGTCACCACATCACAGTCACCACCTCCCCCCAACACACAGTCACCCGGTCACAGTCACTCCACCAACACAAATACAGTAATCTGTCACTGTCACTCACTCCCCCACACACTATTTCATCCTGTCACATCATCCTCCACCTCCAGACACACACTCAGTCATCCTGTCAAATTACCTCCCTCACAAACACTCAGTCAACGTGTCATAGTCACCCACCTCCCCCACATACTCAATCACCCTGTCATAATCACTTGCAAATTCCTGACGACTACCAGTTCCATTCTAAAGTGGAACTTACTAAACAATGTAGACCTATTGATGTATTCTCTTCAGATGTGTTTATTGATGTTTTTATAAATATGTCTGTTATTGTTTAAAACATTTCAGAACAATTTTTGTAGTTCAGTTATATTTTCCAAAATTTCGGCTTTCTTAAAGGTACTGTTTGCATTCAAGCCTTAATTGACAATCTTATTTTTCTGCTGTCTTAATTACCTTAATTATAGAACAAATGGAATTGGAAGCTATCAAACTGCAATAAATATTCTCTATATCCCGGAACTTAAATTCTATGTGCAGTAGACAATTTTTTTCTGTGTGAAATATATTTCTTCACCATGATTGCTCCATTCCCTTTTAACATTCTGAACAAATTTCCTTGTAACATGAATCTAACTGGGGAACATCACTCACAGCTCTAGTGGCAACGGTCCAAAAAAGCATACAGAAAAATAATCTTCCTTGCCCTTCAGTGTTTTATTCAGGGCAATAGGAGCACCCTTGTTCTGACATTTTACTGTGAGTAATTGGTGCGCTTAGAATTTATTTCTCTCTTCCATTACTTTGGTTAAGTTCAAGCAGGGGAGGAAGAAGAATGCACATTTAAACGCCTTTGCTGCATAATTAAACAGTAGTTCACATCTTAACCAGGGGATTTTTACCTTTCTCTCCTGCAGCAGTTCCATCTCTCTAAATAACTCAGTACCAGCGACTGCTAACCTTGGTACCCTTGATGGGTGTGATACTCAACCTGACTTTACTGTGCTACTGATAACCATGTTTCTTCTGTATGCATATAGACAGGCACAATGATTCTACTGCATGGAATATAAGATCTATATTTACATTTATAGGTCATTATCACCTTAAATCTATTTTACAATGAAATATATTTACCACATTCTTACAACAAAATAATACATTATATAAATATGTCAACAGTGTTGTCTATATATTGGTGGATACATCAATAATATGATTTTGCTTATAATGTTAGTTTTTTTCTCTTTAACTTTTTTCTTTTTGCATTACAAAGAAAACTAAAAAGCAAAACGGAAAATTGTATGATAAAATGACAAAGGAAAGCAAGTTAAGTCTAGTCAACAAAAGATCTAATAAAATGAATTCTCAAAACTACCATAAAAACAGAAATATAAGATGAAAATATTCAGTCCAGAGATTTGTGAATATGTGATTTCAGCTGTCTTTGTGCATCTGCAGGACAGAGAGACACAATGTGATTTAACACATTTGATAGTACTCCTTGTTAGATCCAATTGTATTCTAAAGAAACATCATTCTTATATTATAAACAATTATTTGTTAAAACTGACTTACTATCATAACATCTTTTGAGTAAGCTTTCATTTAGGAGTATAGATTGTTCTTGTAATGATCTAAAAACCAAAGAAATAAGGAAAATATATTGCCACCTTGAAATCATGTTGAACAGTTCCCTATAGAGGCAACAATAATTTGCAATAATATGTTCTTTGAAATATAGTAATAAACAACCCAAAGCTAGATCTTTGTGCAACTTTGAACTCAATATTGACCTCAGAAGGAAAATATAAACTGAAGAATAAAATATCATTGTTTAAATAGGTTAGAAACTAAAGTACTATCTACTACTTAGCATACCACACAAACAGCAAGTCTTGAATGAACTGGTAGTAGATAACAAAAAAAGATCTCAAATGTTCACCATTTAGCAAGATAGGTATGCTCTCCCACCATCCCACAAATATTGACTTAGAAGGGAACAAACCTAGCCCCTATAGCAGAGCCTTATCAAACATAAGTTCCTTTTTTGTCTCGAAAAAAAGAACAAAAACATATATATTTCATAGCAGCCATATGGTTAGAACTTGTAGAAACCAAGATATCAGTAGCCAACAACTACAGTTAATCTGGGATTCTAGAATACAGATAGTGAGGTGACATCTGCTGTGAAAACAAGAACACTCAGAATACCAATAAAAGCTATTTCAAATATTGCAAGATATGCTATGTGTGCTTTAGATAACCTTGGAGAACCAAAACTAATGGCAATTAAACACATAACACATTCTAACAAACAGGGCATTCAAAGGCACAGCAGCCCTCGGAGGGGTGTGGCCCAAGAGGGTGCATGTTGTGTCATCACCAATGACATTCATGTCTCTCCTAAGTGGGCACATTTGTTTAATACCCCTTAGGGCAGTCCACGTGTAGCGTGGGGCTGATAGGCGATGTCCTAGGACTCTGTACCGTGTTTTAAAAAATTTCTCCTGTTGACATATTGGTAGGTGGAGTTATAATACTGCCACCTATGCATAGTGACTCCTGGGAGACAGACCTCCTCCAGTGCTGCTGTCAGAACTCCTGACATGTGCTAGATGGAGCAGGACAGCTCATATCGGCAGCCTCAATTACTGGAAGCCTTCCGGGGAACAAGGAATGGAATGTAAATACTCTCAGGGAGCAGCTGTGGAAGGTAAATTAACATGTACCCTAATATTAAACCAGTAGGTTCCTGATTGCTCTGTTTCCTCAGAGCTGAGCTAAGGATTACCATTGTGCTGGATACAAATGTTTTACTCTTTCAGACTGAGGTTGCTTGACATTGGCTTTGTATGTGGGGGCCAAGAGGGTTAAGAAACAAAAAAATAGGTAAGCAGGGTTAAGAGATACAGAAGAAGGTGAGAGGCATCATGAGACACACAAGGTTGAATGGGGAAGTGGGAATTAGGAAAAAAAAACACACACAACATAGCCAGGAGATACAAATGGATGAGTGCGTTAGAAAGCGATACACAAAAGTTTAAAATTCAGGGAGGTGTGAAAAAAGGGAGACCATAGCTGAAAAAACACAAGTAGACAAAAACCAATGTAAAAATAAATTTAAACTAATCTGGATGAAAGATAGGACATTTACCCTGACCACTAGGAGTGAAAACAAAAAAGTATAATATTAGATTATTAAAAATTAACCATTATTAATGTGTCTCTTAAAAAATAGTTATAGCAGCTATGAGACAAAATATGAGATAAAAAATGTATGCCTCTAAGTCAAAGTATATAATAAGTGTGCACAGAGACAAGGATAATGAAACATGTAATGACATCTTTATTACATATATACAATGGTTTGCTTGACTAAGTCTTGTCTACACAGAGCAACCTTTTACTAACAAATGTAAGTTATACAGTCTGAACGTAATAATGGCTCTTTGTTCCTGAAGTTATTGGCCCTTTGACCCTCTATACATTTCCTCTCCCAGACTCCCATCTTCCCTTAATGATCATAGGGATCGTTACAGATAGAGAGATATATAATTAGACATGCTGCTACAAATGTCTTGAGAACCCTACCCATTGCTGAGAGATTTTAATACTTCGCATAGCCTGCCCTGCAGGTTCACAATGACAACTGGTGCAGAACTCTGTTACGCAACAAGAGCTAAATCATCCCCAGCCCTACCTCTACTCCTCCCCTAGCTTCCACAACACAGAGCGGTGTAAGACCAGCCCATAAAACTACTCTAGAAGGCTTGGACCAGGTGCTCATTTCATGGCCTCAGCCCGGTCAAACTTAATTTGCCAATTTCTAGGGCTAGGTACAATGTATTCTGGTGCTGGACATTTTTTGGGGGGGAACAAGACTTATCTGGTGATTAGTGATGTACCGAACGGTTCGCTGGCGAACGGTTCCTGGCGAACATAGCATGTTCGCGTTCGCCACGGCGGGCGAACATATGCGCGGTTCGACCCGCCCCCTATTCGTCATCATTGAGTAAACTTTGACCCTGTATCTCACAGTCAGCAGACACATTCCAGCCAATTAGCAGCACACCCTCCCTAGCAGACCCATCCACCTCCTGGAAGGCATCCATTTTAGATTCATTCTCAAGCTGCATGCTTAGTAAGAGGAGGGAAAGTGTAGCTGCTGTTCATAAGGTAGGGAAAAGCATAGCTAGGTTAGGGTTAGGGTATGCTTTTTTTTTATTATTTTTTTCTATGTAATGTAATTGCACTTAGTTGTCTGCCACTGCTGCCAGCTTCCGTGTCAGGCTCACAGTGCATACTGTGCCCATTTCCCCAGTCAGTGCCACCACTTACATCTGGTGTCACACTAGCTTGGATTTAAAAACAAAAAACTTTTTTCACTGTTATAGATTGAATAGCAGTCAGTTGTCTGCCACTGCTGCCAGCTTCTGTGTCAGGCTCACAGTGCATACTGTGCCCATTGCCACCACTTAGATCTGGTGACACAAAGCTTGGATTTAAAAAAAAAAACACTTTTTCACTGTTATAGATTGAATAGCAGTCAGTTGTCTGCCACTGCTGCCAGCTTCTGTGTCAGGCTCACAGTGCATACTGTGCCCATTTCCCCAGTCAGTGCCACCACTTAGATCTGGTGACACAAAGCTTGGATTTAAAAAAACAAAACACTTTTTCACTGTTATATATTGAATAGCAGTCAGTGTCCTTAAAGCGGGTGTGTTACGCTAACAGTGGATACGGTGACCATTGCCACCACGTAGATCTGGTGACACAAAGCTTGGATTTAAAAAAAAAAAACACTTTTTTCACTGTTATAGATTGAATAGCAGTCAGTGTCCTTAAAGCGGGTGTGTTACACTAACAGTGGATACGGTGACCAGTGCCACCACTTATATCTGGTGACACAAAGCTTGGAGTTAAAAACAAAAAACTTTTTTCACTGTTATAGATTGAATAGCAGTTAGTGTCCTTAAAGCGGGTGTGTTACGCTAACAGTGGATACGGTGACCAGTGCCACCACTTAGATCTGGTGTCACAATAGCTTGGATTTAAAAACAAAAAACTTTTCACTGTTATAGATTGAATAGCAGTTAGTTATCTTCAAGCAGGTGTGTTACGCTAACAGTGGATACGGTGACCATTGCCACCACTTAGATCTGGTGACACAAAGCTTGGATTTAAAAACAAAAAACACTTTTTCACTGTTATAGATTGAATAGCAGTCAGTGTCCTTAAAGCGGGTGTGTTACGCTAACAGTGGATACGGTGACCAGTGCCACCACTTAGATCTGGTGACACAAAGCTTGTATTTAAAAACAAAAAACACTTTTTTCACTGTTATAGATTGAATAACAGTCAGTGTCCTTAAAGCGGGTGTGTTACGCTAACAGTGGATACGGTGATCAGTGCCACCACTTAGATCTGGTGACACAAAGCTTGTATTTAAAAACAAAAAACACTTTTTTCACTGTTATAGATTGAATAGCAGTCAGTGTCCTTAAAGCGGGTGTGTTACGCTAACAGTGGATACGGTGACCATTGCCACCACTTAGATCTGGTGACACAAAGCTTGGATTTAAAAAAAAAAAACACTTTTCACTGTTATAGATTGAATAGCAGTCAGTGTCCTTAAAGCGGGTGTGTTACGCTAACAGTGGATACGGTGACCAGTGCCACCACTTATATCTGGTGTCACAATAGCTTGAATTTAAAAACAAAAAACTTTTTTCACTGTTATAGATTGAATAGCAGTCAGTGTCCTTAAAGCAGGTGTGTTACGCTAACAGTGGATACGGTGACCATTACCACCACTTAGATCTGGTGACACAAAGCTTGGATTTAAAAACAAAAAACACTTTTTTCACTGTTATAGATTGAATAGCAGTCAGTGTCCTTAAAGCGGGTGTGTTACGCTAACAGTGGATACGGTGACCATTGCCACCACTTAGATCTGGTGACACAAAGCTTGTATTTAAAAACAAAACACACTTTTTTCACTGTTATAGATTGAATAGCAGTCAGTGTCCTTAAAGCGGTGTGTTAAGCTCACAGTGGATACGGTGCCCAGTGCCACCACTAACTGGTGTCACAATAGCTTGCATTTAAAAACAAAAAACTTTTTTCACTGTTATAGATTGAATAGCAGTCAGTGTCCTTAAAGCGGGTGTGTTACGCTAACAGTGGATACGGTGACCAGTGCCACCACTTAGATCTGGTGACACAAAGCTTGGATTTAAAACAAAAAACACTTTTTCACTGTTATAGATTGAATAGCAGTCAGTGTCCTTAAAGCGGGTGTGTTACGCTAACAGTGGATACGGTGACCAGTGCCACCACTCACTGGTGTCATAATTGCTTGCATTTAAAAACAAAAAACTTTTTTCACTGAAATAGATTGAATAGCAGTCAGTGTCCTTAAAGCGGGTGTGTTGCGCTAACAGTGGATACGGTGCCCAGTGCCACCACTTATATCTGGTGTCACAATAGCTTGGATTTAAAAACAAAAAACTTTTTTCACTGTTATAGATTGAATAGCAGTCAGTGTCCTTAAAGCGGGTGTGTTACGCTAACAGTGGATACGGTGACCAGTGCCACCGCTCACTGGTGTCATAATAGCTTGCATTTAAAAACAAAAAACTTTTTTCACTGTTATAGATTGAATGGAAGTCAGTGTCCTTAAAGCGGGTGTGTTACGCTAACAGTGGATACGGTGACCAGTGCCACCACTTAGATCTGGTGACACAAAGCTTGTATTTAAAAACAAAAAACACTTTTATCACTGTTATAGATTGAATAGCAGTCAGTGTCCTTAAAGCGGGTGTGTTACGCTAACAGTGGATACGGTGACCAGTGCCACCACTTAGATCTGGTGACACAAGCTTGGATTTAAAAACAAAAAACTTTTTTCACTGTTATAGATTGAATAGCAGTCAGTGTCCTTAAAGCGGGTGTGTTACGCTAACAGTGGATGCGGTGACCATTGCCACCACTTAGATCTGGTGACACAAAGCTTGTATTTAAAAACAAAAAACACTTTTTTCACTGTTATAGATTGAATAGCAGTCAGTGTCCTTAAAGCGGGTGTGTTACGCTAACAGTGGATACGCTGACAAGTGCCACTAATTAGATCTGGTGTCACAATAGTTTGGATTTAAAAACAAAAAAATTTTTTTTCTGTTATATATTGAATAG